>CAWUFW010001899.1:0-375000 GCA_963921515.1 Calotriton arnoldi | reverse complement strand
AGGACCATCAGGAAGGGGCTGAGAGGCAGGTGAGTACCCAGGCCCCTGGGGGCCCCGGCGGGCGGGCCCGGGTGCTGCCTTCCCCCGTCTCAGCATCTCCGGACCTCACGGAGGTCTGACTGAGCAAACTCGGAGAAAAAGGACCATCGGGAAGGGGCTGAGAGGCAGGTGCGTACCCGGGCCCCTGGGGGCCCCGGCGGACGGGCCCGGGTGCTGCCTTCCCCCGTCTCAGCATCCCCGGACCTCACGGAGGCCTGACTGAGCAAACTCGGAGAAAAAGGACCATCGGGAAGGGGCTGAGAGGCAGGTGCGTACTCCGGGCCCCTGGGGGCCCCGGCGGGCGGGCCCGGGTGCTGCCTTCCCCGTCTCAGCATCCCCGGACCTCACGGAGGTCTGACTGAGCAAACTCGGAGAAAAAGGACCATCGGGAAGGGGCTGAGAGGCAGGTGCGCACCCGGGCCCCTGGGGGCCCCGGCAGGCAGGCCCGGGTGCTGCCTTCCCCCGTCTCAGCATCCCCGGACCTCACGGAGGTCTGACTGAGCAAACTCGGAGAAAAAGGACCATTGGGAAGGGGCTGAGAGGCAGGTGCGTACCCGGGCCCCTGGGGGCCCGGCGGGTGGGCCCGGGTGCTGCCTTCCCCTGTTTCAGAATCGCCAGACCTCACGGAGGTCAGATTGACCCTCTCCCTAGTAATCCGGAGGAAAATTACCACAGTGCGGTTATGTGCCGCAATTGCGACAGCTTGTGCCAGGCTTATAAGAAATGGAGCAAGAAAAACGGCAGCGCAAAACAGGGTCTAAAACCTTTTAAACTTCAAATTTGAAAAACCTATAGAAATAGGGATTCCCTACAAATAGAGGAGGCCAAGCCCCCCACCACGGACGTCTCCGGGAACCGGTGAGAGGGTATTGTGGACAAGCACAAACGCTACTCATGGGTCTCGTGAATAAGTACCAGACCAAACGTTGGGCACCATGTTGCAGGGATTCGGGCCAAAAACAGAACTATGCGTAGGCTTATAGGACCTAGGTGTGTAGGGACTGAGTCATCTTACCACCTTAGTACCCATGAGCCCAGGACCAACTAGCTATAGTGTCTCACTTGCTCTCCTACTCACTCACAGAGAAACAAATGATTAGACACCCCAGAACACAACAGTCCCATATCTCTCAGGAATCGAGGTAACAAGACACACCCTTTTGCTCGCACTCTTGTACTTGTCCACAATAAGATCTGACAGAGACATGAAACAGTTTAAAATATTTATTTTAACCAACGTGCCCTAACAAGCAGAAAAATGCATAGTACAATTACAGTCAGCATAGCAGCTAGTCCATATATCATGAAGGGGGATGCCATAATGAAAAGATAATTGAGCCTAACCTCCATCCCCTTTCTAAGAAGCAGTATTACTAAATATTAGAAGTCTCTTGGCTTTGTCAGCAGACCCCATACCTTAGCCTATAGATAGTAGATCTACATCATAGGTGCTGTCTCGCTCTTCTCCCTGGAAAGGTCCCTCTCCAAGTGTGTGCTACCTATTCATGTATTCTAATAAAATCAAAGTACGTTGTCCAAACAACAGCCGCATCGCTATGTTTTGTCTAAGGGCTAAGGCCTGGCCAGAACAAAATAACAAGGGGCATTGTTGTTCGACCTTGCTCACAATGTTCAGTCAAAATCACAGGAACCTGCAGAGAGTGAACACAGCAACGAATTCTCATGTGAAAACAGCCATAGAAGTTATTCCAAAAATAAAGTTGTGAAGTAACGTGCGCAAAGCAGCAGGTAAACTGCAGCGTGCTCATTCTAACTTAGAGAAAACAACAATGTCCCTATGGGCCATGTGACAGTCCTAGATACATAATTTCTTTCTGACAGTACTGTAATTTGTCTGGGGAAACTTTATGCCCATTCTCAGCCAGGTTGTTAAGCAGAGCAATTGTGTCCTGTTAGAAAGCTTCATTGGTAATCGATGCGATGAAAAAATCCTTGCTGTATTGAATCAGGGTCAAATTACATGGTAGCTGCAGAGGTTCTAAATTCTTCTTGAGTATCTGATTGAAGTATGATGGGATTTCGGTATACCCTTGTGGAAGACGCCACCACATGAGAGTTTTCTTCCAGAGCCAGAAAGTGAAGAGAAACTGCTTCTGTATGTATAAGGGAAACGAGAAGAAGGCCTGACAGAGGTCAATGACCGTAAACCAATCAGCCTCTTGGGGAATTTGGAACAATATCACAGCAGGGTTCGGTATCACCAGTTAGAATGGAACGATAATTTTGTTAATTTTCTTGAGATCTTGTACGCCACTTTTTGTGGGATTTTTGTAAGGCTATAGTCAGAGTGTTGCATGGACTCCAATAACGTCTTTTAGAATGCCCTGTTCTATAATGCTCTAGATGTCAGGGGTGATTACTGCAATGGCCTCTGGGGTCATTTTGTAAGAATGGGTTGGAAGAAAAATGCTTTGGGTTGAAGGGTGATCTTTAGAGGATTAGCACCTTTGATCAATCCAGTTTCTCTCCAGGTGAAATCCCAGACATCCTCTCTAACTGAATTCCTCCAATCAACCTGTAGGTCTGCCTTAGTAATGACTGGATACAATCTGACAACATATCTGGTGTCTGTAGCTTGAACTCAGCATTGACTGCTTTGGTCTCAATCTCAACTCCGTTCTGTCTGCAGTAAATTATGCATTTGAGTTTGCAAAGAAGATCCCTTCCTAGCAAGTTGACAGGACTTGAATCACACACTACAAACTGGTGTTGTACTTTGATGTCTCAAATTTGTACTGGGACTGGCAGTGATTTGGTTGGTGCGCTGTTGATTGGTGATACCTACAACATGGACTTCTTTTCCCGAGATGGGTAGGTTAGAACATTGACTGTTCTAATGGTCGAGCGAGTGGCCACTGTGTTTATTAGGAAAGATCCAATATGTCCGTTAACCTCTCCTTCCACATACGGTTCACTCTGGTCTACTTCCAGGACTGCACAAAGCATGCACTCCTCCTCCCCCCTCAGGCACCAACATTGACTCTGAGCAGATGATTCATTCCACTATGCCTCCTGTACACCTGCATTAACCTCTCAAAATAAGTGTACACCATCTCTTTAGGCTCTTGAGAGGTTTGAAAAATCTTGGGCTAATCCATTTCTCTTTGAGGGGCATTTGTCTTTAGCTGTTTTAGGACTTTGTCATATTTAATTTTGACTATGGATGAAGGTGCATTCATCCCTACCCATCCTGTGGTGGCCAATGAACTGTCCTCTTACATTCTGCCCACAAGTGCTATGGGACTGCCACCTCAAATTACACATCCAAATCTTCCCACAAGACCTTTGAAATGATCGCAAACTGCTCCATCTGTGCATACCACTGATCTGGATACTCTCTAAGTTTTGGAAGGGAGTTTGTAAAATGGAAAAGATCGGATCGCGGCCACAGGACATGTACGTATGCTCATCCCTTAACTTCCCTCAAAGGGTACTCCTTCATCATCCCTCCTGTGACTCCTTCCCCATCTTCCTTATCACTCTCTTTTTTTTGTTTAACCTTGACTTTCTCCTTCCTGGACCACAACTCTCTACATTCTTCAGTCTTATTCCACTTCCTAATGTTCTCAATAAATTCCCTTACATGAGTCCTAAATCCTTTTAACTTCAACAACTTTAACTCCATCTCACTTATCATCATCCTAACGTACTTCAACAAATTCTTTCTCTGGGTTATGTCGATTTCACACTCATCGGCCACCTTTTCCATCCTCACATGCGCCTCTCTAGCCACTCTCACGTCTTCCTTACTCATGTAGAGCAACTTTCTCTCATTGTTATGTCCTAGGAAGTCCATTTCCAAATTTCCCATAATGATTTCTTCAAGTTAAGTTTTTAGCTGGGCGACATTAAGTCACGATGGGGTTTTCCCTGTGCTTGGTGAGTTGACTTCTAAGGCTGCAATAGTCGTCTGACCTCCTGTCATGACAATAAAGGAGTCTTATTGTCATTAATCCAGGTCTCGGTGCAGGGTCCTGGGGTACACTTAAAATAGGTTGACTCGGTAGAGTACTAACAAGTGCCTCAACCGGGGAAGTGATATGGTACCCGACAAGGACAGTGTGCTTGCTACTATAGATGCAGGGATCTGAGCAGGAGATGAGAGAGTAGTCTCTGTATAGCTTGGAGGTGCATGAAGTTCTATAGGTGATCCTATGACTGTCCTGGTCTCGGTTACTGTCGAGACTGTGGCACATGGTGCAGCAGTGGCCGCATTGTATAGGGTGGTCTTATGTTGAGGAGCTCGTCTATGAAGGTGTCCCCCTCCTCAATCTGTGTTTCTCTGTACTTTTTAGGTTTCTCCTTCTCTATCTCGTCACTATCTATCAAGGGTTAGGCTACAATAGTCTCAATGACTTCCTCCCTACATTTTTCCTGACTTTCCTTGTCCTGCACGCTTCTCCATGCAAGAGCCCTACTGCAGATTTTTTTATTAAAAAAATTCCTACTCCGAAAGATTTAAAGCTTCAAATTGTGTGGGCCTAGGCTGAAGTTTTAGGTTGTACATTTTTCACCTCAAATTCTCTATTCTAGGGATATGAAAGCTCCCACTCAATGGGAATCGTTATTCTACATCTTTGGATCTGTATTCATGCCACTGACTAAGCCACATGCACGTATGTAACCCTTTCTTGGCTGCCATTTTCCTAGCTGGTGTGCCTTCCGAGGTAAATGTATCCTCTTTATTTATGTGTTTCTTCTTTTTCGACAAGGGATTTACCATTTTTGCAAATTCTCAATCACTCTCCGTTCCAGTCTCCCACGCTCTCACCTCTACTGGGTTCACAATCCGTCCAGCAAGAGCAGCGCATCTCTGTCAAAGGTCACCCTATCACAGCACGGCTATGGCGTCCGCCAGCCAATCCCTGTGCAGCACCCTGATGACACAATGCCCACATACTGTCAGAGCTTCCTGAACCGCTTCCCACTAAAACAATGTGTTTGTCTGCTTTGACTAAACAGAAATCTCTACAATGATAGGAATACCACATATTTTCACACAACAGTAGATCTTCAACCGGTGGACGTCACCGTACTCAGCGTGCTCACGCCGGTGCACCAAGGAATTAACTAATACTGAGTTCAATTAGTGCAACTGCAAAGGAAAAAGTTGGGCAAGATGGCGTCCGCTGAGTCGGACGCGTAAGCCGGCTGCTCCTGGGTGCCTAAACCCCCCACGCTATGCTAACATACCTGTGAGAGAGGAGTTGAGGAGGGATCAGCGCGGGACGGGATGCTGATTGCCGCGGCCGCATTATTTTCGGGAAGATTGCGCCGCCTGCAGTGTCTCTGTTGTTGGCGGTGCGCCCAGAGTTGGAGTCGGCGTTTCTCCTGGTGTTTGCTCATTACGGCGGCCGCAAAGGACTGGAGAGAGCCGCGTCAACAATGCCTCCCAAGGGAGCGAGAGGGAGGACTCGCCCTCTGGTGGACAATGTTGGAACTTCCATAAGGAATACATCAAGTACAGTGAGTGGCTCCAAATCGCCAAATAAAGACACTGGGCCCGATTCTGATGCGGGTTGGAAAAGCTTCCCGACCGATGGCCTGATTCTGATGCGGTTAGGAAGGCCTCCTAACGGCATTTGCTCCTTCCAAATCGGATCGGGAACGTGTCTTCCCGACCGAGGGACCAATTCTGATGCGGTTAGGAACAAATGTTCCCATTGAAGTCAATGGGAGTTCAACCAAATCGTATCTGGAAACATCCGGATGCATCCTACTCTGCCGGTTGGACTTTCCCGATCCCAGTGGGTCGGGAACCATTTCCCAACCGATTCGGTCGGGAAGCTTTTCCAACCCGCATCAGAATCGGCCCCACTGTCTCTAAGGGAGGAAAAGGAGGAAAATTCGTGGAGAATGCGGGAAAGTCTACTATACCCTTACTATTTTCTGCTGGTAAAGTAAAAGATAAGGGGGAGGCTCCCCCACTCCCTAAACCTCCTCTGGCTACATTTCCAGCTGTTGCAATAGGACACAGGCGCATTATGGACCCCATCTCAGAATTTGAGGGGAGAGATGGAGTCCGTGATCTTCATGATGCGGTCGCTGATAACTCTAAAAAGGGATCACCGTCCACACATAGAGCTGTCCATGTCAAAGAAATGGTTGTGGAAATGGTTGAGGATGCAACCAGGGAGCGGAATTCATCTATTAATCCATGTGAACCCCCTACCTCAGTACCTTTGGTTGCTCTCGGTTCCAATGTAATGGCTGCTAATGATCCCGGTGTGGCTGTAAATGGGTCTACAATGCAGGATATAGAGACTGGGGACTTTTTTTTTCGCTATCTGACCACTCAAACTCATCAAATGACGACCTCGAGTCTATTCCTGGGGCCTCAGCTAGGTCTGGTACGCAGGATGATGGAGGTAGTGACTCTAGTGTACATTTGGAGGATTCAGGTGATATATCAGTCGGCAGCCCGCGCACAGTCCGTAAAAACTTAGATCTGAAAAGTAATGCTCTGCAGTGGGACTATTCCTACTCAACCGATTTAAGCATTGAGAATGGGCGAACCCGGGGACTGGTGTAGAACCGTCAACTAAGGCTTCCGAGGATATATCATTAACATTGATCTATCAAACCATGGTTACTCATAGAGAGGAGGCTCGAGTAGAGAACCAGAGAGTACAGGGTTCATGTCGTAAATTACAGAACTCTGTACGACGTATAGCTAAGACCTGTACAGAGTTCACAACGAGATTCAATGAAGCAGAAGCAAGAATCTCCTCTCTCGAAGACGAACTGGTTGCACAGAAGGCTCTAACTGACTCTCTACGGTCCTTAAAAGATGATACACAATGGAAGTTAGCTGACATTGAAAATCGCTCTCGTAGGAACAATCTTAGAGTTTTGCAAATTCCAGAGGGGGGTCGAAGGACAAGATCCTCGCAAATTCATTATCGATTTATTTGCGGAAGCCTTTCCAGAGCTGAAATGGGACTGGGCAAGAGAAGTAGAGAGAGCGCATTGTTTCCCATTCAATCCTCGTCCAAGATCCGGTCAATCCTTGGACAGACCCAGAGTGATCTTAATATCGCTTAACAGCTTTTTGGCTAGGGAAGATGTGTACTCTTTGGCACGCCCTGATAGAAAAAGGGCAGGGAAAAGGCTAGAATTTTTTGTAAGGCCTGACTTCTGCCATCTTACGGTGGAAAGGCGCTGGCATTTACGTCAGCTAATTGCACCATTTCAGGCCAAAGGGGCTCAAGTTTTTTTGTTAAACCCAGCTAAGCTCAAAGTTATTGTTAAGGATCAAACCCGGTTCTTTACCTCGGAGATATTAGCAAAAGAGTTTTTGCAAACGCTGTAATGCGTCTAATTTGGCGGTTTTAGGTTGAATTAGGTAGAATGAGGATCGGGTTTGAATTAACATGTCGATTTGCAACTATGTCTGTCATCGGTCTCTACCTGTTTTTCTCCCTCCCTCTCTCTTCTCTTCTCTTCTTTTCTTTATTTTCTCTTCCTCTCTCTCTTGTGTTATCTTACCCTATGTGCAAGTTTGGAGATATAATTAAGGATAAGTTGGCATCAGCACATGTTCATGGTCTAAGGTTGTTTTTAAATTAATATGATGCCATGTCTGCTGCATAGGGTTGTGGTGTGGTGTGGGGGGGCTCACCTGGGTGGCGGGAGCTTGTCATCACAGGGACTATTGGTCCCAAAGCCTCATGGACGGGTAGGGGTAGGGGGGGTATGGGTGGGGACTGGGGGGACCAGGGGTAATTTGGGTGGACTGGGTGGGGCATAATAAAGAAAATAATCCACAGTATCGATATAATTTTGACTTTGCGTTTAAGTGTTACAGATCTATTGTCTGTTTTCAGAGAATTCAATATCGGATCGACCCCTATTTTTTTAATGGCTAGATCTGGGCTCAGAATATGCTCATTGAATGTATGTGGTTTAAATAGTTATAACAAGAGACAAAGGGTAGCTGCTGAACTCCGGGTGATTCAACCAGATGTGGTCTGTTTACAAGAAACTCATGTATCTTGGGGAAAGCGGAAAATATTAGCAGAAATGGGTTTCGTGCTTTTAACAGCTTCTCAGCAATCTATAATGACTCGGGGAGTGGCGGTGTTAGCCAAACCTATCATACAAAAATCAGGTCGGGTATTAGCTGATAAACTGGGGCGTTGGCTTATTGTTGAATGTATGATAGGGGTGAATAAATTTACACTTTGCACTATTTACGGCTCCAATCTTGATGAAGCTACGGTTTTGGAACAACTTAATGTGGAGCTTGCATTATGGCCCACCCCCTTGGTGATAAGTGGAGATTTTAATATTAGTTTGGTCAATAAGGAACTTCAACGGGGCATACAAAATTATAAGGGTAGGAAACCCAGAGTTTTTAAGGCGCTATTCCACTTAATGATGGATCATGGTCTGGTCGATGTATGGGACCATCTTTGTACACGTGATCCTGGGTTTACATTTTATTCCCATCCTCATCAAAAGTTAGTACGACTTGATTATTTTTTTGCTTCACCTGTCTTATTTCCAGAAGCTAAAATCCATGTTTTTCCAAGAATCACATCTGATCACGCACCGGTAGTCCTGGATATACCCGCATTTGGCTCTCACATAAATCCACAAAATTTTACTTTTAATAGGAAACTGCTTCTTGAAAAACCCTTTATAGATCATATTAAGAGCTGGATCAAGGGATTTTTCTTCAAGATAACCGGCACTCAACATCCGCTGGGGTCCTGTGGGATGCTTTTAAAGCCTGCCTTAGAGGGGAGGTCCTGAGCTATGGTTTGTACCAGCAAAAGAAAGCTAAGCTTGCAATGCAGGAATTGTATATTAAACTTAAGACTGCGGAAGAAAATCTTACACAGGGGATCCTGGCTAAAAATGATATTGACGATTACAAACCAGGGTCGCTAGATGCAAGGCTAACATTAATCTATCCTGGAGTAAGGAAATCGCAGCTAAATATTTGGTATACAAAAAGGAATGCTACGAGCATGGAGAAGCGGTAGGGCGTTGCCTGGCCAACAGATTGCGCTCTAACGAAGCTGCTCATAGAATAGACGGCATGAAGAATCAGTTAGGCGAAATGGTCTATGACCCTCAGGAAATCCTCCAGATTTTTTATGAATTTTATGAAAATCTTTATCTAGGAAAAGAGACAGGGTCACATATAGGGGACACTGCAATACAACAGCTGGTGGAACAAGTCGGTCAGGAGGAGGTTGAGATCTTGGAAAGCCCTATTACTATGGAAGAGCTAGAACTAGCCATAAATAGCATGGCAGTTGGTAAGGCAGCGGGTCCCGATAGGCTTCCTTCGGAGGTATATAGGACCTTTTTTCAGGAGATTAAAATAGATTTGTTGGTCGTCCTCCAAGCTGCCCAAATGGGAAGTGCACCGCAATCTTGGGACGAGGCCAACATTGTCATCTTCAGGAAAAAGACAAGCCATCGGATCTGCCAGGGTCTTATCGTCCGATTTCTCTCGTCAACTGTGATGGGAAGATTTATGCCAAAATCCTAGCGAATAGGTTAGCAAAGGTTATCTCGTCCCTGGTCTCCCCAAAACAACATGGATTTATTCCTGGCCGGGGACTGTGAATCATATTAGCTGAATTGTGACGCTCTTTGATATTGCTCAGGTCGAAGCTAGGGACCTGGGGCTGATCCTGCTCGATGCCGAGAAGGCATTCGATCGTGTGGCCTGGGATTTCCTTTGGGGGTTATGCAGTCGATGGGGTTTGGTCAGGGTTTTATCCAGGCTGTAAAAGTATTATATCGATCACCTTCGGCAAGGATCTGCTCTATGGGTCTGGCATCAGGCCCCATAAAAATTTCAAGAGGCACACGGCAGGGTTGCCCATGCTCTCCCCTCCTGTTTGCCCTTTATATCAATCCTTTTCTAAGAATGTTAGAGAGAAGTACCCAGATTAAACCTTTTCACGTTTTGGAAGACCAGTTTCGTGTCTTTGCATATGCTGATGACATTGCCATCATAACATCGGATCCCCTCTTGGCTATATCTGAAGTAGAACGCTTAGCATGCGAGTTTGGCGTGGTTTCCGGCTATAAGATGAATACATCTAAAACCCAGATTTTGTGTACAAAACAGATCATGGCCCATGATCCTAGAGTGGTTAAGTAAGTCACATATCTGGGTATTAAGATCCAAGAAAACTTGAAAGATCTGGTTGATATTAACTGGGGGGATATCACTACCAGGGTAAAGCAACTGTTAGATAGTTGGGATTGCCTACATCTTTCTCTGGTAGGTAGAGCAAACATTCTCAAAATGAATATTCTCCCTAAGGTGTTGTACTTCTTTAGGTCTGTACCATTGGAGGTATCCCGCGCCCAGCTTCAACATCTGCAGGCACTTTGCGCCAAGTTCTTGTGGGCTCCAGGGAAACCCAGGAGAGCAATGCATTATATGACTCTTCCCAGAGAAAGGGGGTGGTCAGTCCCCGATTTTACATTGTATTACTACTCTTGTCTCTTATTGAATATGCGGTTATTGTTGACTGGAGAAGAAGTCAGCAATACGGCTGAGGCTCCCTCAATTTATCAGATGGTGTTAGGTAAAGAGGTCAAGAACTGCCTGTTCAAAAAATTGGATAGGAGCTATTATAAAAGAACACGTTTTAAAATTTTAGGGGCAGCTTTTAAAGTTTGGAATGTGGTTCGCAAATACTTACAAATTCGGGGATTAAATTTTTATACTCCAACTACGGCCGTAGGCATATTGCCACCAATATTTCATGACCAAGTCGTTAGTAGTTGGAGACAGAATGGCATCTCTCAAATAGGGGACTTTTATGAAGTCGGGGGCTTTATGCTTCTTTTACAGATTTAGCAGCAAAATTTCTTCTCCATAAGAATCATTTTTTTAAATTCTTACAAATACGAGATTTCCTGAGCAAATTATCCACGACTATGGTACCACATAAAATAGTCGAAGCTATTAGGGGCCAAGAAAAGATAGGGGCTCTTTATAAAATCCTATTAGAGTCAAGGAGGGACGATCTGGAAAAACACAATTGTAAGTGGGCAGCAAAAGTGGGAGAGCCAGGGGTGTCTATAGAGAAGGCAATTGCTGTTGCCGGGGAAATTTGTCTGTCGGCGAATCTTAAAGCCCAGTTTTACAAAACTGTATTTAATCTCTATTATACTCCCGCCAAGATGATGAAATGGGGGAGGGGTAATGATGGCAAATGCTTTCGATGTGGTATGGATAACGCTGATAGTCTTCATATTTTCTTTGATTGTGGCAAACTAGGGCCATATATACGACATATAGAGAAATTTATGACAGAAATTTCGGGGGTCAGCGTTAAAATATCTGCCTCTATGATGTTGTTGGGGACCGGCGAGGATCTCGAGCAAGGGAGACCCATGTATAAACTCCGATATTTGCTCTTTATTGCTACGGCGGTTGCTCGACTATGTGTAGCGTCTTCTTGGCTTCAACCGGAAGTACCATCTTTTGAAATCTGGCGAGCCCGGTTCTATAATATGTATAACTTGGAGCATAGTCTCTATTCTCTAAAAGGATCAAGGAAACGCAAATTAGATATATATATATGGGGGCAATGGCCGATCATATGAATTGTTGAGTGGAATGATAATCCAATTTAATTTATCTCAACTTTGTTTTGTGGTATAATGGAATGAAATGAATTGCTTTCATGTCTTGTTATCAGATCTGTATGTATTTTTGATACTTTGATATTGTGGATAATAAAAAAATAAAATAAAATAAAAAAAAAAGCAAAGAAAAAAGTTACATCCCTATCTTGGTGTAACTGATAGCGCCTCACAGTATACCTCATCCTATCAGAGAAGTTTACCAGTTCAGTACCCTAAGTTGAGGTACCTCTTCTCATCTCTATACTGAATGTATAACAATGCGTACAATTGTCAATTTAAAAAAATCAAAGAATATCATCAAAAATGCAATGACTATCACTCCTGCAAATCCAAAAGCTAAGGCCATGTAGCAGTTATTCTCAAAACATGTTCACTGCATTCCACCACAATGCCCCCACTACAGCTCCCACCATACATTGCTTCAAAACTCATTCATTCTTCACATGCGTGCAAATCCCTATTGATACTCACATCCTCCTTCTTCGGCCATCTTGTCTCCTGGAACCAGGATCAGGTTGGGTCTAGGTCAATTTGAATCTCGAGGGGAAACCATCTGGGCCATGAAGGTACAGTAATCAGTTTTATGGCTGATTGGTTTTGTCAGTTACTGGTCGGATCCAATCGGAACCATCACCTCTGCTACCAGATCTGCCGGCGCACAACCCCATCTTAAATGATCATGTCAATAGCGCACCAACAGCTAGGACCGGGAGTGGTGTAATCCAGATACAGACTTGGGTGCTCCCCGATTGCACCCATCCCTAATACATTTAAAACAAATTTAATATTCAGAACTGAAACATTTTCAATAAGAATGACCGACACAGGTTACAGTTTTGAAGGTTATGTAAAAAATAAATCAGCAAAATACAGAAAATATGCCATCAAAAGGTTTAGTAGCAAGGCGTACAAATCATAAGTATAAATCATAAGTTAAGTTCTTTATGAAATCCATCATAGATTCGCCTTCTAAAGGTGGGAAATAGTGGGTTCTGGGGTACAGTGAAAAGCACGTCCCTTTACAGGACTTTAGACAATGACTTTCATACATTTCTACACACGCGCATAGTTCTCAGATTTTGCATCAATGAAGAACAAGCAAGAAGAAACATTTTACTACAGAATACATTCAAGGATTCTCTCACAGCAGTATTACATTGTAGTCGTTCTCATAGTTTACTCAAGCATGTTAGTAGATTAATTGTACAACGATAGCCAAGGACAGTTGGGATGTCCTTGGTTAGATACAGGGAGAGGATAAGTCTCTGGGAGCACTCTCAGTTTATTAGTGTAAAGCTTGCAATCCTTTATTTAGAATAAGGAAACAACAATAGTAGTCGACACGTGGTGTATATTGACATCAATCTATGATGGAGGACAATGTAAACACAGCTTATGTTAGCGTAAGCTCAATTTCTAATGTATTCAAATTGAATGAAAATTAAAACATCTCTCCAAGACACTTCATTTTTTTAGGGTGAGCCAGAAATGTTCTTATTCTACTAGAAATGTTGTCTGTTTCTCTCTCGATTTTGACGCTTTCTTTGGCCTTAAAATAATTTTTATTTTGCATTTCTCCATAATGCTCTGTGTTTTTTGAATTTGTGTAATAAATCTTTAACTAATTTGCTGATCTAGAAGTCAGTTATTGAGTGTGCCCTTTTACTTAAATTATTGCGTAACTGATATTTTTGGTGCTGGGAGGTGTCTTATCTAGGAGACACATTGCTTCATGAAGTTTAGGTTTAACACCATCTCCAAGTCATCAAAATGTGGGCATTCTGTTGAGGTAAATTTTGGTGTGTTGAAATTGTGGGGTCCCCCGGGTGTAGTAGGATGGAAAAAATAAAGAATCCAAATGCCGTGTTAAGAAAGTGGATATTTTACAAGAAAGTTTATTACGATAAAAGACCCACGACTTCACTGGACAACAGCTCCGGTAGAAATGCCCGACAAGCTGTACATTCCAGAACGGTACTACACATCTTAAGAACATTAAGAGAAACATTCCTGAAAGTGAAATAACATAATACACTTACCACACATCCCCCTTTTTATACAAATAGAAGATCAGTAAAATATAAACATATAACTCATTAAGCAATGGGACTAAAACACAGAGTAAGTAAAATGAATTAACAAATGGAACAACTTAAATGTGATACACAAATGAAGTAAAATGAGTCAACAAATGTAATCTCTTAAATGAAACGGAGCTGACCTAATTCTGCCATTACTCCTGCATAACCCATCTCCTTCCCCTGAAATAGAAACTCTGTTCTCATTATTGCGTAAAACAGAGGTGGATGAAACAGAGATACAATCACCATGGCTAGCTGAATTAAAAGAATTTGCAGAACGTGATATTAGTACATGTGGCGGGGTTGAAGTAATAGACCGGAGGCCAGGTCGGCTCAAATAAGGCTTTATTTTTCCAAATGTACGTTTATGCCTTCGGCTTCTTCTCACGGTCTTCGGTTCCACCTCCCAGGTTCCGGTGCGTAGATTTGGTCGTCCCTCCGTGATGATGGTGCGTAAAAAAGAGACGGAAAAACAATGGTGTCAGGATGTTATCCCGGGAGAACGGCAAATAAGGGACCAGGGAGTGAAGGGGCACCACACACTCTTGTGCTCTTTACAACAAAAGTGAAGAGGAAGGCGTGATTAGTGCTCGGTTGTGCGGGAAGGCAGGTAGGGAAACTGGCGAGGGCCCCAGAGTTCCCAGTTAACTCTTCGAGTCGTCCCTCCTCCCAACCCACCTCGAGAACCTCTCCCGTACCTGGGCAAGCCACGCTCCTCCTGGAGCGTGGCTCGATGAAACGTGGGGGGGTTGGCCTCCTGGCTCAGCCCGGGATCCTGATGGTCTCGTCCCTCGGTCTGCGATGCTGTCCTCACTCTCTCCTCGGCTCACTACACACGCTCCTTCTCCCGAGTCTTCCTCCTCCGCTCCGGTGGCAACGCACACACGCTTCCTGGATTCCTCCGTCCTTATCGTCATGAACGCGCTGACGTCAGGAGGGGAGGCTCGTCGTCCTGGAATCCCCAGTTAAAGGAGCCGACGTCGTTTTCCTCTGTCGGATTCAATATAGATGTGGTTTGTGTTTTCCAATCGTCCTGCTGGGGGGAGATAAGAGGGGGAGAGAGAGACACTGCAGTCCACCAGTCTGTATCGGATTCATGTCTCTCACTCACCGGCCCCACCCCGTCACACTCCTCCCCCCCTGGATTCTCCCGATCGGGGAGAGGAAACACCCGGGACAGATAGTCCGCGTTCCCGTTCTCCTTTCCTTTCCGATGGCGTACCTCAAATGAAAAAGGCTGCAATGACAAAAACCAGCGGAGTACCCTGGGGTTTTGGGCTTTATTCCGGCACAGCCACTGCAAGGGGGCATGGTCCGTGTACTGAATGAATGGACGCCCTTCCAGGTAGTACCGTAACTTATCAATAGCCCACTTAACCGCTAGGCATTCCCTTTCGACTGTGGGGTACTTGCATTCCCTGGGGAATAACTTCCTGCTAATGTATAGGACAGGGTGTTCTAGCCCATCCCCCCCTATCTGGGACAACACTGCACCCACCCCGAAGTTGGAAGCGTCAGTGGACAAAGTGAAGGTCTTGTCAAAGTCCGGAGAAATTAGTACGGGACCTGTGGTAATGATCTTCTTCAGACCCTGGAAGGCGTCAAGCATTTCTTCAGAGGGATGTAACAATTGTTGCTGCCGAGCTTCTTTTCGAAGGACATTCGTCAAAGGGGCTGCTACATCCGAGAACTGTGGGACAAATCGTCGGTAATATCCGACTAACCCTAAAAACGCCCGTAACTCTCTCTTTGTGGAAGGAAAAGGAGTCTCCGCTATTGCTCTTACTTTTTCAGCCTGTGAGGCGATTGCCCCGTGTCCCAGAACATATCCCAGATACTTCACCCTCTGATAGGCCACTCTGGATTGTTTTGAATTGATGTGGAGTCCGGCTTGTTCTAAAGTCTGTAGGACGATTCTTAGGTGTTGTAAGTGTTATTCTCAGGTAGTACTGAATACAACGATGTCATCTAGGTACGCCGAACAAAACGAGGGGTACGCCTGGAGGATGGTATTCATAAGTCTCTGAAAAGTGGCAGGTGCCCCATGGAGGCCGAAAGGAAGAGCGTTAAATTCGAACAGACCTTCTTCTGTTGCAAAAGCGGTTTTCTTCCGGTCCTTTTCTCTGAGGGGTACCTGCCAGTACCCTTTCGTTAAGTCAAATGTTGTGATATACTTGGAATCGCCTAACTTCTCAATAAGCTCGTCGACTCTCGGGATCGGGTACGCATCAAAGGAGGATATCGCATTCAAGGCGTGGAAGTCCATGCAGAACCGTATGGATCCGTCCGGCTTGGGAACCATCACGATAGGTGAAGACCAGTCACTTTTGGACGGACGTATAACACCGAGGCGGAGCATCTCCTGCACTTCCTTTCTTACTGCTTTCCTCCTTGCAGCTGGTACTCTGTAAGGCCTCTGTTTGACGATTTTCCCTTCCTGTGTTTCGATCCTGTGTTCGGCCAGCAAAGTTTTCCCTGGTGTGTCGGAAAAAATGACCGAAAAAGGGTTCAATGTTTGGTAGAGGGCTCTCTTCTGGTCTTCAGTGAGTTCTTCGTTGACTACGAGTTGATCGAGGGTGGTAGTTCCCGATGAAGAAGTTGGTAATGTCAGGTGGGCGGTTTCGGGTAAGGGCCCCAACCATTTTTTTAATAGGTTGATATGATAACATTGCTTTCGGGTAGCGGAGATCTGGACCCGGTACGTGGTGTTTCCTAGGGCTTCTACTACTTTATACGGGCCCAGCCATTCACTTTGAAACTTCCGGGTTGAGGAAGGGAGTAGGACCAATACCCAATCACCGACCGACAGCTTCCTCCATTTTTTTCCTTTATCGTAGTGTTTCTTTTGTTTCTCCCTGCTCCTCTCCAAGTTGGAGTAGGCCAAGTCTCTCAGTTTCCCCAGCTTGGATCTTAGTTGTTGCGTGTATTCCAGAAGGGACCTTCTGTCGTTCTCCTCTTCCATCTCCCAGGCGTCTTTGGTTATTTCAAGGAGCGATCTGGGTTGCCGTCCGTATAGCATCTCGAACGCTGAGCAACCCATGCTGCTCTGTACTTGAGCCCGTAGTACGTACAAGGCCAAAGGTAAGAGACGGTCCCAGTCTCTACCCTCGACGGTCAGCATCTTCTTCAGGGTCGTTTTAAGGGACCGGTTGTACCTTTCAACGAGGCCGTCGGTCTGGGGATGGTATACCGACGTGCGCAGATGACGGAGATCTAGGGAACGACACACCTCCTTCATCAGTCTGGATACGAAAGGCGTCCCCTGGTCCGTTAATATTTCTTTGGGGAATCCTACCCTTGAGAACAGTTTGAGGAGTTTTTCGGCGATGTTTTTAGTAGTGGGTGCTCGTAGTGGAAATGCTTCCGGGAATCTTGTGGCATAGTCCACGATCACCAGGGCATAGAGGTTGCCTTTAGGGGTTTTAGGCAAAGGTCCTATCAAGTCCATACCGACTCTCTCGAATGGTTGTCCTATTATCGGCATGGGCTGAAGGGGCACTGCCGGCGGACGTTGCATGTTCTTCTTCTGGCACACCTCACATGTTTGACAATGTGTTTTAATGTCTTTGTAGATACCAGGCCAAAAAAAATGACGTAACACGTTCTGTGTAGTTTTCTCCGAGCCTGAGTGTCCGGCCGTGAGGTGGGCGTGAGAGAAGAAAAGTATTTGTTCTCGGAAGGGTACCGGGACGAGGAGCTGTGTTGGTTCTTCCGGGCCTCCTTGGCGATATAAGAGGTCATCCTTGATCACAAAACGGGGATAAGGAGGGGATGGGTTACTCTGGTTGACATGTGCTGACTCCCAGGCATTGAACAAAGTATTATCATTGGCTTGGGCAAAGCGAAAACTCCGGTCCAATAGCCATGGCTCTGGGGTAACGAGGGCCGGAATGGGTTTTTCCTGGTTTCCTACTTGGCTTTCTACCTGGCCTCGGAACAGGGACAGGAAATCAGGGTTATCGATGCCTAGGATAAGGTCTTCGGGTAGGGTATCAACCACCCCCACCCGCACTATACAAGGGGGCCTGGCTATTGGAACCATGGTAACCACTGCAAGGGGATAGGGTTTCACATCTCCGTGTACACACCGGATGTGTATTAACGTGTTAGGGATGTATTGGGAGGGGAGGATGAGGTTCTTCTGTACTACAGACTGCCTACACGCGGAATCCAATAATGCCTTCACCCACCTCCCATTCACCTGTACACGTACATAAAAGGAGGACCCCATTTCCGCAGAGTACAGCACGGCCTTCGGGATGTACCCGATCTCCATAGGTTCGTCCGCTGGTTTCCTTCTAGGACATAGGCGGGCGATGTGGCCCCAGTCGCCACATTCGAAACACTGTGGGCCCCGGAACATAGGCATCTCTGACCTAGTATGTTTGGGTTTTGGAACGTCTACCCATGGTTTAGGTTTTCTTTCTGTCTTCGAGGGCGCTACGCCTTTATTAGGTTTCTCGTTGTCCCACAGTAATGTCTGAGGCTGTGCTCGCGAGTAGTTAGCGGCCATTTCGATGGCCTGTTCAGCGGTAAGATTAGAGTGCTGTTTGAGCCACCTCTGTGTCCCATAGGGGAGGGCCTCCATGAACTGTTCGAGGTACACACGGTTCATTATGTCGTCTTTCGTACTAGTGGCTGGTTTTAGCCATTTATCTGCGGCCATTTTCAGTCGAAAAAACAAGGTTTTTGGGTTTTCACCCGGCACCCCCTTTTCCTTGCGGAATCGTACTCTATAGGCCTCCGCATCCAGACCCAGGTGATCCAGGATCACATCTTTGATTTCCTGGTAAGGGGTTTTCCCGTTGGCATTGGTTACTTGATAGGCCGATTGGGCCTCTCCAGTCAGGAGAGGCGCCAAAAAGAATGGCCATTTCTCTTCAGGCCACCCACACGCTCTGG
This sequence comes from Calotriton arnoldi, assembly GCA_963921515.1. Classification (NCBI taxonomy): domain Eukaryota; kingdom Metazoa; phylum Chordata; class Amphibia; order Caudata; family Salamandridae; genus Calotriton; species Calotriton arnoldi. The sequence goes on along the minus strand of CAWUFW010001899.1, from coordinate 356,329 downwards.
CTGCCCGTTCAAAGTTCAACAAGAACGCATCCGGATCTTCCCCGGAAACGTACTTCTGGAGGGATACCCCTGAGGGTCCTGAGATAGGTGCACGCCTCTCCACAGGCGCAGGGTTCCCAGGGTCTTGTATCACTTTCTGTAGGCTCTCCATCTGTACTGTGATGGCGTTCTGGAACACCTCCCGGTCGGCCTGGGCGGTCGTCATCTGTCTCTCTATTGCCCATTCGAGTTTTTCCTGGCCTTTGATGAGATGTTGAATCACCGCGTCCATCACGGGTTTACTGATGGACTGGGATGTTGATCCCACTTCTGACACCAGTTGTGGCGGGGTTGAAGTAATAGACCGGAGGCCAGGTCGGCTCAAATAAGGCTTTATTTTTCCAAATGTACGTTTATGCCTGCTTGTCAATCTTTCCGTGGCAAAAGCGGTGGGATCCATCGTGCCTGGGGCCCTTCGGCTTCTTCTCACGGTCTTCGGTTCCACCTCCCAGGTTCCGGTGCGTAGATTCGGTCGTCCCTCCGTGATGATGGTGCGTGAAAAAGAGACGGAAAAACAATGGTGTCAGGATGTTATCCCGGGAGAACGGCAAATAACGGACCAGGGAGTGAAGGGGCACCACACACTCTTGTGCTCTTTACAACAAAAGTGAAGAGGAAGGCGTGATTAGTGCTCGGTTGTGCGGGAAGGCAGGTAGGGAAACTGGCGAGGGCCCCAGAGTTCCCAGTTAACTCTTCGAGTCGTCCCTCCTCCCAACCCACCCCGAGAACCTCTCCCGTACCTGGGCAAGCCACGCTCCTCCTGGAGCGTGGCTCGGCGAAACGTGGGGACGTTGGCCTCCTGGCTCAGCCCGGGATCCTGATGGTCTCGTCCCTCGGTCTGCGATGCTGTCCTCACTCTCTCCTCGGCTCACTACACACGCTCCTTCTCCCGAGTCTTCCTCCTCCGCTCCTGTGGCAACGCACACACGCTTCCTGGATTCCTCCATCCTGATCGTCATGAACGCGCTGACGTCAGGAGGGGGAGGCTCGTCGTCCTGGAATCCCCAGTTAAAGGAGCCGACGTCGTTTTCCTCTGTCGGATTCAATATAGATGTCGTTTGTGTTTTCCAATCGTCCTGCTGGGGGAGAGAGAGGGGAGAGAGAGACACTGCAGTCCACCAGTCTGTATCGGATTCATGTCTCTCACTCACCGGCCCCACCCCGTCACTGAGTACAACATCTAGATCAAACCAATTGTCACGTACAGAATTGTTAAAAGACAAGTCTTTTCTATTTCTATGAATTATAGCAGCTTGTTCACTAGAAATTTTAACCGGAACATTAATGTTTCTCCAACCCTTGAAGAAGGGCTGCCATACGTGTTACCTTCAACACTTTGACTGGTAAGGTGAATTTGGATTGACCCTTGGGAACTTTATTTGAATTTTTTATAAGAACCCAATCACCCGGATTTAGTGTTTTGTTCTTGACATGCATACGTTTATCATAATTCTGTTTATATACATCTTGTTTCATTTTCACCATATCTTTCACTCTATTTAAATCAATGGAAGTATGAGAAGAAGATTTATCCAGTAACCAAGCTGGACTAAGCTTAGAAATGGGACTCCGACCTCTAAGTAAAATGTAAGGAGAAACCTCAGTGGTGCTATGTGGTGTTGTATTCTAATTCCACACCTTCTGACACAAAAATTCAGCAATATTTAAACTATTAGCCATCGCAGTTTGAACTCCTTCTTTAAGAAGACGGTTAGCACGCTCCACTAGTCCATTGGAAGAAGGACTATATAAAGGTACTAAAATATGCTTAATATCAAGTTTCTTGAAAAACTCATTGACATCCTGTGATATGAAATGAGACCCGTTATCTGTAATGATCTCCTTGGGTGTACCTTCTAAACAAAATATACGCTGTAAGAATAACACAACAGATAAGGAATCAGCATTCTTAACCCAAGCAAAATAAATCCACTTAGAAAAATAGTCTATGGCAACGATAAGGTACTTTTTATCACTACTTAGAACAGAGAATGGGCCTGTAAAATCCAGACCTATTTTCTGCCAAGCTCCATCAGGCCACTGTGTAGGACATAAAGGTGCTGTGGACGTTTTCCAATGCTTGTCTGAGCAAAGACATTGTGGACAGCAATCAATATGTTTTCTAACCTGACTATCAATACCTGGCCACCAGTAGGTCTGCTTAATTTTATTGATAGTTGCAGTGATACCTAAATGTCCCTCATGAGCTACAGAAATTATAGTATCCCTGAGACCCCTAGGAGGAACAAATTTGTCTTGTCGCATCAAAATATCCTCTGAGAAAGACAACTCAGCAGCGATTTGGGCAAAAATCCTTTCTTCAATAGTGAGAACACGGTCATTTGGCCAACCTTTGACAAGATTTTTTTTTAATATTCTTTAAACAGTCATCCTTTTCATAAGAGCGCACCCATTCATCTTGTGTAATCTTTGAATTATGCACAACATCCTGAATAGAGAACACACATTCATAATCATCATTGTATTTTGAGTTGTCATGGGAATGTGGAAGTGGAAGACGAAACAAACAATCAGCTCGCACGTTTTTGCCCCCAGGTAAATATTTAATGTCAAAATTGAACTCTTGGAGTCTGGCAAGCAATCTTATGAGACGTGAAGAAGCTCTATTGGAAGAACTATCCCCTAACATATATATTAGAGGTTTATGATCTGTATATAGTAAAAATCTTGTGCCCCAAATATATGTCCTACATTTTTCAACAGACCACGTGCACGCCAAAGCCTCACGTTCAATGGTACTATAGTTTTGTTCTGCTTGATTGAGTGTGCGAGATGCAAATGCAATGGTATTTTCCTTGCCATCCACCATTTGACTCAAAACTGCTCCTAGCCCTTTTGCACTGGCATCTACCGTAATTATGCTCTGAACACCATAAGTAAATGGTTTGATTGCAGGAGCATTAATAACCATCTCTTTAACCAATGTAAAACTTTTATGAGTATCCTCTGACCAAATGAATTTGATATGTTTTTTCAATAAATCTCTTAACGGTTGTACCAACAAAGCATACCCTTTCACAAAACGAGCATAATACTCACTGAGTCCAAGAAAAGCCCTTAAAGAATCCTTGTCAAGTGGAACAGGAGCATTTTTGATAGCATCAATCAAAGAAACTTTTGGTTTGATGCCTGCTTCAGATAAGTTATGACCTAAATAATCAACCTCAGGGGTAAGAAAATTACACTTCTTATCATTAATAGTCATGCCCTGTTTGTGTAAGGTATTAAGAACCTTATCCAACAAAACATAGTGTTGCTCCACAGTTTCTGAGTGAACTAGAATGTCGTCTTGAAAGGCCTGTATACCAGGTGTGTCCCTGAACATATTATCCATTAAACTTTGAAATATACTCGCCGCCGAAGCTAACCCAAAAGGAAGACGTTTATACATATACACACCAAATGGAGTGACAAAAGTAGTGAGATGTTGTGAACTTTTAGACAAAGGAATCTGGTGATAAGCAGACCATAAATCTATAGTACTGAAAAATGTACTATTACCTATTTTAGCAAGCATGTCATGAATTCTGGGTAAAGGATGTGAACCCACCAGTATATTTCGGTTCAAAATTCTTAAGTCAGCGCACAAACGAATGTCCCCAGAACTTTTGCGCGTGACTACCGCTGCAGAAACCCATTCTGAAGACTCAACAGGACAAATGATGTCTTGTGAACACAATAAATCTAGATGTTTCTTTAAATCCTCCCTAACAGAAAATGGAACTGGCCGCACTGTCTGAACAACAGGACAAGCATCATGTTTCAACTTGATGGTATGCTCAAAACCGCTAACCAAACCAATGTTTCCATTGAAAACAGAATTATACTTTACCATAAGTTCATGCACCCTAACATCATGAGACTCAGAATGTTCAAGAGATAAGACAGGTAAATCTCCGAGAATAACAGGTTCAGAATGTCCTGGTCTCAATATTATTCCTAAACTTGCTTGATCACGCCACCCTAATATGTCTCTACCATTTTGTGCAACATAAATTTTTGTCCAAATTTCTCTATCCTTAAATTTTATGTTATCCTGAAAATATCCGTTCATGATAATATCATATTCCCCGAAAGCCTTCGGGTTAACATCAGAGGGAATCAACATTAAATTGGCCCACAATTTGAGGAATGTTTTCTCTGCCAGTATGGTAATCGGAGAACCTGAATCGGCAACAATATTAAGTGCAATTGTGCCAATGAAAACTTCACAAACAGGTCCCTTGATCATTGTACCTGAATTATTAAGCATGTTGATGTGTACAGAAAGAGAAACGATATTTAAAGCATCACAAATCGTTTCATCTTCAACGCTAATATGACTGACTTTGTTACGATCTTTGCTAGTTCTACAAACTGTGTGAAAATGACCAATTTTTTTACAAATGGTACACCGTTTACCCAAAGCCGGACAATTGGGAAAATTACTCACATGAAACTTAGAGCCGCACCTGTAACAAAAAACATTGCTTCTACGTTCAAAACTTTTCTTATTTCTAAATTTGGTAGCTACAGCATTAACTTCGAAATCATTACTATCATTGGAAGATAAACACAAGACATTAGAACTGGCATTAGAAGTCACGTTGGGAACTGATTGTTCAGCCAAAATTTTAGATGACAAGACAGAACATTCAATGCTTTTGGCCATTCCCATAACTTCATCTAATGATGGGTTCTTGCAAGTGAGAATACGTTCCTGAATTTTCTTGTTGTAGCAGTTAAATACTAATTGATCCCTCAAAGAAATGTCAAGATTAGTTCCAAATTCACATTTTGATGCTAAAACACGAAGTGTTGCCAAATAGTCTTCAATGGATTCCTCAGGAAGCTGTTTCCGTTTAAAAAAAACATGACGTTCAACCATCACTGATGGTTCATCATTATATTGTTTACCTAACTGAGCAATGGCTTCCTTAAAAACATTCCAGTTCTCAACGTCTGAAGGTTGGGAAAAACAGGTAAATTATGAAAGAGTTGTTGACCAGCAGTACCTAAATGGTTAAATAACAAAGCTTTCTTCCTGGATGGTGAGTAGTTATCAGCATCTATGGCTTCCAAGTAATTAATAAACACTCTCAACCACTTATGCCAAGGTGTTAACGGTTTCCAAGAAACTTGCAAAAATGGAGGAGGAGCAACAAAGTTGTTAGAATTAGCCATGAGAAAAATGAATAATTCCGGTTAAATTGTCATAGAAATAATAACATCAGCGAGGAGAAATCAGTAAAAGTAAATGTGTGCTTGTCACGGATACGAGCAATACTGAAACAATGTTGCCAGGATCGTATAAACAAACCTTGAAGTTAAAGATGGCTGCCACAACGTGAAAACGTAGGTGAACACGTTACGTGAAAGTAGAAGAGCTTACGTAACAGCGCATACAAAGTGAACGCTGCACAGCGTGAATGAAGCGTGCGCCACAGAATGCTCCAGTAGTTTGAAGAATGCCAGGTATGTCGACAACCGGTGCGGGTGCCAAAGAATGCGCAACCCGTTTTAGAAAAAATATATAAGTAGCCAGGAGCGTTAGGGTTGAGTACGTTGGGAGAACAGCCCGCTATGTAAATACGTTTTAAAAATATGCCGGGAATCCCTGAAAAAGATAAAGGACTCACCCGGGCGGCTGTCTCCGTCAAACCGTTGAAATTAAATTCATTGAATGCCGAGGGAAAACGTAGTCGGTGGGTCCAGCGTTGCACGGCCGAAACATCAATCGTTGCCAATATTTGTAGTAGGATGGAAAAATAAAGAATCCAAATGCCGTGTTAAGAAAGTGGATATTTTCCAAGAAAGTTTATTACGATAAAAGACCCACGACTTCACTGGACAACAGCTCCGGTAGAAATGCCCGACAAGCTGTACATTCCAGAACGGTACTACACATCTTAAGAACATTAAGAGAAACATTCCTTAAAGTGAAATAACATAATACACTTACCACACCGGGCCCACACAAGGTTTTTAATAGCTGACAACTTGCATTTAGCCGGTTTCTAAGCAAAATGCAACACTTGTTTTCTTTGGGTCTCATACACATGTCAACATTTGCAAAGCAGAAAGAGGGAGATTTTAAAAAACATAATTGGGGATGTATATTTTCCCCATTGACTTGTATTGAAGTGGGGACAATTTCAGGTGGGAGAAAGCAAAATAAAGCCATTTTTTGTTTTAAATATCTGCTGTCTCCAACCTGAATCGGGTAAGTTGGCATATTAGTCTTGTGGCATTAGATGTCGCTCTTACACTTCATAGACATGAAGGAAGGGCAGATAGGGCACACACGCGCCATACATTTCTTCCCTGTAAGCGTGGATGCCGGTTTGCCTGTTACAGGAGCCCACTGCACTACATGTCCTAGAAGGCAATGGGGCACAGTAGAGGAATATAAGCACCGCCCCTACAGGAAGTAGGTGCTTGACAATCTTGGCACGATCGAATGTAGCGGAAGGTATTCCCCGCTGGAGACCGTTTGAGCAGCATAGCTGAGGCGCTGCTTTTTCCCTGAGGATTCCGGAGACCGTCGGAACACTCGTGTGCTCATTTCAAGACTTCAAGCTGACGAGGCTGAACTCCCGGCTCGGGAGCTTTCAGGTATCGTGAAGAGTGAGAGAGAGACGCGCCGGAGCGCTCTCCTCTCAAATCAACTTTCATCTCCTTCGTTTTTCCTTTCCTGATATATAGCTCACGAACGCTGGAACTGCTTACAGCGCAATCGTGTTTCTATATTTAAATTACCACGTTTTCTTTTTTTTGAGACATTATTGTTTTCCTGCTGAGACTATTTTCAGCGACTAGGGAACTCTGGATTTCAGGCTCACACGCTGTGAATTGAACAGTGTTGTAGGGCCCCAAATCGTTTGAAATAAACGTTGCTTGCTGCTTGTGCACTATTCGGTGCATATGGAAATCTGGAGCTTCTTTTTAGTCCTAGGAGAGCTAGGAACTCGACTGTTTCTGGAGGATTGCTGTTGGGCTCCTTGTGAGTGTGTGACACAGTGGTGAAAACTTGATATTGTTTTGTATGTTTATTTCCCTGTGCTGCCTCTCATCTCTGTCTCTCTCTTGTGTCTATACAGTGCGACCATCAGGGAGAAAGATGTTCTAGACCAAGGAGGCAAGCGTTACTCCCCCACAGCGATCTTTCTTTGTTATTTTATCCCCTTCCCTTTTCCCCGGGGTACTCCCTTCCATAGTGTGTATACCTACATTGTGGGGGATAGTGCTCCGGGAAGGAGGGAGGCCACGCTACTAGCCATCGTTCCTGCTGGCCGCTACGAAGAGGTCAGTGGCGCGTTGTTGTGCTTTCTTCTTGTGCTACTGACAACCTGACAGATTGTCAAGCCCAAGTTGGACGCCCAGCCTGGACGATGGACACCAATGTAGTGTTGGCCTCACTGTTGGAGAGCCTATCGGCTCCGCAGCAGGAGGTACAAACCTCTCGTTTGGAAAATCAAGAACTAAGGAAAGAGATGGGCACGTTACGTAGAGAGGTGGCCGGCCTATCTCGAAAAGGTGTAGGGTCAGGTTCTTATATTAGGGAAGCTACCTTCACTCCTCCGGTGCATACAGTACAGGTACCTTCCCCAGGCACCACACAAGGGGGAGGTTTCTTTGCAGCCAGTCCTATTCCCCCACCTTCAGTTGACTCCACTCCCACCGTTCATGTCATACAAAATACCGGAATACCTTTAGCACCTCCAGAACGTTTCTATGGAGAACCAAAGAAATTTGAAACCTTCCTTAATCAATGCTGACTGCATTTCTTGTGTAAACCTGCAGTTTTCCAGGATGAAGCGGCAAAGACAGCTTTTATGATGTCGTACATGGGAGGGAATGCAGCCAGTTGGACCATACCGACGTGGCACCCCTCGCCCACGTCGCCCGACAGCACAACCTCAACATCATCTCCTACGCCGACGACACCCAGCTGATCCTCTCCCTCACCAAAGACCCTCACACCGCCAAAGCCCACCTCCACGAAGGAATGAAGGCCGTCGCCGAATGGATGAGGACCAGCCGCCTGAAGCTGAACTCGGACAAGACGGAGGTCCTCATCCTTGGTTCCAACCCTTCAGCCTGGGACGACTCCTGGTGGCCAACATCACTGGGAACAGCCCCGCCACCCACCGACCACGTACGCAACCTAGGGGTCATCCTCGACCCCACCCTCTCCATGACTAAGCAGGTCAACGCCGTTTCCTTATCCTGCTTCAACATCCTCCGAATGCTCCGCAGGATCTTCAAGTGGATCCCCACCGAAACAAGAAAAACAGTCACCCAGGCCCTCGTCACCAGCAGGCTGGACTACGGAAACGCCCTCTACGCAGGAACGACGGCTAAGCTCCTGAGACGGCTGCAACGCATCCAGAACGCCTCTGCACGTCTTATCCTCGACATCCCCCGTCGCAGCCACATCACACCCCACCTGAGAGACCTGCACTGGCTCCCTGTCAACAAGAGGATAACCTTCAAGCTCCTCACCCACGCACACAAAGCACTGCACAACTCCGGACCAGCCTACCTCAACAGACGACTCAGCTTCTACACCCCCACCCGCCAGCTCCGCTCGACCAGCCTCGCCCTCGCCACAGTCCCCCGCATCCGGAAAACGACCGCCGGCAGCAGATCCTTCTCCCACCTCGCCGCCAAGACCTGGAACACCCTCCCCACCAACCTCTGACAGACCCAAGACCTACTGGCCTTCAGAAGACTCCTCAAGACCTGGCTCTTCGATCAGTAGCAGCACCACCCCCCTCTTCCCCCAGCGCCTTGAGACCCTCGCGGGTATGTAGTGCACTTTATAAGTGACATGATTGATTGATTGATTGATACCATTGATGGAACGAAACGACCCTGTTTTACATAGATTCACAGACTTTTGTTTGGAGATGAGAAAACTGTTTGATCGCAAATCCCATATGATGACCCTGGATCGTGAACTAATCACCCTTAGACAAGGTTCTCAGGACTTATTGACCTATATTACGACGTTCAACTGCCTAGTAGTGGAAACGGACTGGCCCCAGGAAAAACGAACCACTCTTTTTTACCAGGGATTACGTGGGGAGTTAAAAGATGTCCTTTCACAGGTGGTACAGTTACCCCAGACCTGTGAAGAGATGATCGATCTTACCGTGCAATTGGACCACCGACTACAGGAAAGGAAAGGGGACAGGAACCGGGGGGACACGCGTTTTCTGTTTCCCTGACCCAAACCCGCTACCGAAGAACATCCCAAACCTTCTGAAGGGACCGAGCCGATGCAGATAGGGGGCATCCGAGGACCCCTCACCACAGAGGAGAGAGAAAAAAGGCGAAAGATGAAGCTATGCCTCTATTGCGGAAAAGGGGGGCACTTCATCAGAGAATGTCGCGCCCGGGCCCAGCTTCTAGAAAGAACCAACGTTCCACGAGTGCAAGCAGCCATGGGGCAGCGAGAACCGTCGGAAAACTGGAAGGCTTGAGGCAGGATGAGATCACTGGTTCAGGCGACGGACATACTACGATCTCCTCAGTGATTGCCAATACCATCCAACCAGCTGTGGCACACTTGACTGTTAGTATTTATCTTCAAGTTACGAGGGATAAGAGTATTGAGGTGGCGGCATTACTGGACTCCGGTGCTACCGGAAATTTTATTGATCAGAAGTACGCCCTGACTATCGGTGTGCTATGTGAAAGGAAAGAGATCCCAGAAAACGTAAAAGCAGTAGACGGTACTGCGCTGTCTTCTGGACCAGTCAAATACCATACGGTTCCACTCATGATGCAGTTCGGTGAGGACCATTATGAATACATCCAGTTTGACCTCATTGACGCACCGCAGTTCCGTCTTATCCTAGGTATGCCCTGGCTGACCTTACATGATCCTGTCGTTCGATGGGCTGCCCGCACAGTACTCTTGAGTTCTAGCTATTGCAAAGAGCACTGCATAAAGCAAGCGGCCCTTCCGGAAAAAACCGAGAGCACCCAGGCAAGCTTACTGGCAACCGCATGTGTAAGAGACAGATACTGTTGTTCCATCGCCTTGCCCGAAGAGTATCAGGAGTACCAGCCTCTATTTGATAAACAGAAAGCCACCCAGCTTCCACCCCACCGGGTTTATGACTGCCGCATTGAGCTGATGCCCGGAGCCGAGATTCCCTGCAGCAGGGTGTATGCCCTGACGGAACCCGAGACACACTACTTAAAAAACTACCTTGACGAGAATCTAGCCTCTGGCTTCATCAGGCATTCCTCATCCCCTGCTTCCTCTCCGCTCTTTTTCATCCCTAAGAAGGATTGTGACGAACTTCGAACCTGTATAGACTACAGAGCGATCAACCGAGTCACAGTAAAAAACCGCTATCCACTACCACTGATTCCTGTGCTATTGGATCAACTCAAGGGGGCTCGCTATTTCACGAAACTGGACCTACGAGGCGCCTACCATTTGGTGAGGGTCAAGAGCGGTGAAGAGTTGAAGACCGCATTCCGGACGAAGTTCGTGCTTTTTGAATATAGAGTGATGCCCTTTGAGTTATGTAACGCCCCGGCGGCTTTCCAGTATTTTATGGATGAGGTTCTTCGGGGTTTCTAGACACATTCTGTGTGGTGTATATAGACGACATCCTTGTCTATTCGTCTAGTCTCCAGGAACATGTGACTCATGTAACAGCAGTCTTGAACAGGCTCCAACAACACTCACTGTATGCCAAATTGGAGAAATGCTTGTTTCATGTCCAAGAAGTAGCATTTCTAGGATACATAATTAATGCACAAGGGTTCCAGATGGACACAGGCAAGGTCGACGCAATCACTCAGTGGAAGACCCCACAACAAATAAAGGGGGTACAAAGCTTCTTAGGATTCGCCAACTATTATCGGCGTTTTATAAAAGACTTCTCGAAGATCATCCACCCCATCTCCAGCCTATTGCGGAAAAACACCCCTTTTGTTTGGGGAGAAGAGGCTGAACGGTCTTTTCAGATCCTAAAAGGGAGGTTCACTCAGGCTCCCATTCTAAGGCATCCTGACCCACAACTCCCCTTCATTGTAGAAACTGACGCTTCTCAATACGCCTTAGGGGGGGTTTTGTCTCAACGACATCCCAAAACAGGACAGCTACACCCTGTGGCCTATTTCTCAAAAAAGCTCACCCCCAGTGAAGTGAACTACTCCATATCAGATAAGGAACTGCTGGCCATAAAACGGGCTTGCGAGGAATGGAGACATTATCTCTTGGGAGCACACCACGTCATCGAGATCTACACAGATCATCGGAACCTGTTGTTCCTGAAAACCGCCAAGGCCCTGACACCTCGTCAGCTACGATGGACTCTTTTCTTTTCCGATTTCGATTTCATAATTAAGTACCGACCAGGCCCCCAGAACGGCAAGGCGGATGCTCTCTCTCGCATAGAAGAACCCGAAGGAAAAATGTTGCCAGAGAACCCAGAACCGCCTTCGATACTCCCTGAGATAGCCTTCCAGAACCAATCCATTGCATTAATCACCTCACAAGACTTTCTAGAGGATCTCCGAGTGTCCTTAGCCGACATAGATACTCAGGCCTGGATTCAAGAAGATCCTGAGCATCGAACAGACAACAAGGAATTGTTGTATCACCATCATGCATTGTATATTCCGAACAGCGATTTACAACTACGAGTGTTGGCATGGGCTCATGATTCTCTATTGGGAGGACACCTGGGAAGATACAAGACCATAGCCTGTATCGAGCGATCCTTTTGGTGGCCCACGTTGAGAAAGGATACAGAGACATACCTACGGAATTGTTCTGTGTGTGCACAGGGAAAGGCCAGTCATATCAAACCTACAGGTCTCCTGCAACCATTGCCCATTCCTCCTCGACCTTGGCATACTGTGTCAATGGATTTTATTGTGGAAATGCCCCCATGTGAAGGGTATACCACCATATTGGTGGTAGTTGACCATTTAACAAAAATGGGACACTTCGTTCCTTTGAAACATTTGCCTACATCTTCTGAATTAGCCCTTGTTTTCCTTCAACACGTGGTGAGAGTCCACGGAATACCTTGTAGTCTCATTACAGACCGGGGAACACAGTTTACCTCTCGTTTTTGGAGGGCGTTATGTACAACTATGAACATTGAAGCCAGGCTTTCTACCAGTTACCATCCTCAGACGGATGGAAAAACAGAGCGCTTGAACCAAACTCTGGAGCAGTACCTCCGTTGTTTCACCCTCCAAAACACCACGGACTGGTACACACTTCTGTGGATGGCCGAGTTCGCCTACAACAATGCGGAACACTCCACGCTAGGCTGTTCTCCGTTCTTTTGCCTCTATGGTCACCATCCCAACATGCTCCCTTTCGAATGGCAAATAGAATCTAGACTTCCGAGCATTCACGAACATCACGCTCATCTCAGGGCCGTGCTGATCGACGCCAAACAGCATCTGGCTTCAGCTCAACTTGCACAAAAACACTTCGCTGACAGAAAAAGAACCAAAGAACCCGTTTATCAGGTGGGGGACAAGGTATGGTTAGCAACTAAGAACCTACACCTTAAGGGAGCAGACAAACTAAAACCCAAATACATTGGTCCCTACAGCATCGAGGAAATCATCAACCCTGTAGCTATGAGACTGTCCTTGCCCTCTTCATGGCACATCCACCCTGTATTCCACGTCTCACTGCTCCAACCCTGTCCTGTTAGCATAAGGTTGCCTGAACGACCCCTCCCTTTGGAAGTTGATGGTCAGGATGAGTTCGAAGTACGTAAACTCCTGGATTCCCGAATAGTGAGAGGGCGAGTGCAGTATCTGGTGGATTGGAAGGGTTTTGGGGAGGAGGATAGAACTTGGGAACCAGTACAGAATCTCCACTGCCCTGAGTTAGTAGAACGTTTCCATACTGCAAATCCGGGTAAACCTGGACGACCGCCGAGTCAGCGATCCTTGAGAGGGGGTTCTGTCGCGCTTACACTTCATAGACATGAAGGAAGGGCAGATAGGGCACACACGCGCCATACATTTCTTCCCTGTAAGCGTGGATGCCGGTTTGCCTGTTACAGGAGCCCACTGCACTACATGTCCCAGAAGGCAATGGGGCACAGTAGAGGAATATAAGCACCGCCCCTACAGGAAGTAGGTGCTTGACAATCTTGGCACGATCGAATGTAGCGGAAGGTATTCCCCGCTGGAGACCGTTTGAGCAGCATAGCTGAGGCGCTGCTTTTTCCCTGAGGATTCCGGAGACCGTCGGAACACTCGTGTGCTCATTTCAAGACTTCAAGCTGACGAGGCTGAACTCCCGGCTCGGGAGCTTTCAGGTATCGTGAAGAGTGAGAGAGAGACGCGCCGGAGCGCTCTCCTCTCAAATCAACTTTCATCTCCTTCGTTTTTCCTTTCCTGATATATAGCTCACGAACGCTGGAACTGCTTACAGCGCAATCGTGTTTCTATATTTAAATTACCACGTTTTCTTTTTTTTGAGACATTATTGTTTTCCTGCTGAGACTATTTTCAGCGACTAGGGAACTCTGGATTTCAGGCTCACACGCTGTGAATTGAACAGTGTTGTAGGGCCCCAAATCGTTTGAAATAAACGTTGCTTGCTGCTTGTGCACTATTCGGTGCATATGGAAATCTGGAGCTTCTTTTTTTAGTCCTAGGAGAGCTAGGAACTCGACTGTTTCTGGAGGATTGCTGTTGGGCTCCTTGTGAGTGTGTGACACAGTGGTGAAAACTTGATATTGTTTTGTATGTTTATTTCCCTGTGCTGCCTCTCATCTCTGTCTCTCTCTTGTGTCTATACAGTGCGACCATCAGGGAGAAAGATGTTCTAGACCAAGGAGGCAAGCGTTACTCCCCCACAGCGATCTTTCTTTGTTATTTTATCCCCTTCCCTTTTCCCCGGGGTACTCCCTTCCATAGTGTGTATACCTACATTGTGGGGGATAGTGCTCCGGGAAGGAGGGAGGCCACGCTACTAGCCATCGTTCCTGCTGGCCGCTACGAAGAGGTCAGTGGCGCGTGTTTGTGCTTTCTTCTTGTGCTACTGACAACCTGACACTAGATGATTACACAGCCTTGTCTGAGGTGTATACTATTGACTATCACTGGTGTGTTAGGTTGTATGGTACTATTTCATTTAATTGGTTAACACAGTTAATTGTTTTTTTAACTGGTCTCTCCAAGTGCTGCAATGGTGAATATTCAAGCCTTACTCCAGAAGGTGGAAGAGAGAAATCGAAACTCTGACACAGTAATTACACTCAACGGGCTCGTCATCTGTATGCAGCTCTAACAGAAAATTAACCTAAGTTCTTGGATCTGGTATTGTGAGCATGGTAGTTTATTAACTTGTTTTTGACTGTTTTTTGTTGTCTTGACACTTTCCTAAGACTGTTGTGTTCCCTGCTTTATATGGAAATATAGAAGTGCTGGAACTTACTATCAACAGACCCGATTCAGGAGGGAGACTCCTGATTTTCATAGTCAAAAATAACTTTATTTTAGATGTAACTCACCTGAAATTGCATCTGCTTCAATTTCGTTTTCAAAATCTCCTACTTTCCTGTTCTAAAATGTTAGCATGTGTGCAGTACCTTTGTTTCTGTGAAGTGACAGTATTCTCCCATTAAACACATATCACAGCAGACCTGAAAAGTGCAGGTGCTCTCCCTCTCAAATTAAGGAAGTGTAGGCAACACTTTGATTGGACTAGGTCCCCCTGGGTCTTAGACCAGGTAGTATTTTAGAACGGACATTGAAACAGGTCCCTATCGAATGTATGATGATACAACGCATGCATTCACATCGCATGCTATTAGATCGCGGTTTTTACCACGCAAGTCGTTACAACGACTTTTGTTGGAGGGCGCTCGACTTGTGAGTAGTTTAATTTACTATTCCAACTCCAGCCTACGTACAGTAGGGAAGGTTTTGGATAGTAAATTAAACTATTCCTTGTCCTATAGCGCCCTCCAACGACTTGCGTTGTAAAGACTGCGATCTAATGGCATGCGATGTAATGCATGCGTAGTAAAGGTTGTTTCCCGTCCCTATCGTGCCCTATATTCATGTCCTTAACAGTACTGGGAAAACACTGACGATTTCTCAACAATTGATTTAATAAATGTTCCGGTAATCCATGTCAGTGATTTAGTTCCCGTTTATATTTCACATGTTTTACTTAATCTTGTTGCTTGCCAGGATGTTGTGTTTTTGTACTTTTTTTCGCTCAGCATATTACATCTGTATAGCACATACTTTGATATGAATCGCATCCTTATTATTGCGTATCTAAGAGAAGGTAAGATCATTGTATATTTGAAATATTTTTTTCCAGAACGGTGCTACTAAGTGCTATGAAAGGAAAATAAATGACATTTAAATGAAAAATGTACTACAGGCTTGTACACTGAGATGTTAACAAAAGTACAGGATTTCGTTGTTTGATACATCGTATGAACGAACAATAAGGCAAAAAGAATTATGTTCTTGTGTGTGATACGGCCCCGTTCCTAAATGTAACACAGTTCAGTGCAAATCCTCTTCCTTCTGTCACGCGACCCACAGTTCTTGGGCTTTGCCTCTTCCAAGATGGTCTCAGATGTTTGTGTTGCTGGGTAGTCCGCCCTTTTTGTCGCTGGTTGCAGGAGCATGCGCAGGAGCCTGGGCTGCATGCGGAAGTGTCTGCATATTAATGTTTGCTGTTTGCTGCTGGTCTCCATGATAACGATGCGTCTCCTGGTGCTAATTGTGTTATTGAGCGGGGTCCTGGCCATTGGGAACTCAGGCGGTAAGTAGAAGTAGGCGGGGCTGGATAGGACGGTAGGGGGTGAAATAGATGTTGGGTTATGCAGTGTCTTTGAGGGGGGTCTCAATGTATATGTTTGTTACTCTGGGATGGTTTCCCGTGTTATTCATTAGGCAGCGTTGGTCATTGTTTGGGGGCTTGGTGAATCTGAAGTGTGGAGGGAAGGGTAATCGTGTGAGTGGACAATGGGGTGGTACTAATGACCAAAAGACAGAAGAAAGTAGGTGAAGGCTAGGATTACCATTAGGGGGCTAAAAAGATAAATCATCCATCCTGTTGCACGTTAGGATAGAACCAAACCTCCATTTCACTCCTTGCTTCACCCGACCGCGACGCTCTGACTCTTAACATTCCCCTTGATCATGTTCAACGCAGTGCACGTAGATTGCATATAAACTCTGTCCTTATCACTTATTTGTTCACCCGAGCAGTTTCTTTTACAACAGTTAGTGCACACCCCTTTCCTTCAGTGTGTCACACATTGAACGTTGTGTTATCCCCTGAGCCATGTACGTTATCCACTTACACGTCTGATTTGGGTCAACCTTTTAGCCAACTCTTATCTTGCCCTGTCACGCTTTAATTTTAGTGTAATTTGTTTACTTTTTTAAATCTGAGGGCTTTGTGAGAGAAATACCGAAACCATTTCGTACCCTACTGAGATTTTAAGAAAGTATGATGTAAACAGAGTCAGATGTTAGGATATTGTGTAAAATGTAGCCTTCAAGAAGCATTTGGAATTATATGATAGACGGTGCGGAAAGGGTTTCTAAGCTGCCAACCCTGGTACGGGTTGGTGGTGGCTGGGCGGTCTTTGGGCCATACACTGAGAGCCGATTAAATTGGGGGAGACTGTAGACCCCTTTTAACATATGGTCCTCTGTGTAGTAGGTAAAAGATCTGAGGTCTCGGATCCCATAAAGCCAAATAATGTGTGCCCCGCTATCGCATTAGGAAACCGCAGAACTAATAGTCACCCTCACCTCCTTTTACCTCTCCCCATCCCCAAGCCAGGGGTGGGTAGAGGTAAAAGGAGGTGATGGTGCCTTGAGGGCTTGAGACCTCGAGTCAGCGGGTGGGTAGAGGTAAAAGGAGGTGAGGGTGACTTGAGGGCGGGGGGTGCGTACAGGTGAGGGGAGGTGAGGGTGACTTGAATCAGAACTAATAGTGGACTGTTTGAAGAGTGTAGATTTTTTATGCGTGGAATGCAGCAAATTATCAGTTTACACGGTTACTGAAGAAGAGAGGGTACAGAGCACAGTTGTTATGGAAGTCCAACAAGGATAAAAGCAACGAACTCCGCGTGGAGCTCCCTTATCTGCCATTCATTTGATGCCTCTGTTGTTCTAGTATGCAGTTGAAGGCCATCTTGTATAGACCGGTTTTCAGGTATTTCCTGAAGTGCAAGCAGTTGGGATCTGCGCTCAAACCTATGTTCGGCCTATTGCACAGCCTGGAGCTACCAACCTGCCTACATGTTTCACGCTCTTGTAAGCTTGTTGGTTGATTATGTGTGCATCTGCAAAGTACAGGTTCCTCTTCAGCTAGGGTGATAAGACGTCCCGGTTTTCGGTGGACTGTCCTGGTGTGCCGGCACATTTCTTAATTTTGAATAAATGTTCCGGGTTTTGGGACAAAGGTCAGGTAATTGCAATTTTAAGGAGAATTGGACGGCATGATCTCCTTACATGGGCGCTTCAGAAGAATGCAAAATATAAGCTATTTATTCAGTTTCCGTCAGGCAGCACAGGCGGAGTTTGGCTGCATGCTCTCAGCAGATGGGAGACAGGGTGGGGAGAAGAGCATAGGGTGGTGGTCCTGCCATAGATACTGTTAAGTAAATGTAGTATTGTAAATGTATGCCTATATTATATATATATATATATATATATATATATATATATATATATATATATATATATATATGTTGCAAACAAATTGCCCTGGAGCTTTCACAGGACGCACTCGACAGCCAGCCTTACAGCCTTTTCTGACAACTTGCATTCCCTTTCAAGTATAATTCTTTTGCCGACGCATTTCAAGACTTTCGTCCCTTCTTCAAAGGCAGCTTAATTACAAGTGAGTTACGAATTGCTCCCATTTATTCAAATTAATACGTTTCCAATTGGTTCTTAACCCTCAGTGGGCTGCGCTTGGTTCAGAGCAATGGCATAGTGCATCATGGAACTGATAGTCCGAAATGGGAGCCACATTACTTTTCCCTAAATGGGTTCCGTACTCACAAGATTAATAAAAGGAATTGTTTCCTTAGTAGGAGCCTGAAGGGATAGCGAGTTCATTATGTCTGGCTCGCTGCGCTGCATCGGTTCAAACAGTTTACAACCACAGCCTCTTTATGTCCAAAGATGGTGCAGTCCTGTCACGACGGGGCCGCCGTGATATTTATTTTGCAAACAAATTGCCCTGGAGCTTTCAGAGGACGCCCTCGACAGCCAGCCTGCCTTACAGCCTTTTCTGACAACTCTCATTCCCTTTCAAGTATAATTCTTTTGCCGACGCGTTTCAAGACTTTTGTCCCTTCTTCAAAGGCAGCTTAATTACAAGTGAGTTACGAATTGCTCCCATTTATTCAAATTAATATATGTTTCCAATTGGTTCTTAACCCTCAGTGGGCTGCGCTTGGTTCAGAGCAATGGCATAGTGCATCATGGAACTGATAGTCCGAAATGGGAGCCACATTACTTTTCCCTAAATAGGTTCTGTACTCACAAGATTATTAAAAGCAATTGTTTCCTTAGTAGGAGCCTGAAGGGATAGCGAGTTCATTATGTCTGGCTCGCTGCGCTGCATCGGTTCAAACAGTTTACAACCACAGCCTCTTTATGTCCAAAGATGGTGCAGTTCTGTCACGACTGGGCCGCCGTGATATTTATTTTGCAAACAAATTGCCCTGGAGCTTTCACAGGACGCACTAGATAGCCATATCATCATATACCATACCATATCGAGGTACATAGATGGGAATTAAGTACAGTAAACTTATATCTCTCTCTATATTCTGATCTGCTCTCTAACTATTAAGACATTGTCCACCATTCACACCCAAATTAACTGGTCTTGCTTAGTTCAAGCTCACCCCCTTTGTTGAGGACCTGTAGTACCTCACCAGGGTTAGGGTAGAAAGCAGGAGAGAGCGAGAAAGTCAGACATGGTGAGTAGAGAGATAAAATAACCTTTAAAATTATTTCTACCAATGATCCTGGAGTAAAGCAGCGTTCTGTGCTCTGCTCCCACAATACTGATCTGGCCACAGATCTATTCTGGCATATACATATACAACTAGTGTCTCACTGCAGCACATGTATCAACAGCCAAGAACAGGCGATAAAGCAAACACCCCAGGCTATGCTTGGCCTATCTATTGAAATTCTGAGGAGGGCTTAGGATCAAATAGCACATTAGTCCTATAAGTTCCAAACTACTATAATTTGCGATTATGTTAATGAGAAAGCATGGAACTGACATTATCTGTTCTACTGTCTCTTCCTAATTCTGGGCTGTGCAAATGAACAAGCCTACTATAGAGATGCAGCCAAAAGTTAGGAGCTCTAGAGGCAACCTCTTGCTGGGCTCAAAGAGAGAGGAAGATGCAAGTGAGATGGAGAGTTTAAAATGCACTGAAGTCCTATTTTAAGTGTATGAGATACCATAGTCTAGAAAACACGAGGGGATGCGGCGGGTCAAAAAGAGATTTCACTAATACCTCTCAGTGCCTTCCTGGGCTTCGACCTAAGGGGGTGAAGTCCCCCCTCTAAATATAGTGGGTGGGGACACAGTACACCCACTTCCACCCACCTCTTTTGCACTGGAGTTAACCACTGTAGCAAAAGCTCAGGCTGTTGGTCAGAGAAAAGAGTAGGAAATAATTTAAACTAGCAAAGCTGCATTTTCTTAACTAGTTTTTCACCTGCCAAAAAATAATGCATTAAAATTATTCATGCACCTGCATATCCATCATGCAAAACGTTTTTATTTCAACAACAAACTCTAATTCAATGGCATTATTGGATTCTTAATGTTCTTCCTGAACAAAAGGTGTCAGTTTACATTTTCTATTGTTTACCACTAACCTCGTGATTTCAAGTACATTGCATATTGAGAGAAAAAATACTTTTATTTTAGATGTGCCAAAAAAAAAAAAAAAGATACAGGTTGTCCACTCTTGACTATAGCATTAACTGGAGGAGCAACAGATTGGTGTTAAATTGAACATGACTGTTTCTTATCATTGGAAATTGCTGGGCCGCCATCAAACAGACCCTCCAACAGCAGACTCTCAAGCTTGTTTCAATTTATACCAAGTTTATAATACGCAATCCATCTGTGGGCAACTCCTAATCTGGAAAGACTTGCGAGTCTTTATTTTTAAGGCATCTCTATTTTGGTGGCAAGTGCTATTTGGCCTCTACTAGGGTTGATCATTTCACCCAGTAGTTTGCAAATATGTAGTTTGTTCTAAACCCCAGGACTCTATTTTATATATTATTCGAGTTCGTATTCAAAGAAATTGAAGCTTCAAGAAATATGTTTTCACCTGTCTTTTTGTTACGTCAACAGCAGACACGTTTTTTGCTCAGGATGTTTATAATATGCCAAAAATGTTTCTTAAGGCATTTGATAGTGTTTGTTTATATACATCATCTAGAGCAGTAACTTCAGGGCTGTAATTTTAGTTTGGGTAGTTGGCATAAGTATACAGCCTTCAGTTGTCCATATTACCAAAAGATCACAGGTCTCCTGCAACCCAGGCACTGGGGAAATCTGTATCCTTGTCTGTCTAGGAGGAATCATTTGAGCGAGCTCCTTGGCATAGACTTTTCATGATTATTGGTATCTGAGAATTGTTATTATTTAGTGGAAATGAGGCATAATTGTGGTTCATCAAAATGCACATGGTCCTTAAGAAAGCTCAAAGAAAAACATATATTTGTCAAACATTAATGCACATAATTGAATCAACACTAACCACTAAGTACTTGTTGCACTAAAAATCAAGTCAAACCCAGCATAGAGTGAATGAGAACACTAGATGGCACGTGAAACACTGTGGTCAGAGAGCCTTCTGCTAGTTCTAGCAGCAGCAGCTGTGAAACAGCTAGAGGGGAGGCTAACTCCAGGAAAGTGCAAGCCTAAACCTACAAACTAGGTTGCTATACTAACTGAACAAACAAATAGGAGTAGGATAGAGTGAGCATTTAAGCTTCCTGAGGTGAATGTAAATTGGTACTTCTAGAGCGCACAGCTACTCAATAGAGTGTCCCGGCACTGAAGGACCTCAAGACAGACAACTGACAATATATCTACCGGAGCACTCGGCTCATTGGCTATTGCTGGAATAGCCAAGTTTTCAGCCGCTTCCTGAAGGTCAGTAAATCCTGCACCTGTCTAAGTGACAGTGGCAGACAGTTCCATAGACGGGAGGCCTGCACTTGGAAGGAGCGGCCGCCTCAGCGGGTGCGGGAGAACTTGGGGATGGACACCTGCTGCTGCGATGAGGACCTCAGAGTTCTTCGCGGTATGTAACGCTGAACTCTTTTCCTAATATAAAAGGCACCAGTGTCGTGTAGAGCTTTGAAGGCCAGAACCAGAGCTTTCAACCGAATCCTCTTACGGACCAGCAGCCAGTGCAGGGCTTTCAAGTGGGAGGACACCCGCGTTCTAGGTCCTAACGTGAGAATCGCCCTAGCTGTCGCATTCTGGACCACTTGAAGACGTGTCAATAAAAATTCCGGGAGGCCCAGGTACAGGACGTTCACGTAGTCCAGCCTTGACACAATCAGAGCCTGGACCACAGTCTTCCTGTGAATAACCGGAAGTAGGGGCAGAAAGTGCTTTAGCATTTTTAACAAGCTGAAACAGGAACCAGCTA
This sequence comes from Calotriton arnoldi, assembly GCA_963921515.1. Classification (NCBI taxonomy): domain Eukaryota; kingdom Metazoa; phylum Chordata; class Amphibia; order Caudata; family Salamandridae; genus Calotriton; species Calotriton arnoldi. Next base: position 334,586 of record CAWUFW010001899.1, on the reverse strand, counting down.
CTGTTTGGATCTGAGCTTTCATAGATAAATTATCATCCAGCTTGACCCCTAAGTTCTTGACTGTCCTTACTGAGGTTGCAGGGGGGGACATGTCCAAAGTTCACCATTGGCGCCACACGTCACAGGGAGAAGGACCAAAGAAAATGATCTCTGATTTTTCCGAATTACACTTTATTTGGTTCAGTTGTAACCAGGAGAACACCTCTGACAAGCAGATGTTGATCACATCCCCTCTAAAATCAGCTCCCTTGTCACAAGTAAACAGCAATTGAGTATCGTCTGCGTATGATACTATTGTCGCGCCATGTGCCTCCGCTAGATGCGCAAGGGGGACCATATATAAATTGAAGAGTGTCGGGCTCAGAATCGAGCCCTGAGGAACTCCTACCTTCATGGGGGTGATGAGGGCAGCAAAGGGCAGAGACCAAATAATTTGTGACTGTCTTTCAGAAAAGAAGAAAACCACTTGAGTACCGTGCCGCCGAGGCCGCACTCCTGAAGTCTCTGCAGGAGCCCGTCTTGGGGCACGGTATCAAAGGCCGCGGATAGGTCCAACAGAATCAGCACCACTTTGCCTCCTTTATCTAATGTCTCCTTGATAACCTCAGAGACTTCCAGTAGAGCTGTTTCTGTACTAAAGTTTGCTCTGAAACCAGACTGGCTATGGTGGAGCACCTGGTAGACTTCCACATATTCAGTGGTGACTAGATTCACATATTTCTCCAATACTTTGGAGAAGAAGGGGAGTAAAGATATTGGCCTATAATTAGAGGCTATCAAGGGGTCGGCTGAAGGCTTTTTTAGTAGAGGGAGAATTTTTGCATTCTTCCATCTGTCTGGCACCTGCCCATTCTGCAGCGAGGTATTGAGGATCAGATTCACAGCCTGATTGATAAGCATTTGTCTTGAGATGTTATCCATGTTCCCTGGCTCACATTTTAACTAGCAGTGGAATTGGGTGCTGTTGGTGTACATTATTTTTTAGGAGGAGGTGGTGCTTTTGTTGAACTAAAGGGTGAACCTACATATTGATTAGCAGCTATAACCCACGTGACACTGTGCACAAGACACTGAACATTGTTGATTGCATTGACCCAATCTGTGTTTGTTGGCTTCGTTTGAGGAGATAAACATCAACTCTAGAGCAGGCTCACTCTTTTAGCCTTCACATCAGAACGTCTTGGTCCATTGTGTTAGTGTAGGTATAGGGATTGATAACTATTAATTCTGTAGCTTCTTCTCGATGGATGAAGAAAATATGCTTCTTTCTGTTGTTCAGGTTTTGGCATCTTTTAGAAGTCACAAATTATAATGGTTGCGATATAAACAAGACCATGCATGGATCCACAGCCTAGTTACAGACTTCTAGTTTGAGAGTCAATGTATCCTCCTTTTTCAGGGATGTCAGTGTGGTTAGTACAGATTGCACTGATGTCAGGGGAGTGCATTGGCACCATAGAACAAATATAAACATCTAAAGTTCCCTAACAGCATTCACCAAGCACACACAGTCTTCCCAGCCCAATACAAAAACCCTTGCAGCTTTCTTCACAGCTAATATCCAAGCACCACAAAGGTGACAAGTACTGAAAATTAAACACCACAGTTCTCCTGAAGATACTTCACCACAACATTATGCAAGACTACTACAACACATCTAATTGGACTAATTCTGCCCGTCAGCATGGTTTAATTCCAACAGCTAGCTCATCCCAAAAAAAAATCATTCTTGCCCTCCTTTCACGCTTCATTTAATTAAAGAACTGCTAACCCTTCAAACACTTACCACCCTTTCCATACCTCTTGAAATTGCTGTTTCCAAAACAGTCCTAAACCTCTTCCCCATCATACATTAAAAATATTTTGAGAAGAAATAAAATAATTCAGCAAATTGTTGGCCAATCCCTGATGTTCTGTTTTCAGTAAGACTCCGAGAACCCACGAAGACCAGTTTCTCATCAACATGAAAAAATAGCTAGGCTGATCACAGGTAGGTTTAAGGCAATCTAATAGTGTGGAATCTACACTCATTTCTATATTTGATTACCTCAAACAAGAGACGGACAACTGTATTGTCCAAACCAAGAGTTAACCTCTCTTTCTGGCCTCTCAATACCCTGGAACAGATAGAGGAGACAAGGGAGGAAATTCATCTTGTTGGCGTTTATGCGACCTATCCATGATATATATGCAGGGCTTCATTTTTAGGTCGAGCCTAGCGGCAGCGCGCATGCACTGCTTGCTCTGCGAGGCATGCTGTATTGGGGTATGATGTGGAGGCCCCGCCCACTCTCCGCCCATACTTGTCATTAGCTTGTGTCAGTGTCCTTCCTAAATGCTGGCTTCTGATTCGGAAATAGGCTTGTTAGTCCCGGCTTGGTACCGCCTTGTCTCCATTTGTTTCCGCCCATTAGGACTGGACCTTTTACTTGGCTTGCTACACGGTCTGCATTATAAGGGGGTGAGCACTATTTTGTTTATTGAAAGTGATTGGGACAACGGTGGCCGATTTTCTAATACAGCGCTATGTGCTCTAAATTGTATGCTGAGCGCGGCGTCCGCTTTAGGGACACTGCACTCAGTTTACCTTTTTTTTTTTTAACTTTGATGAGCGCGGCGCCTGCTTCAGGGACACCGCACTGTTTATTTTTTATTTTGTAAAACTTTAATACTGAGTGTGGTGTCTGCATCAGGAACACTCCGCTCGGTTTTGTTTTTGCTTCCCTAAAACGAGCATTTGCACAAGCAGTTGCAATGCAATAGGTCTCGCATTTACGCGAGTTTAAGCTATGCCTTTTATTTATGTTTTAAAAAACAAAACATAAATAAAAGGTATTGTCATTTACAATGCCCATAGCTCAAACTCACGTAAATGTGAGACCTATTGCATTGTAAATGCTTGTTTAAAATCGGTTTTGAGCTGTCGCAGCAAAGGGGGGAAAGGTCTGTTAATTTAGGGGTGATTTTAATACCCAGGTAAGTGATTTCTTTGCGGGCGCAGCGAAATGGTAAGGTTTCCTCAATCTCCGTCATTAGGGCATGTGGCATAGTCAAGTTGAGTAGGAAGGATTTGGAGAGATTAACTTTAAACCCCGCCGCTCGTTCGAAAAGCTGCAGTTGGCCTGTATGGCCGTTAGGGATTCACTAGGATTGGAGTTAGGCAGCAGCACATCGTCCGCAAAGAGTGAGATTTTATGTTCACCTGGGCCGAATCTAATGCCGCTGATCCCCGGGTTGGATCTAATCTGGGTTGTGAATTGTTCAATACAGAGGGCGAAGAGCATAGGAGATAGGGAGACAGCCCTGCCTTGTGCCCCGGGAGAGCGAAAAAAAGTCCTGAGGCCACTCCGTTCACTAGCACTCGGGATCTCGGAGAGCAGTAATTTGCTTGCACCATACCCAGGAAGGTCTCTCCAAACCCAAAGCAGAGTGCACATTAAGAAGGACCAGTCGACCCGGTCGAAGGCCTTCTCGGCATCCAATGAGAGAAGGGTTGCTGGGATGCATTTCTTTTGAACTTTATCAATGAGGTGGATCATTCTACGTAAATTATCGTGGGTCTGGCGGTCCTTGATGAAACCCGATTGGTCGGGGTGAATTAAATGAGGTAAGATATCTTCTAGTCTGGTGGCCAAGATCTTAGAATATAATTTGGCGTCCAGGTTCAAAAACGCTGTGGCTCTATATGAGGCGCATCGCTGGGGATCTTTACCTGCCTTGGGGATTACAGTAATTAGTGCCTCCCCCATAGAAGGAGATACCGGTTGGGTAGTTGCTATGGCGTTGAAGAGGTCAGTGAGATGGGGGTTAACTCGGCAGCGAATGTCTGGTAGAACTGGGCGGTCAACCCATCAGGTCCTGGGGCTTTTAGAAGTTTGAGGCCATCTATTGCCCTCTGAACCTCTTCGCAGGAGATAGGTCTGCTGAGCTCGTCATTCATAGTCAGGGAAATCTGCGGGAGCTCTAGGGTGTCCAGGTACTGAGATTGTTCCTGCTCTAAAAGTAGCTTTGCTGCATAGAGTGAGCGGTAGAAGTCACGGAAGGCCCCGGCCTTTCCTCCCTCACTAAGATGAGTGGTACTGTTGTCGTCAATTAATTGTTTAACATATTCTTTTTCTTGTTTCACTCTAAGCTGACGTGCTAGCAGGGGGGCTACTTTATCATTCCTAGCGTAACCCTGAGCTTGGAGGTGCAAAATGGCTTTTTCAGCTCTCTTGGCGTATATTGCCTGAAGACGGAGCGTCTTTGTGTGCCCTCTCCGCTGTCTGGAGTTTCCCCTCTAATGACAACTTTCCCACAGTCTGTTGCTTTTTCAGAGTGGTAGCCGGGGCGATACACTTTCCCCGTATGACAGCCTTGAAGGCGTCCCAATTGTTCAGGTGTGAGGTATCTTCAGGGTCATTGTGGCGAAGTAGTCTGTAATCGCCTTTCTCAGATCCTCCCGGAGGAGCCGATCCCTGCTGAGGATATTGGGGAAATACCAGCTAGCGAGTTGAGAGCGGGGAGCCGGCCAGTCTATCGAAACTTCCAACGGGGCATGGTCTGAGAGGCATATCGGGTGTAGGCGAGCACCAGAGATCGTCTGTTGGAGCGTTTGACATGTGAAGATATGGTCAATACAGTGAGAGTGAGAGGAAAAGGAGTAATCTCGTGTTGAGGGATTGAGGGCCCTCCATGTATCCATCAGTCCCATACGTTGTAGGTAGGATTTGAGAGCCTTGCTAAAGACCCCCGCTGATCTCTGTGGATGGGTCGTGTCTATTAAAGGGTCCCATATGAGATTAAAGTCTCCCATCAGGATAAGGTCCCTTGTAGCAAATCCCTCTAGGGTGGCCAAGGATGAAAGAAGAAAATCTGATTGCCCAGTGTGGGGGGTGTAGACCGTGGCTATAGTGCAGGGGCGCCCCAGTGACACCCCCCTGACCATCAGGAAACTCCCAGCCTTGTCAGTTTTGGTGTAGTGTGGTTGAAAGTGAACTGAAGAATGAAAAAGAAGGGCAACCCCATTCTGTTTAGCAGTGGCTGATGACCAGAAGATTTGTGGGTATGCTTTGTGTTTCAAATTGAGGTCATCTCCCTTTTTAAGGTGGGTTTCTTGTAATGCTACGATGCTAACGCAGTGATCCCCCTAAGAATTTCCACAACCGTTGCCTCTTATTAGGGGAGTTAAGGCCCCGTACATTCCACGACATACAATTAACGGTCATTTACATAACGACGGATAACATCTTCACGAGGGCGCCAAAACTGTTGGTTCGGAACAATCACAAGCCCTCCCTCCCCCCGTCTCCCCGTCCCCCCCGCGCCGACCAAGCAAATATGTCGCATCCTAGGCACCACAGTGAGAAAAATAAACCAGAACAAAATCAATAACTTTTAACTAAGAAACCTCCAAGGCGATAAGATAAGTTCACTCTTGGTGACTCCAGGGGCGAGTCCACTTCCGTTCCTAGAGCCCCGTATGCACCCTTATTTGGACTCCAATTCCCTAAAAGATATCGACTCTTGAGCTGAACAGAGTCAGGCCAGAAATAAAAATGGAAAAGACAAACATCTGAGGCTGGTCGCGATCAGGTAGGGGAGCGGTACTCTCCTCTCCCATCTTTTTCTACCCTCCTTTGTCCTGCAGCCCGGGAAGTCAGCGCCAGGAGGAGCTTCCCCCATGGCACCCTCCTTCCCCCCCGGAAGTCATGCCCTGGAAAGTAACGGTATCGCTGCTCCTGGCTTTCTGGATGACCAATTCCTTGATTTTAATGGAGCTAAATTTGGTCAATATGTCTCTCGGGCATCTATGTTCTCCTTGTAGCTTTGGGCCCACCCTGTGCACTCGCTCCAGCTGCACTTCTGGGCCGTCGCACTTCTGGGCCGTCGCCCCCCAGGACCCCGGAGAAGAGGCCCACCTTGAACGCTTCCAGGTCAGGTCCTTCACTTCCCTCCTCCAGGCCCCTCATTCTTATATTATCTCTGTGGGAGCGGTTCTTTAAGTCCTCGCATTTGAGCAGGGCGGAGCTCAGTTGAGCGGTCAGATTGGCGGTGCCCTCTTCCAGGGGTTTCACTCGGCCTTCCAACTCCTGATATTTTGTCTCTAAGTCCAGGGTACGGGTAGCGACTGAGTCCACATCGGCCTGCAGTGTCGAACGAGGTGCCAGTGTCAGACTTGATGTCTTCCCTGAGCTCCATCCTGAAGTCCCTCAAAGAAGCCAGCAGATCTTCTTGAGTGAGCGCCATCTTGTCAGTCGCGGGCGCTTTCCCCTCTCTCTCTCTCCGGACCCAGTTGAGGTAAAATAGCTAGAGAGACTATTAGATTGAGACTTTTTCGGTGGCATAAGGGCACGGGTCTTGGTCAGCGTCGAACCGCTCCCTTTCCGTTCGTGTCTATGTCTTGGGCTATGTAGTCCAGGGTGCGTTGAGGCTCTCACCTCCAGCTCGGGATCTTTCCGTCTCCATGGAACCTCGGGAAATTAGTTGACTGAAATTAATGTGCCATAGCGCCAAAAGCTCCCTGCGGGCCCCTGTCACTTACTACACTGACTGGGGGGCGCCTGTCCCTGCACCAGGCGTGCTCCTCCCGTGTGGGTCCCTAGTCTTTTGCACAGTCAATCCTCGGCACGGATCTCGCAGTGCGTGTGGGGTCTTGTGAGCGCCATTTTGGGAAGAGGGAGCTGTGGTCCGTTCCGCGCTAGAGCCCCTTTTTCACCTTGGATTCATACCATTCAGGGATCAAAGAAAAGCAGCTAGATGTGTTTTTGTGGGTGTCACACCAGTATGTACATTAAGAGATGAACAGTGTTGAGGATTCAACACTGGATTCTCTGCAAATGCCACTGAGCTCATTCAGGTTATTCAGAACTTGTCATCATGGTTAATTATAGGCCTCAAACGAAAGAACCACATTTTGGGCACATTGTCAATCTTTAGTATTGGCTTGGGAACAAACGCATAGTCTTTGAATGCCTTAGCATCGGTCATGAAGCACATCAACTTTATATTTTTTTGCATCATGGCCTTGCACGGCATCTATCTGCAATGCAGAACCTTCATTCCATTCTTCCCTGCTTGTCCATTCCTTCTGTTAAAGTATATGAAGGAGTTGCAGATCTTTGCACTAAGAAACCTGGAAACGCCTAGCTGTATGCCACGGCTAATAGCCCACCTGTCTTATGCTGCCTCTGTCGAACTATTACTTATGCTTTAGACTGTTACCCTGCACTAGTGCACTTTTACTACTTTGGATGTTATCTTTCTCTGTGTCAGCATACAGTATCTTAAACGATCTCTGTATAATCAATCTCATTCCTTGGGTGTCTGCCAACTACTTTCAAAAACGTATAACTGACTATTGCACTAAGACACCTGAAATACCCAGCCGCATGGCAGGGCCCACAGCCAACCTGTCTTATGCTGCTCTAACTATTACTTATGCCTCAGACCAGTATCCTGCACTACCCTACTTTCAGCACTATGCCTTGGGTTTTACCATTGTCTGTTTTAGCTTTCAGAATTTTAAATGTTTTTTCTATAATCAATTTTATCCTTGGGTGACTCGTATGCACTTTGAGTTGTTATGAATATTTTACTGGTAATGTGAAATGCATTCTTTAGTAAAATTGGACTTCGATGGCAGCTGTACCCAGAATTATATATGTAAATACTTTTTGTTATGGTTTTTATTAACTAAACAATAAAATTGACATGGAGTTGCAGATCCTTTGCAATCCTCAATTCCTCATTTTAGATTCATGGAATGCACCACAGTTCCCACTGCACCCATCACAGCCATTTACCGTGGCGTTTTACTGCTTGATCCAAGTATGCTTTTTTTTACTATTTGGCTGTTTTAGTTTTTTCTGCGCTTGTTACTATCTCAACTTTCCATCCTATTCCCTGGGATGCCTTTTTGAAATTCCTGCACTGCGGTGTAAGTTTTTCCATTCATTCATACATTCAGTTATTTAGATACCTGACCCTTTTGATCCAGGCAACCCTAACCTTCACCCCACAATGTGCTTTACATACTTTTACACATACTCTAGAGTAAACACACATTTAGGCATGACTAGAGAAAAGATTTGTATTCTTCCTGCCATATTTAATGCTTAACAGATTCTTTAACCGAGACCTACCACAGGATCCTCTTTAATTACATCAGCAGTTGTGAATTTCCTGAAACATATAGATGAAGGTGCCCATTTTGTACACTCCCTTTGTGTGTATTTTCATAAGAAACCTATCACGGCATTTTCACACCACAGACTGAATGGTGAGCTTATAATGCGAACAAGGAGCCTACTAAAACAGGTTGAAAACACAGTGACGGAGACAAAGTGACCAGAAGCTGGGACATTTGGGAAGTTAGAAAGGGAAATGCAGAAACAGGAGAGAAGGGCATCCATTCTTTTGTGCAGTATAAGGTCTGACAAGACTCCAAGTGACTTTGACTTCTCCAGAGAGTCACTTTACCTTTGACACATACTGTCTCACCCATCGCCATCTCACTCCATCTGCGCCTCAATACACTTTCTTTCCTTACCTGACCACTGGCATTGACCACAGTAACTGAAAGAGCCTGACCGCTTCTTCTGTTATACAATTTCTTTGGTGACCTACCTTTGCTACAGTACTTTAGTGGTTAAGGTGCAATTTTGAGCACTCCTTTGCTTTTACATACTGGAGCACAATATGAGCTGAATGATTACAGGGCAGTTGTAACCGCAATTACCTATCCTAAAATGTATTCTGTTTTTTAGGTTCTGTTGACGAAAGTCTTGTGACTGAACCATCAGCTGTTCAGGGTGTGGTAGAGGATGATTCTGAAGAGAAGAACAAACTTGTCGCTGAAAAAGGAATGCTTGTTAATGTCTCTTTGACCAGCGGGAAGAACGTTTCTGACATTTCAATAAAAGAGTCTAGGATACAGTATGAAGCAGACACTGCAGCGCCCAAACAACCAGGTGCAGAATTGAAGGTGCCTTGGAGTACAGAGGAGAAGGAGATAGCCATAGAAGAGAACAGAAAGTATTTACTAACACAGGATGGAGAAAAGGTTGAGGAGAACCAGCCACCACTGACCAAGGTTGAAGCAGTGAAACCTATGACTTATGAAAGTAAGAATGAGGTAAGCTCTTCAAGCCAAGATGAGGAGGCGAAACTGCCAAATCAAGAAAAGGAAGAGAAAACCAAAGTGAAACTACTAACCAAAAAGACGTGGGCTATAGATTCATCAATTCAGGAATGGGAGGAGGATAAACAGCCAACATTGGATGAGGAGAAAGTGAGTAAGTCAGGCAATGAGTCGTCTCTCAGCGAGGATGCAGAGGAGGTGCCATTGGATGAGGAGGAATCGCTGACGAAGGATGGAGAGGGTGTGAATTACCCCTGGTCTCAAGATGATGAAGCGGCAAAGGCCCTGTTCGAAGCATTGTGGGAGGATGTCAATGAGGAAGCCATTGCCTCAAACTTTACAGAGGAGCCAGAGGGTGATCAACAAAATATGACCAATAGTCAAATGAACGAGGATGACATGGAGATTGCTTCAGTCCCACACATGGGAGACAATGAAAAATTACAGGATGACAGTTATACAATGTTTGTCTTTGAGGAGGATGATGATGAAGATGCGATGTCCCAATCCCAGGAGGAATATGACAATCCTAACACATGGCTGATCTTCGAGGAGGATGAGGGTGCTGAAGATGCAACTGAATCCTGGGAAGAACATGGCGAAATGACTTGGTTAGCCACTGATGATGAGGATGACTCCAATGAAAGCCTTATGGGGAATAGCACTGTTTTAATTTCACAGAGGCAAGATGACGCTGACAAAGATGGCGTTCTAGTCAACCTGGAAGAAGATGATGATGAGGATGATGATTCAGCGCCAAAGTCACAGGAGGGTTTTGATGAAATTTTGTATCCGGACAGCAACAATCGTATCAAAAATGGATATGATTTTTCAGACCAAAAGAATCTGAACAGCCAAAAAGAGTTTTTAGGCAGACATTTCTATGCTTACCTGGTCGCCACTGCGATAATCATAATTATTTTTTATGCCGTTTACCACTATAATGGAAAGGTATGGTTCATCTGTACACATTTTTGCTTGCATTATTCTCCTGTAATGTTAAATTTGTTGTTTTTCTTATGTCTGTGCTTGTCCTTCTGTCCATAATTAAACGAGGGACACTAACGCGTCTTATGCACAGGTAATGACACAAGATGGCAATTGACTATCCTAATGCCTTTAATCTAGCAAGGTAAGGCCACTTCCATGTCGCTGGGTTTTGAAGAAAAGGGGCCCAGCCTGGGTCCCATACAGCTGGTGGGTGAGGCTAGGGTTCTTTGGAACACTCATTTAGCAGCAATTTTATTCATAGCTGTGGCTTTTTTCTCCTTTTGCAAGTGGAGCAAAGTCGCACCTCTTTCGGGATGGTAGTTTGGGAGGGAGAGGGCAAGAGTTGTCTGGGTTCCATAATACATATACCCTTATCCTTCACCTCATAGTTACCTCATCACCTCATTACAAGGTACAGCAGCCTGTTTATCTAGATATCTACTCTCCTTGTATGATTCATTTGAAATCCAAGGGGGATATGGAACCTTTGATAGTTTTTTCTCTGTGGCCATAATTCTATATTTAAATGGAATGTCTGATTTACATGCTTTACAGCTGCTGGTTACATTGCTTAGCAGTTGTGAGGCTGTGATTGCCATAGTGGAGCCTAGTCTAGGAAAGGCACTGTGTGATACTGAGATTGACGGACGGTTTTGCAGGCTTTAGTTCTTTTGCCTTAGTTGTAAGATCGCAGGGTCCTTCATTGTCATTTATATTGTGCACTGCATCCGCTTGTGTTGCATGAAGTTTTCTTACCGTGCCCTCTAAAAGAAAGCAGGGTAGTATATGTGTGTATAGGAAGGGTGTTGGTTGTTGGGAATTATATGCGCAGTTTGGCGATGAGGACTTTAGAAGTGCTCCATTCTTTTCCCAGTGACCTTGTCTCTACATAACACACAGAGAATTTTGAGAAAGAAGTATTGTGAGGAGCAATTGAGCCAGACGTTTAGGACAAAGGCTGCTGGGTAGAGCATGGACATTCTTGTGAGAAGATGTAAGCATGCGAGCAAGAAGTATATGAGTGCAAGTGCCAGAGATGGCCTCAATTCATGGTACTGCAAGCAAGATGCATTGCTAAGATGTACGTTTTGACGCACTTACACCATAATACCTGTCAGGACAAAGGATGGTAGGCTGTTCCATGGTGATAGTGACTTGGAGACAATGACAGCTCGGAAGCAAAGCAATCCTGATGTCAGGTAGCACCCAAACACAAGTAACGTTATATAATTACATATGCGAAGTAAGAATACAAATAGGAATTTGTGCATGTATACATGTAACACCTAGATGAACGTGACCATATATGAAGGTAGCACCTGAGTGCAAAGCAGGAATGTATAGATATAGCACCTCCATGAATGTGACTACGTAATGTCATTGGCTATAAGCAAAGTTGGGTTGTCTGCAGGTAGCACCCTGATGTAAGTGACGATGTATAAATTACTACTCAGATGTAAAGTATACAGGTGGTCAGTTAAACAAGATTTAATTTATTAACCCAAGATTTTATTTATAAACTTAAGCTTCTGTTGCATAATGATCATAGGGTTATCAGAGAAGTCATTGAAACCCTCTGTTATTGGAATCTAAAATCCTGCTACAATTTCTTTTTGTATTTATTAAAAAAAAGCCTGCCAGTGGGAGTACCCGGATTTGGAAAACATCTTTCAGAATGCTGACAACATTGTGCTCTAAAAGGCATGGGCATCTGCAGAATTGTTTTGTATTGATGTTGATATGGACAATTTAAGAATGGAAACAAAAATTAACCATAAACATCTGCTATCTCGTAGTTTGATTGACATTCTAGCAATATGTCCATAATACAAGTAGCCCCGGTAAAGGTATACCAGATAACAAAAAAATCTAACAAAATGGCTCCATCAGGATATTATAGTTGAGGTTTGGGGGGAGGGTATTTCGCCCTTGAAATAGCTTTGCAGTGCCTGCTAAACTTTAGCCGCAGCTTAGCCGTATCACCTGCCCTTTATACTTCAAAAGAAATTTCTTGGCACAAAAATACAAATCTTTTCACAACATAAAGAGGCTTGGAAAAAATGGAAGAAAATTGGCATGATTTGTAATTGTAATAAACTTCGAAGAGAGGAGCATTAGTATTGCAAAATCTATTTTCAGGCTGCATGACTGTATGTCTTTTTGTGATAGCTAGACCACGTGAACTGTGGTGTACTATCGTCTAACCCTAAGTTTATATGCAGTGCAGTGCAAATTCAATTTAGCCATGGAAAGTACATAATGCAAAATATGCAGTTCTCGATGTTCATGTACTGGTTTCTGAGGCTCATCCACAACACAAATAAGGCCTTTACAGTTTACATTTCCACCTACACTCTTCGTACCTTTAGGAAACAAAAAGATATTCGTGCTGCAAGAAACTGGATTTGTCATCTTGTGTCAGGATTTCCTCAGACACTTACAAGCTCTTGTGATTTACTTGATTGTAGGGCAGTGTTTCTCATATGCCAGTTCTGAACTGCTTGGTGTCCTCGAAAGACCACCTGCATTTTTCTCACCTTCGTGTCTGTATTGGTTGGCTATCCTCTGCCTTCTGGAAGGGTATAGAATGGAAGGCTCTAAGAGCGGTAATAGTTTTAGCCTCAGAAGAATGGTGGTTGGTGTGTCCACTAATATAATCTTCCACCAATCATGAACACATTTCAAGCTTCTAGCAAGCAGACGTACTATTGTTTTTTTTGGCCCACTTTGATGTTCTTTGTTTCTGGTATGTGTTGAAACCAACCTTTGCCCTAATAAATGTTTCCCGAGGGTGGTTGTGTGACCAAGCAGCACCCTCTTTAATGTACGTTGAATCCTTAAGTGTGACGCTTGTAGGCGCAGACAACACAGTGCTCAAAAGCCCCTAAGCTCTCTAGAGACTACTAGGCCTAGTCCAAACCGGTAATGGGAGGAAAGCCAAAACTTTAGAACAACATGCAGTCCTTCTTGCACCCTCATGGTGCTGAACCCAGAGACCAGCTTATTGGTGCCTCTACAGCAAATTCCAGTTCTCAGACGACCATCCCTTGTAGATCCAAGAGAACATCTTAATTGGAACTCACCACACCACATACACCCCACACATATATTTTGCTGATTGTTTCCGGCCAGCAGCACCCCACTATTCACCAACCATACCTCATAGAGACAACACTTGCATTCAACCAACAAGGCATCAAAGATATGTAATCGGCAAATAGTTCAATCCGCAGACACTTTAGGCTGTCAAAGGACAAATGTTCATCCATCTGGAGCAAAATAAATCCGAAAGTGCTTTTTCACACACACCCATACACAAAGTACAGTACATAGGTTCCCAGCAGGCCTGTACACATCATATTACTCCCACTCATAAATAGGAACCAACACTAGATAAAACTTTGAACAGAACCAGCACAAAAGTACAAGACCACAATGACTCCAGTCCATGAAAGAACCCTGACCCTCTAAGAACTACGAGACTACAGAGTTTGCATACAAACGGTGTTAACATAACATTTTCTTGAGAATATTAAAGGTTAATCATTTTCTGATCTGTTGGACCGTTCATGAGTGACACAAGGGGATGTTTGCAGAAGTGGCACAACTGAAACGATCGCATTCCAAATATTTAATTCTTGCTTGGAAGCAGATGACATTTCAAGCTGCGCCTTGGTTATCCACTCACAGTGACCCTGCCTAGAGCCTGCTGTTAGTACTTTCTGTGCTCTAGGCGCTAAGTTAACAATTACTGGATCTTCTTCTGTCCACTTGCCCCTGCTCCCTCCTTTCTCCTGTGTTTCTTGTGGTTTCATTACTTTATGTGCAATCTCTAAGCGCAAAATAATACCTTTCCCTGTTGGATTACTCCTCCATACCTTTCTCATAATAAATGTTGACCAACTATAGTGCACGCTGTAGGCTGTCACAAACATATTGTGTGTTCCATTTATCCCATCTTGAAAGCACTCATCTGACTCTAATAGACAAAACTCTGAGTCTTCCCTGTCTTCTTTCGGACCTGTAGTTTGCAGGTTATGCGCATGTCTCTGCAGAGATTTGGTCTGCCTAATGAGCTGTCCTGCCAACAGCAACCACTCACATTTCACATTTTGAAAACTGCCCCAGGAGCCCGGTTATTTGGCCCAGACTTTGTGGTCTGTATCAAAGGTTGTGACTAATTGTGCGTTGACCCTACAGTAGAGTGAACAACTGAATAGTATTTCTGTAGCTTGCTCTGCAAACTAAAGGACTGATTTTGAGTTTTGCTGGAGTTTTCAAAATTTCAGTGTGGCTGATTGAGGACCTCTACTACACTGGTGGTGGAAAATATGCTGCATTTTAAGTAGGCTACCATAGCAGCAGTGGTTTCTCAAAGTGCTTTTCTTTTGTGGCCTCTCTTGGGAACAGTGCTGGGAAGTAGAGGGGTAATAGTTGGATGGATTCTGACATGATTAGTGTTGGATAATATAATTTCTACCTCCTGAGTGGCATGTATTACAGGATTCACTGTCTGGTCCTGCATATCTTCTCTCCCTAGTTAAAACCAACCTTTGCAAACTTCCCAGGGCCAAGGGTATTCAGGTGCTATGTGCAACAAGGGAACCGAAGTGACTGACCAATATCAGAAAAGGAAGGTTTCTGATCTACTTTTAAACTGAGGCCGAGTGACCGATCATTCACATACTTAAGTCTTGCTACTTGCGCTAATCTGTTCCACAGGATCGCACATTTCATCTTGGGTGCTTCTAGCCACCCTTCTTGAGCTGTTCGGGTTCTAGTGGGGACTTACGTCAGAAGCCTTCTTCCCTTTATCAGGGATGGTTACAAAGAAAGAAGGACTGTAGTCCTGGCGAGAACCTGGAATTGCCTGGGTAACAGCGTCTCCCCTCCATTCCAGCAGCTGAGACTGGAGACGTGAAGCAGGCCGCTGTATGAACAGCTCAATATACTAAACTGGTTGGGCCTGTCCCTATTGCCTCATAGTGCCATCAAATACCACACCAAGGGTTTTAGCCTTAAGAGAGAGTTTAATAGTAGACCCAACTAGGTTCCTTTAATTGATGATGAAAAACAGGAAGTTAGGCAACCAAAGCAAGGAAACCCAGCTAAAGTTAGTTCGATCTTCTCTTCATGCAAGATGATCCAACTAGCCTGGTTGCAGATCTGGATCTCCTCCATCAGTTATTAGAGCTAAGGAATTGATGGGGAAATCCCCCACTGAATGGAAAACAACTCTGTTACATGCATAGATGTGAAACCGTACCCCGTTCCTCAAGTCATTAAAAAAACTTCACATTCAGGTTGAAAAGCACAGACGATTGGGGGAGACTGCGGAATGACTCCCATCTGTCAAAATGAGCTAGTACCCCGTCATTGGAAACCAGACTGCGCCAGACAGACATTATTTTAACCACTGCCAAGAAGGGGGGCACACCAGCACCTGCTGAATGTGACTGAGCAGGAGGTTGTGGCCCCCGATAGCAAACCTTGCCAAGAAGACCTTTTGTTTCTGGAAGGTTAAAGGCGCAAGAAACAAGGACATGATATGGCCTGAGTTCTAATGTTCTGCGGAACTAGATTTTAAGGAATCCAAACCCAGTTCAGGGTTAGTCCCACCATCTGCAGGCATTTCCCAAAGGAAGACACTGCTGCCATGTCACACTGATCAGCCCAAATGTTCAAATCTCTCATGATGAAAATTGAATGAAAATAGCCTATGACAGAGTTGATGAAATCAGTAATCACATTCTTTAACTTAGGTAAACCTCAGAGGGAACAATGCATGCAGGTGACAGTCCAAGATTTATCAGGGGTCAGGACAAGCTTGTGGCAATTACCTCAAAAATAAAGTATTTTGACAAAGAAATTTGGCGAGATCGCAGGTTGTCGTGCATTTTTTTTTAAGCCACACCACCACAAAAGTTTCCCTTTTGAGTTTCCAGTAGGACTGAACAATTATAGGGGCTGGTAGATATGATGTCTATCAGAGATGTTTCGGATAAAATCATAATCGGAAGATCTGGCCCCTCTTCTTGATGGGCCACTGCTGCCCCAGCATTAATGTTGGCCTCCCTTTTCCGATTAACTGGCTCGGTTTACAGTGCAGAGGAACAATCGGGGTATTAAACGCCCTTCAATTTAATCCAATAACCTTATTCGGTTCCCTAACACTGCACGGCTTTGATACACAATCGTTATTCCGCAGGGGGGAGGTAAGGGTCCTGAACAACTGCAGAGGTCCTATTAAAGGGTAATATCCAATATCGAAGTCTGAAATGACGCACAACAAGGAACCCTAGTACCTTTCGGTTCATGGAATAAAAGACAAATGTCAGCCCTGCCCCAAAACGATAGTCTAGCCGTATTTAAACCAACAAAGGTACGCAGATTATAAAGCCGTGGATCGGAAATGGTGGCTGAACTGCAGCGGAGTCAGGGCCACACAGAGTAAGCAGAGTAGCCACCTCCTAAATGCCCCGCCTCCCTCCCCCTACTCTCCCCATCTCTCTCTTTCCCCCCCTCTCCCCGTCCGTCACTCAAATTAAAAAATAATAGCTGGACAACCCGGCGTGTTCAGACTAGAGCTTCTGGCTCAGCAAGGGGTTGGAAAATATTTAAAAAGGTACAGTCGATAACCCAGTGAAATGCAATGCACCTCATTCTTAGGGCTGGGTTCGGCCCCTTCTCTGGAAGGCAAATCCGACTCCCTTGGTGTCAAATACTTGTCAAGAAAAAAAAATGCCTGATAACTTAGAGCAGACTGGATCAAAACCTTAGCAGGGAATGCAAAAGCTACCACATAGTTGTAAATATCAACAATCTGTCAACGAGGAGCATAGGGTGATTTTGGGCCCACAAAGAATTCGAACAGGGTCAAACAAAAGAGGACATAGGAGCTGCACTCCTGCACAGACACATCTGTAGGGTCTGTCATTGAAAGATGACGCAGTCAGCCGTCAGCTACCCAGAGCCTTAGTTTTCTCCGGCCACATCGAGCAGAAAATAAAATTCACAAGCAGTGAAGTGTTCAGGAACTGTGACTCTCGCTCGCCTGCAACAAGGTCTGCCCTTTACTGTGCCAAAACTACCCACAATTAAAAACGTCTCTTTGTGCAAAATGAACGAAGAGGTTATGAATGTAATGCTTTTATTTGCCACAAAGCAAGGGCAAAGTAAAATAACAAACACGTACTTAAAAACACTAATCAGCTCGGCAACGAAGCCCAGGGGAAAACATTTTGTCTCAAACGTTCTGGTGCATTTTGGAGGCAACAAACTAATTTCTTTTACCAAGGTTTGCCTTGTTTTTATGTTTTTTATGGCGTGGGCTCAGCAACTGCAGATGGCGCGGCTTACCGCCACCATCTTCTGGCTGACTATTTTCCGTGGGCGTCATGTCTGATAGGCTGCGCCGCTAAATTGCGTTGCATGGATCCATAATTTATCCTCCTTTGGCAAAATTCTCTGTTATTCTCCTCCTTTAAATGTTTGTTTAAGACAATTTGGTGTATTTATGGTCTGGATTTGGTGCTGGCAAAAGCTGCTAATTTGAGAGCCCCAGAGCCTGAGTTTTTCCACTGCAGCACAAGGTGCTCACACTGCCTGGCAGTGCCACCTTCTCACACTCCCCACCAGTGACGGTCTCACACTGGTCAAGAAGCACATGCTTAGGATGGCCGTGTAGGTAGGAGATTCATTTTGGGCTAACTAAACTCATGTGTGCAGATGATGCTGAAGACATGTTGCCGTTGTGCTGTTTGTAATGCTGGTTGTGTGCGGTAAAGCATGGGAAAAGGTGTATGTTATATGATAGTGTAGCAGAAAACAGAGAAATTTTCCAGGAGATTGATGGCAGAAACTTCAAGTTATAGGGTTAAAGGCAGACTTATCCATGATTAGGGTCTACCGTAGGTGGGAAACAATAGGTCAGCCAAAGATTGGTGGAGATATACACAGCGAGAGAGAAGTACCAGTATACAATGCGACACCTGTCGCCTGTTGATTGGCTATAGTATGCAAGACTCGTCACCTCTAGGAGTTCTTTGAACGACTGTGTGTACTTGAGTATCTGCTGCTGATGGCACCCCAGTAACCTAATACCATGTTGGTTTGTGCATCCCACTGCAGAGACATAATGATCCTGCCTGTTAGGAGACTTGGATTAGAGGAACATTAGTAGCATTTGATGAAGACCCCCTCAAGGCAGCAAAGCTTGAACTTTTTCTTTTTTTTTCTTCAAAGATCATTGCTTACGTCATGGAGAAAAGATCTAAAGGTGGTTGGCGTGCCAGCGATACAAATTACCAGTCCCTCGATAACAAGGTAAAAGTCTGCCCTTATTGAAGGCCTCTTCTCTGTAGGTGTTCCATAGAAAGTGCTGCAGGATTCCTGAAAGGTTTGCATTCCTCAGATGTTACTTTCGATGTGGAAGCCCTAGTTTCGCCAAACAACCTGGGAACAATTTGCTGAACTCCAACAAAAGTGTCCAAGCTATTGAAACTTTTTTTCAAAACCTTCTGCAGAAAATCCAGTCTCATTTATATAAATTGGAGAAAAAGCTAAGACATTGAGGCGAAGTGAGGATAACAGATGGGTTATTTGAAAAAGTGACAGCTATTTTTGGTTGTCCTCTGTCAAAGGTATAGACCTCCAACACGTGTTGACTGTTGATTGGTAGCCGATTTCACAGGTGCACTAGTGGAAAGTGTCAGTAGAATCGAATGGCACTGAATTAGTTTGTGTACCCTTTGCCTGCCCATCAGAATGCAGTATATTTTGTTAGTGCATAAAGCTGCAATAATTGTACAATGTATTAGGATGATTGTATTATGTTGCATTTTAATGAGAATCGGCATTGCACCATCTCTGCACCCAATTAGGTGTGATGTAAGTAAAATATGAATATTGTTTTGTGTTTTATTAACCAAAAACACACCAGCTTATCTGCGGCCAGGAAGCAACTTCTAACACTTATTGTCATAGAAATGTAGATCTGGATACTCGACTTGGACCACGTGGCACATTAGCTGCCTATTAATCTTCATTCTCTTAACATTCATTCCCTGCCTGCTTTACACTTGTCCTGTCAGTACTATTGTTTCCCTTACTCTGTCCCAGACCTTTATTAGTTTGTTTTTCGCTGTCTCCACCAGTTCTAGTGGATGAAGTTCTCCGCATTCACCACCCTCTTATGACCAATATTTCCTGCCAGAACTCCTAAGCATCTCTTTATTGTATGTCATACCCTCTAGTTTTAGTGGTACCCTTTCACCATAAATGCACCATCTTGTGTTCTGAATTATTTTCTCTATTAATTTGACTTTCTGTATGTTCCCGGCGAAAACATGTTTACGTTCTTGAGGGCTTCCTAATAGACCCGAGTTTAAACCATGCCCATCTGTGCCCTATCTCGAGTCCACTTTAAACCTCCTGAATATACAGTCTTTAAAAGTGAGTGCAGTAATCCAGATGATATATCCTGCATCCCCTGGTGAGGTAGTAGGTGTGACATGTATAGTTGTAATACTAACTCCATTTGCATGCTGGCCATTACCCATGCCTGTGTTGCACAGTTATTGTTTCACTTGCCACGTATTCACGTTCGATTGTTTAGTACACTGGTGCTCCAGCGTTGATTCATGAGAGCTGGAGCCATGCCAGATCTAAAGAGTTTGAGAATGGACAGATGAGCTCAATGTAGACACTCGTAATTTTGATGGAATGCTTTTGCAGTGTCACTGATTACCCTGAATATCTGTCATGCCTCAGGTCCACGTAGGCCAATGTTGGACACTGTTGGTTTAGCATCTTTGAGGTCAACCAGTATATCAGGCATATTTACCTACTTGGATTCAAACTGAGACCTCACTCCTGAATTATGTTCTTCTTGTTAACTTATTTTCTTCAAATTATCAAAAAAGTGTCTATACATCAATCACGATAGTCGCTTGTTCTACTGAGATGATCCCCCAAGCTGATGCGTGGCCCTTGGGGTCTTTTCCAGCGTACAGGGTATGGGAATGATGCTATTCACTTATGCGCATGTTCAGTAATACATCCCGTGTTTTCTAATTATTTTTTCCCCTCAAATTAGGTCTAATGGATTTCTCTCACTGTGGTGGAAGCCGAAGTATCGATAGTTGGTGGCGGATTGAAGATCTAGATTATGCAATGGTGGAACACTGAACAGATCATCAAATGAGACGGAGGTTGATTGTTTCGATTTTGCACTAGGGGTTTCGTAGCACAAATATCTAAGAACATCTATTTCTGATTGTTTCGTTTTCTTTGCGAACGCCTTTACTTTTTGGGCATTTTAGACACTAGATTTATTTGAAATAAAGATTTTTGCGGGGTTGCTATGGTGGCACTTGTACTGGGGCCTGACTTGTTTCTAGGTAACATAATGGGCCGTTTTTCCACTGGCTCTGAATTGTGTAATTCTGATAAAAGCACATGCTTGTGTGATTCTTTGAAACAGAATTTTGCCTGAAACCTACATTTATGTGAATTTTGCGGTGCATTTGTTATAAACATGTTGTCAGTATGGGTTTAATACATGACCTTTCTTGGAGGAAATTTCCTTAGGTTGCATTTCTGCCTGTCTAAAGAGCACTTAGCCTGTGACATTACATGGATTTTCTTTATGGAGTTTTGAGGAGGGTGTGTGGCAGGTTGCGATAGCACTCTGCACTACCATTCCACCTTCGATTGTGATTTAAAAACGAAAAATCCCAACATCACACTCGCACCTAACATGTAAAGTGATGTACATATTTATGTATGTATATTTAGAATTCTGCAGCAGGTCTTGTGCAATGCTGCTGTTTTTCTTGTTGCATGCCTTTGTTGTTGGTTTTATTTTTAGATGTTGTCCTCTTCGGCGGTTGTCTGACCTCCCCTAGCATTTCCTGTGATACCCCCGTACTCCATTTGAAGTGCTGTTGTCAGGTGGGAAAGTAAACATCATGGAGTCTTACAGTCACTTGCGGTACAGGTGTACCAGGGAACTATAAGGCAATATTTCCGTTGATGGGGTATCACATGGTCTAGCCACAAACTATTTTTCAAAACGGTAATATGTGGCTCTTCATTTACATGCCGAAGGTTCCAATAGAGCTAAGTAAATAATGACAGTTTACAATAAGTGCATACAAGATTCAGCTACACACATCACCACTACCTGGCCACATGCTCAGAAGCATAAGTGGGAATATTCTCAGAGCTGTCTTTAAAAGAATGAATATATATATATATATATATATATCTTAAAAAACTGTGAGTTTTTAAATCTTCGCATATCTGCCCTTGAAAATAGCAAGATTTTTTGTGAAAACAAAAGTTCCTAAGTCTAAATTTGAAATGTAAACAAATGTTTAAAAACTGTGTAGATTAGACGTTTTTGTTTTCAAATGCGCCATGCCTGCTGCTATGCATTTTTTTAGGTAGATTGAAAAAAATGGCTTTCGTTACAGGTCCCAGCAGCCTCTAGCTCTTTGTGAAAAACAAATCTGATTGTACTGAGGTGGAGGACAATGCACATTGATAAATCGTATCTCCACTGAATGTCTTACAGTTTTCAAATAAAATACTATATCGTTATTGTGAGCCTTTGTAATGCCCCTTTTCTAGGTGCCAGAGCTGCTGTTTAATGCTGAAAGTTTATATTTTTGAATCTTTTATAGGATGGAGTTGAAAGAAATATATATTGCTTTTTCTGCATCTTTGTATGCTGAATGTAGAAAACCAAGTTAATCTGTGGGACAGCAACACCCTTTTCAGGTATTGTTTACTAGTTGACTTCACAGTGCACCTTTTGAAATCTGTCAGATTTTTTTTGTACAATTCTCTTTGTGTACTCTTTGGAAGAAAGGAGTGCCCTAATAAACAACGCCCTAAGCCTTTCAGTGGGTCTCTGTGGAAAAAGAAAATGCTTCCGAGGGTAAGGCCAGCCTAGAAATGCTAAAACCGGTTCAGAGTGGATGTAAGCCTTTCAAGCGTCTGTATGCTGAATAACCTGTTCTCCATGTCTCACACGGTACTGCTTGACAATCTGTTTTGCTTTTCCAAAGGATGTACCTCTTCTTGTTTTTATTTTCAATTCCATTGTGAGGGTCTTGTACCCAAAAGATTTTTCCGCCGCAGATTGTTATGAGTTTCTTCTTTGTTGGTATCTAATCTACTCACAGTAAGATGAATATCCGCCACCCACCGAAATAAAAAAAAATTAGAAACACAACAGTGTCAAAACAATGCTGTTTGGACAGATTACCACTAGAAATGTCATTTGCTCCCTCTGGCAGAATTCAATGAATGCGTAGTCATCCTGCCTTGAGAGTGCCGTTACACTGTAAGCTCTCTTCCATTAACGCTACGGGTTAGCCCTAACATCGTACGTGAATTATATCCTTTCTGTTCTTAATAAGTAGGCTTCACTAGGTGTTTGTGAACATTGAAAACTGGCTTTGGGAAAGCTGTTTGGAGAAAAGCTGGTCCAGCAGTGAGATGACTGGTTTGTTACTAAATGAATCAACAAAATTATCTTAATCTCTTTTCCACCTTTCTTCTGATTTTTACCACTACCTAAAATGAAAAGTCTAGGATTTTGCTTTTGAGGTTAACTATTTGCTAGTTTCTGAAATGTGCTGTGTAGCGGTCAGTTGAACACCACAGTTCTACATACGCTTTGTAAATATGCTACTCTAGTCTAGAACGATTAAAATTGAGCAGTTGATCATTTGTGCATTCAGAAAGGTGATATTCATAATTAATCATTCACGTATTGGCCATAGTTAGATCATGTGTTGTCTTTAGAGTTGCTTTGAATTTTTCACTAATACTTCTGTCCTGATGCACTTGGATCGTTGACCCATCAAATCAAGCAAAATATTCTATTAAGTCTCCTTCATCAGAAAATATTAGTCTCCTCTCATCTAAAAGGATGCTTTTCTAAAAGAGGTTATAGGTGCTTCTCCTTCTTAAGTCTTTAGATAAGGAAAGGCCTCCTGGCGCATATCCATCTTGCTGATGCCCATTCAATCTTTTGCATGCTCCATTGCAAACTTTTGTTTCCCTTTCCTTCTTCTCAGATCTACCTTCTTCCAATACAGAAGTTCTATACGCAGTTCATGTAGAGTACAGTGTACAGCTTTTCTCTTGAGTAATTGTATCTATCACAAATTGTACTGCAGCCTTCGAAACCTTAAACTACTATTGGATAGCATCATGGCTATTTTTTATGAAATTGAACGACTCAATGGGAATTCAACCTTGGGAACAGAACATAAAATGAACATACAAAAGCAAATTTTAATGCTTATGTGATTAGTAAGCATGCATATAATCACTTCTTTATATATAAGATCACTAGCTGCTTTTAACAGCATTGCCCCGAATGTTTTTTCATTCTCTTTTTCTGGAAGAAATAGTATTAATATTACTTTTTTATGGTCCCTTTTATTAGTATTGCCTGTCTGGTAAATCGATTCTAAGTAATTGATAACAGCCTTGTCAATTGATTTTTACTGGAAAGATGGTGTGCAGCATTGTCGCTGCTAACCGGAATTTATATGATAGTTCCTTATAAACACTAACTGATACTGGAAGTCTGAGAGTCATGTCTTTATTTTTAAAACTCTCCTCTATCGGCTTTCCTTCCTTTAGTTTATAAACTGGTGTTCATAGGTTCCATTAACTTATAAAGTCTCACCAAATTCCAACCCCAAAAAGTGGTGGGTCACAATATTTACTTCCTGTAGTGAGTTTATTATATCTCCAGCAGTTACATCCTGAGCTTTTCGTATGACTGCTATTTTTTTTAAAGAATGGATAACATTGTTCTGTTTTATTAATAGACTACCAAGCTGAACTGATTTGTGTATATGCACGTTTATCAGTTGTAGAAAAAAAAAAATCATACTGTGCAAAGGCCTTATGTCCCATGACCTCCATGCTTGATATGCTGTTTCTAAGTCCATGATGGTTATTCACAAATGTGGGTGCATTTGTGTTGCACTGAATAATTTATCAACTGAAGCAGCACTGCGTGTCACTGCAGTAAGCACCGTTTCTTTAATACACACCTGCAAGAAAACGTATTGCCACTGACCCTCAGGTGAGATCTCCCATCCCAGGCTGCATAGTGGGGCTCCTTTGGCTTGTCTGCTGACCATTTCCCCAACAGATTAAAGACTTGGTATCAGGCAGTCTTCATCCTATTATATTCCTCCTACTATAGAGCATCTATGACTTGGCATATCCTGTGGTGATTTCTCCTCACGGAAGATAATGTTTCCTCTTTTATCCATAGCTCCAGGTTGAACAGGTAATGGGATACCGAGCACTGAGTAATATATAATACTGTTGCGCAATCCGATGGATTTTACTGTACTGTCTACTAGCTCGCTGAGGCATGAAGCATTTCATTGCAACCCTTGTGTTTAGCCTTTGGTATTTCCCTGCCTTAAACGGATATTGACTATCTACATGGCAGTGTCAAATTTAAAAGCTGCTGTTTTTTGTTGTGATTAAAATGCCTGTCCTGCCAATAATCTATGTACCAAGAACCAGTGGCCAGATTATGCCACCTAAAAATGAAGGGGCCAACATGGATTTAGGCTGTTTCCATTGGGGGAACCATGGCACTTCACCTCCCTGAAGGTAAATGTTAGCTTTTCAAATTGTATAGTATACATTTTCAGCAAGGGCCAAGTCGGCATTATGGCTAAACTTTTACATAGGTGTACAGGGTATGGGTCTACTGCAGACCAGAGTGCTGCCCAGTTAGCTACTGGATGAATGTTTTCTGTATTCTAGTTTAGTTTAAAGTGGATTTCTTGGCCGAACTGAAAATACTTCTGTCATACGTTCCTCAAAACTTGTTTGTACGTAACAGCTTCTTCACAGTTTCTTTGTGCTCACTTTTTACTTCTGTAGCTACTAAAAACATCACTCACGCAAGCTTTTAACCAGTGCCTGGTTGACCCACAAATCTCTTTTTGGTTACAACCACGTCAGTTTTTAACCCACTTCACAATCACTTACACTCATCAATTTTTAACCAGCTCCGCAGTAATTCTGGCGTCGTAGCACATCGGGAGGTATTCGACCTCCCTGGTGGGGCCCGATGATGAAGCATGTCACCAACCAGGTTGGTGAGTGAGGGCTTTCTTAAGTATCATACTTGAATTTTTATTCTTGCTCTTCTCCTTAGTAGGATACACTCTTTCGTTGTTTTGACTGATAATTAGGGGGACTAAGAGTGCTCCTTACACTCCCTCTCTCTCTTGTTGTTCTTTGCTACTAAAAGAGCATCAACATTAGGTTTTGGGGTGATGGCAGATGAGCAATGGGAGGGTTTTTACGAATTGGTAAAGAGTTTGGATTAAGGTTTGCCTTTACTGGAGGGTTGTTTTTCTGTTATTGTTTTCTTTAACATTTCTATGTGCATTTCATAGTCCTATGGCACATATCACAATTGGGGTGGTGTCCTTTGTAGAAGCAGTCTCCAAAGCCGATTTCTGGATATGTCATTGCTTCTCTTTTATGGCCTATGTGTGTTTTATGTCAGATCCTCTGTTAATTGTATGTGCTGAGCTTTCTCGAACAAATTGCTTTTTCACATGTAATGTAATTCGTTTCCTACACTTGGAAGGTGGTTGGTGTCACTTAAATCCACATCATGCACTGTAATTGCTTTTTGTACTGTACAAATGAAGTACTGTTTAATTTGAAGGACATTTTTGTATCTATTGGTTGGTGATTTTGTTCCTTTTCCATGTAAACAAATAAAGAGAATGAATGCGTCTTGTATTTTTTTTTTTTAAATTACCGGCTTGTGTACTTTGCACCCTAAATGGCCTTTATTTCACCCCTGTTAGATCTCCTACCTTGAGAGGTTGACGCTTTTATCTTTGTGATTCTGTTAGAATTCTTTGTTGGAATGGGGTTCAAGCATCTGAAGTTCGTGGGCATCAGGCCTGCATTCCTGACACTTTCTTCTTTTCTGTAGATGTTGAGCATAGAAACCATGTAGTGAATGGCCATTTGTCAGGAGGACTTGGAATTGGTTGCGGCAAACCAGCATTCGTGCTGATGTCTGATTGAATACTGCTTTGGCCCTCTTCAGATGCTGCACCAATAGTCATTTAAGATCATGGGGAGGCGTGGGTCTGATTTGACTCTCTGCCCACTTATGTCCTGCATACAGGAAACTGCTGCAATCTCCTTAGGTGTCCTTAAACATCTTTACAACCTACTTCTTGCCGAATCATTTGATTGGGAAGGGGAGTGCCCCAATAATACCTCCTGTTTGAGATCAGTGGAAGAGATTTAAAAAGTAAAAGTATTGCTTATTTTAACAAGCATTTGCAATGCAATAGGTCTCGCCTTTGGGAGATTTTGAGCTATTGGCATTGTAAATGACAATGCCTTCTAATTATGTGTTTCAAAAAACCTTCAATAATAAAAGGCATTGTCATTTATAATACCAACAGGTCAAAGTTTTGAAAATGTGAGACCTATTGCATTGGAAATGCTTGTTATATAAAAACTTCCCAGCTAAATTTACGAATACATGTCCCTTTAAACATTGCAGAGTTCCTGTGAACAAAATTGTGGCCGAAAACTGATATCAGCCAGGACCTACAGATTCTAGCTAACAACCAAAACCATTAAGCTACAAAGTTTTGTGTACTGAACACCCTGGTCTTGGGAGCCTAAATACTTCATTAGAGGAAAGCCAGCTGGACATTTGACAGGTCGCAATAGCTGTTTGTTAGCAATGTAACTATAAATTTAAAAAAACGATAGTATAGTCCCAAAAAAACGCACTTCACCACATTGTCACTTAACGGGAAGCAACAACCTTTCTTATAAACTGAAACAAATCCTGATCTCTCACTCATGTATACAAGAGGGATGCACCAAGCCAATGTAGACTGGAGAGCACAAGGCACCAGTCAAGTGGACGAACTAGCAACAAACAGCACACTGAATAATGCCTCAAATGGGAGGTTCACACAAAAGAAAAGCAATTTACTAGGGAGGGCGTTTACCAGATGCACCCCACGTATATGACTCCTTAAGTGTTAACGCTTCAACAAGCATGTGAACAAACACTATAATAAATTCGAGATGTACCGTATTTGTTTAAATAAAGCTAAAAGCTCTGTAAAAATGAAATTACAGCCTTTGCATAAGATGGCTTTTAAACGGCGTGGTTAAGCAAAGCATGTTAACCCACCAGAGGGCAATATATAACAACGCCCGAACAAATAAAGTGTGCCTACATAAATATGGTGGCGCAGACCATATTTCTCTGTAGAGTAAAAATAAAGCGTTTCTATATATAAAAGAGCAGTATAATCACCTTTTCCTTGTTTTTTTCGTCCCTCCTTTAATGGCCTTGGCCACCTTTTTCTTGCTGTGTAATCTCATTCCATTGCTTTCACAGATTGCAACTAGAGATGAAAAGCACAAGGCAGCCGCTCATTACGGTTCTTCTGGAGGCTTATGCGGCGCTTACACTGAAGATGGCATTAAGCTGCTGTAAATCCATCACTTATGGTTACAGCGCCGCCGCCGCAGTGTCACTATTTATCTTTTTGGGTAAAAATGTCTTGTGCCCCTTTCAAAGTAAAGCTGGACTGCGCGTGCAGTTAATGGGGAATGTGTACTGAAGACCGGCCTGCTTCCAGGCGCTACAATAAAGCGCTGCTTCCTGGAAGGGAGGGTGGAGAGTGTCGCAACCGCGGTGGCCCCCTAGAGCTGCCAGTGTGACAGCGGTCTACAAGGGGCGGGTGGTGGGTGGAGGGCAGCGCCCAGCTTTTAGCGGGAGAGGCAGTGAGATCTCAGGCGAGGGCACTATACTTCCCCCTCAGGGGGGCTTTAGAGCCCCTCGGCAGCCTTATCCTATGGATATATGTTCTGGGCCCTGGAAGCTCATATATGAGGATGGAGAGGGGCTTCGCGGCGCTTAACTTAAAAGAAGTCACTCACTCCTCGCGTATCACACCACTAACGGGGCTCCTATTTCGTGGCGTCGAGGGTCGAGACTCTGGTAGCCCCGGCGACAAGTTGTGATCTTGGGCAACCCCAGAACTTTTAGTTCTATGTGTAAACGTGGTGATAGAGCTCTAAACCCCCCGGGGATCCAAGCTTGGGTAACAATCTGACAAAATGTCGAAGCTTTTAAGTTGTCACGCAGCTGTGCAGTGTGTTCGCCGTTGACCTTTGAGGTTTAAACGCACCCAGACCAAAGGCGCGTTGTGTTTGTTTTTGTCGTCACACGACGAGAAAAATCAAGTTTAAGTCACTGAAAATTGTGCCCGACGGCTGGGGTGCAGCTACTCTGTTTGACACCAGTTAGTGATAACTACCACCCAATGGAAAAGAGGTGGTTTTAATGCCCTCAAAGCTTAAAAGTAATACTCCCTCGGGTAAAGCCACGTGGGTGTCCGGCTCCTTGCATATGAAGACACATGGGTGCTGCTGCTGTGCTGTTCGTTACCACCTGCCACCGAGACCTGCTTGTGTCTGAAGTAGGACACAGGAAGACAGTGGCATCTCAGATCACATCGGCGCCGCTGTACTCTTTGCCTTCAGCCACTGCCCAATCCCACTGCGATCTCTCATTGGGTACGTGGCCTTTGCCCTCCCCTCGCACTACACGACCCGCAGTCACTACCTTCCCGACAGACAGTGCTTATGGAAATTGGTGAACATACACTACGCGCCATGAGCTGCTCACAGTTTCACTAATTTCTGCCAGTAGGGAGCGCAGCTGCGCTGTTCACCAGCAGCAGCGACCAAGTTCCAGTCACAAGCGACAGAACGAATGAACAAACCATGCCAACCAAACCACGAGGTGATTGTAGGCCACGGGGCACACGAGGGCAGCTGCACTGTTCGGCATCGGCTGCCCGCCCCATAGTCTCACTAACATCTGTTCACCATCAGCTTTCTCATAGTTTCACAATTACCCCGCACACAAGGGTGCAATAGTAAAAGCTTGTACGGCTAGAAAGGTACCGGGGGATGTTTTTGGATCCGTCCTCCTGCTCAAGTTTACCAAGTGAAAACGAGCGTTTGTTAATTACAATAGCTGCACGTGTGAACGGCATACATTAACGCTGTCCAATGTGAACTGTAGGAAAGCTATGTGGAACACGTCCTGAAGTAAATAAAGTTCTAAATAAAGCCTACCTTTCGTGCCGATCACTACACGATGTAAAAAACAAGCGCGCG
Organism: Calotriton arnoldi; assembly: GCA_963921515.1. NCBI lineage: Eukaryota > Metazoa > Chordata > Amphibia > Caudata > Salamandridae > Calotriton > Calotriton arnoldi. Next base: position 305,227 of record CAWUFW010001899.1, on the reverse strand, counting down.
CACGTTAATTAAACCCAGATGCGCGCTGTAAGAATACGGCTGCGAAAGTGAAACCAACTAAAAAAAGCTTTGAAGAGAGGAGCGAGGGCGAGCGAGCGCGGCAGCCTGCTGAGCTGACCACACGCTCGTGCATCGTGCCTGAAACGTGCGGGTAACCGCACGGAAAAGGCCATTGTGCACGAGCGTGTGGTCAGCTTTCAAATGCCCACTACATAAAGTCTTCGCCAGAAGCAGCGCTTGCGCGCTACTCTAGGCTCGACCTAAAAATGTATATTTAAGCTCTTCCTTTTCTTTTGTGTGGGGGAAGATAGAAGAGCATTTCACTTTTTGTTCTTTGTTTAGGTGTTGCCAAAGACTGCGCATGCGTTGTCTTATGAAACCTTTTGTTACATTTCAGGGGCCTTAGAGGCAGCCCTTTGTTTACTGTTGATTTTCTTCATTGTCACTCTTATTTGTTTGCTTCTTATTTGCCAACTTCTGTAAACTTTCCTTCTTTTCCTTCTGTTTGTTCCTCGCATGAACACATTACTATGTCCTTTCTCTGCTCGCTTTTTCAGGCGCTACTTTTTTCTTTCTGTTGTCTTCGTGCTTTCTCCATCCTCTCCTTTGTCTGTGTGCCTGCCCAGCCCCCGTTGTCTGTGTACTTGCCTCAGTCCTTCCCACCCACCCTCTGTAGTCTGTGCGCCCCATCATCTCTTGCCAGTCCTCTCCCCCCACCAGTGTTCCTCTCTCCCGACCGTGTGTTATCTTGTAACTTCCCTGTTTGTTTTTTCCCCAACAAAGGGGGGAGTGAGTTGCGAGAGGAGGCAACACGGAGGGGAGGAAATGAAGGGCACTGGTGGCGTGAGAGAGAATGGGAGAGCACATGGCTAAAAATAATATTAAAAAAGCGCTATGATGCAGCCAGCACAAAAGCGTTTTTAGCGCTGGCGGTGTATTAGCGCTTTTTATTCGTTTGAGTCCTGCTGCGCTGCAGTTGTGCTCCTGGTCAACATGGCTACAAAGCCAATAGCTCTCATACTGGAGACCTATTGGCTTTGCCTGTGCTGGTTTGTGTATGTCAAACCCCTGTAAACATGCAAAACACCTTCTTGTGTAACGGCTGAGAGGCTGGTGTTTTAATCCACATACAACCCTCGCTACGCCTAAAGGCATAGGGGTGGTTGGAGATGAGTGTTTAAAAAGAAAAATCTTATACTGTGCTAGCTCACAGCTGTCGCTGTAGCCTGTTAGTAGTGGAGAACAGGGCACCTAGCTGTTGTTGAGGGTGAAGGCCACCTGGGACAGATGACAGCTGTTCATAGGGAGCTACAGAGGGATTGAGAAAATATCAAGGGCGCCCTCCACTCAAAAAAACATATCGACAACACAGCCCTTGATATTTGTCTCACATGCTTCTCAACGGGCAATCCCCTAGCGCCCGAGTCTTTATTAGGGGAAGGTCAAGCTCCAGTACCCATTCAGAGACAGACCCTAATCCCAGGTGTGATACTTTGATCAGGCCCAGTGACAAAGGACATACAGAACAACCAGTTCATAAAAATTATATGAAAATGTAGGATGTGCCTCGCGTAAGTGACCACCATGAGCCAGTTGGCTGTTATTGACCAACTTGCGAGCTTTATCATCATTGGAAACTTTCCTATAATGATGGAAAGAACCAAGACTAAAGCTAATAGTGCTCCATGTGTATACTGGTCTTCTCTAAAGCAAAAAACACATATCAACCTCCCATAGGTCCTCATTTAGGAAGAAATGGCTATGCGGTCTTTCTAACAAAAAAATATGTATACTAAAAATGAGTCGGATATAGCATACAGCATACGTCTTTATTCTATGCGAATACACATGATTAAAAACAAAGTCACATGTTTAGGCCATTTTATTGTGAACGACCGACATGTTTCATTGCCACACAAAGACTTAATGGCAAATTCATCAAGGCACGAGGACCAGTATTCACCCACTTACCCAGCGGTAAGGGTATTAAAAGAAGAAGAAGGTGACAGACAACAGGAAGTGAAACATATACAAATAATATTCAAGTGGGTTTAAAAACAACTCAACCCCCAAACTTTTCCCCTGTAAGAAGGACATATGATATTTACCATATGACCTCTAGTAGGCCATACAGAAAACGTGTCTGGACTTAAGTTGTGGTTGCCTGAGAAGGGGGAATATAATCGATATGCTTTTGAAACATGTTGTCCATTTTTAGAATTAGTTTTGCCCGTAAAACAATCTTTGCAAAAGATGCAAATCTTTTCACCATTTTTAGGTGGCTTAATATCATGTAGGTATAACGCATTGCATCCAGAACATCGTATCCACACGGGCATTCATAGCGATTTTAGCCACTGCCCCTCAGTGTGCATATTGACTGCGTAGCGGGAAAAACACCCAAATGTGAAAAAACAAGTAAACCGCAGTTTTTAACTGTCCCAAAAGCATAGCACTCACACATCACCGCTTCATGAAACGGCTACCATTCTTCAGCTCTGAGGTGGAAAATCAGGATCGAGAAATCTTTCAGGCAGATCGTCCGATCATACACCCACCGCCCTTTACTGTGCCCTCAACCAAACCACTCACCTAACCGCTTCACAAAAACCAGTTTACCATTCTCAAAACTCCAAGACAAACTAGCAAGAGCAAGAAGACTCCTTTTCGGATCAAACATCCTCTCAAAACACTCACGCCGGTGCTGGCAAACTGCTTATGTAACCACCAAGTCTGCACCGGCACAGCAAGATAGTTTAATACCATTCCAGTGTATCATGTTGTCGTGTCTATCAAATAGACTTCAAACAACAAAGAAAATTGGGCACCATATTGGGTGGAGCCCTCCGTCAGCATTGAACCGCACATCTGACTCCTTTTTTTGTATATATATTTTGTTGTAGGAAAGACCGCATAGCCATTTCTTCCTAAATGAGGACCTATGGGAGGTTGATATGTGTTTTATTGCTTTAGAGAAGACACGTATACACAAGGAGCACTATTGGCTTTAGTCTTGGTTCCTCCCATTATTATAGACATGTTGCCAATGATGATAAAGCGAGCAAGTTGGTGAGTAACAGCCAACTGCCTCACGGTTGTCGCTTATGTGAGGCACTTCCTATATTTTCATATCATTTTTATGACTGGTTGTTCTATATGTCCTTTGTCACTGGGCCTGATCAATGTATCACACCTGGGCATAGGGTCTCTGAATGGGTATTGGAGCTTGACCTTTCCCTAATAAAGACTCGGGTGCTAGGGGGTTGCCCTTTGAGAAACCTATATTATGTGAGACAAATATCAAGTGCTATGTTGTAGATACAGATGACAACTGGCCTGCTGTGTTTTGTAGGGCAAGTGGATTTGAGTAGATGTCAGCTGTCCCAGTTGCGCACAAGGATACATGTCAGCTGCCTCCAGCCTCGTTCTCCATCTTAACAAGCATTGTCAAAGTGAATCAGCCTGGCATAAATATACCAACACATTTAAACACCTGCATTATCAGTGGTGTTTGCATGCATTATATGAACAAATGTTTATTACCTTAACGCCAAAATTACTGCCTTTGAAAAGGCTGGGGAGGAAGTAGCAGGAATATTGCTTTCTGTGTAGAATACATAGAGGAGAAAAAGAACTTTCTCTGACAAACCGCATAGTTAAAAAAACAAAAAACCTTTTTATTGAAGTGTTTCATGTAGCAGTTGTACAACTTTGTACAATCAAATACAGGATATAAACACAATGTAAACCATTTAAATCTGTTCCCCTGTTAAAAATGAAACTTTTCCGCCCATCCAACCCACTTTTTCCTAAGCTCTCAGTTGAGTTGCATAAACAATTAAACTTGAAACTTTTGTTATTCCACTTAGACACCCCCCCCCCACTTTAGCAACATCATGAGTAAAGGTTTGCGTTATCTTTAGACCCTCTCCTCCATATTCGTTGACAATGTCCATCATTCTTGTATACGATTAGCTTTGCAGCATGCACCATTCTCCCTTTGCCCAAAGTGCACAAAATTGAAAGCCCAAATGTTCTCAGTGGCCTGTCCTGCAGAACCTCGAAGATATTCATCCCCGCTCCATTGTCCCCTTCCACAAAAGCCAACATCACTTCCCGCTATAGTTCTCCAATAGGTCTTTTTCGCTTTCCTCTCTGCTCTTCCACACTTAAGGCAGCCCCCTCAGCTATTGCCCAGCACTCCACCACCTACAATGCAGCAGACCATCCTTCGATCGCGAATACAGTGCTATGTCCCTGCAGACGACCATGAGAGCCAGGTCCAAGAAACTATTTCTCACCTTCTTTTCCGGCCTATGGGGATAAAGTCCCAACAAGCGTACCTCCATAGTCAGTAAGTCTATCCTGTCAAGTGTGCATTACTATCTTGGCCCAGAACCCCCTTATGGTAGGGCAGCTCCACACCATTTGTACAAAATCGGCATCAGACCGAGAACAGCGGGGACATCGTGTAGTGTCCACTTGCATCATGATGTTGATTCGGTGTGGGGTGAACAATGTAGTGTGGAAGTAATTAATTTGTGTGTACTTGAATCTACAGTTCCTTGCCATCCTGCATACTTGCTCTAGTGTCCGATCCCATTCTATACCCCTAAACTCCCTGCCCAACGAGCCTTCCCATCTAGTTTGTAGGGGCACATTGTCAGTAAGAATCATGGGCAAAAACATTTTGGAAATCAACGTAATTAGTTTATGTCCACCACCAAGAGTGAGGAGGGTCCTCTTTTTTTATCCAGGCCAGAGTGTTCCCTCATCATAACAACCTTCTACGATTTCTAACCCCGCTCTGCTCCATTTCTATAGTCTCATTTCTGTAAAACAGTCCCTCTGGCAGGGGGAAGCCCCACTAGGGGAAGGGCCGATGCATAAAGTATGTGCTGTCTTGTTGTGTTAACCGCTTCCTTCCAGCAGCAAGGTGCCACTGTGAGCAGAGCTGGTTGCCTCATTAGTTTCACCTTCACTCCCAGCAATAAGGCGACTAAGGCCCCTCTGCCCGCGCCCCCCCCCCACTTCACCCACCACCCAAGTCCCGCCAGCTAGCACGCCAACAACTGAAGCTGCGCCAATACGAAATATATTCCAAAATCCCCAACACCCAATCCCTCTTCAACTATGGAATGTCATAGTCTGTATAAAGTGAGCTGATGCTTGCCGCCATTCCAAATCAGTTCCCGTAGCAGCCCATTTAAATCCCTTAACCAAATCTGCTAGGTTAATGAAATAATATACAACCCGCAGCAGCATGACTTTTCTCGACAATGCAATTCTTGCCGTTACTGGCAATTTCATGGACCACAAAAATTGTATGTTGCCCCTCAAGGCTGTTAGTGTCCCGTCCAAATTTCCTTCTCCAAAATCGGTTTCAGAGTGATATACTTTAACTCCCAGGTACCTTAAAGCTCTAGGTTCGACCTAATGCCAGCCTGCACAGCTGCCTGCATGTTGGTGGCCACTGAGAAGGCACAAGTCTTGCTCCAGTTCATGCAGGGGCCGGAAATCTGCCCTAAGTCCCTCAGGAGCTCAGCACTATAGGGAATCCCTGTCTTTGCATCCCTAAGGTACAAGAGCATGTCATCTGCATATAACAATATGACATGCTTCTCGTTCTCTAATGGGGAGTCCCCCTCCCGCTCTCTTCGTCCTGACTACACTGGCAAATGACTCCACCTTTAGAGTATTGGGCACAGTGGACAGCCTTGCTGTGTGCCCCAGTACACTACAAAGGCCTTAGCGATACACTGTCTGGTACGGACCCTAGCCATGGCTCATAAGTACAACAAAGTGACCCATTTGTCACCGCTCTGAGGTACTCCAGATGAATGGTGTCAAATGCCTTTTGTATATCTATGGATAGGGCTAAGTTTGTACTGCAGTATCGCATAAGAGTTTCATCCCTCACCTTAAGCAGCTGGCTGATATTCACTGAAGTGCTGTAGTATGAAACCGCATTGATCACAATGGATCAGTGTCAGTAAGTGTGGTCTTAAACGGTACCCAGTATTTTGCTGAGGATCTTCTAGTCCAAATTAAGCATGGATAGGGGTCTATGTGCTGTTGCATTCAGCGCATCGCTACAGGGCTTTGGGGTCAATATAATTTGTTCAGCCCTGGTAGTGTACAACAGTGTACCTTTCTCTAGGGCCTTGTTGTAATGTAATGTTTGTATTACTCTGTGTGTCGCGTGGTATCACGCGGCTCACAGTCATGCTGTGATGTTTACGTTTGTCTTGGCATTCTTGAGCGTGGCCGCTCGGTTGTTGGGGATTCCTTGGCAACGCCAGTCTTGGCGTTGGATCCTCTGCAGCTGGACGGCTCCGATCGTGGGTGCATCCACATGAAAATAAATCTACAAAGGAAACCTGATTTCTTCTCCGAGCCTCATTTAACAGGCCTCCAAGTACATTTCAGATAGGCGTGGTGCCAGGTTTTCCTTATAAGCGTGGTAAAACTCTACTCACAGACCATTGGTCCCCAGTGTCTCACCATGCGCTAGCTCTGGGATGGCCACCTTAACTTCCATTTCCGTGATTGACTCCCCTAGTCCCCCTGAGTATCCAGCCGGGTCAGGTGTGCTTTGCCCATGAACAGTTCTATCTCATTCACAGGAATCAGTTTGTTTCACATATAAGTCCCGATAATGTTGGACAAATACATCATGTATATAGTTCTGCGACCGCATTACCTCGCCCTACGTGTTCTTGATGGGGTGACTTTCCTCTGACTATCAGCCACGCAGCTCCTCATTGTAGCAATCCCCAGGTAGGACCAGGCCACGTCCAGCAAGCCTCAAAGCAGTGGCCGTGCAGCGGAGTATTCAGGCACGGTTTCTGTTTTGATTTTCTGGCGCACTCCACTCCTATGCATACTCCAGGCACCGTCCAGCATCTTTTCAGCGCCGTCTTCAACAACACGGCTCAGGTTTTAACGTGATTAATTACAAGGAGGACAGAGCTCTAGAGTTTCCCTTCTTTCTGGCCATCTTGGGTGACCACTACCTCCCCCACCCCCCCCCCCCCCACCGCAAACAGCATAGTAGGGTTTATTTTTCATATTCAGAGTCACTTGAAGCACTTCGTGGAAGGCCGAATAATACCTCACCAGCTGATTGCATGAGATGAAAGAATAATATTTCTTTTGGTGGATCCATGGTAAAGCCCACTCAAGTCTTAAACAATTGCTAAAAATGTCATCCTGAGAATCGTAGTCAAGCCAGACCTAAATAATTGAAGTGTACCTTACACAGAGAGACTTTTGTTAAAACAAATTGAAATAGTCATGCACTATTATTTGGTTTTTTTTCTCCACAGATATACCAATTTTGGGGGCAATTTGTAAATGTGGGCAGCTGTAAAAAAAAATTCGGAAAGCGGTTTTCAATGTATGTGAAGCTATTTTTGCAGTAAGAGAAAAGTGCTGCATTCTGTGCCTGTTAGTACCAGAGCACAAGCAAAAAGCTGGTGCTCATTTTACACCAATAATGCTTGCACATTTATATCTACATTTGGGGTAATAGCATGATAACTGGTCGTGGTAATAGTATTACTGAATTGCAAAATGTACGATATTCTGTAAATGACTCCATTAGTGGGGTGGTGGTCATTTCTCCGAAATAGCAATCCAGCATAGCTCCACAGTAGATAAACAGCAGAATGTAGACCTGAAAGTGCTTCCTTTGATGCCCTAAAATGTTCATCTTACTTTTCAAAGAGGTAAGGTTTTCCATGTTGCTTGACACTACTAAACGAGACTCATAAAACCATCCCTGATATCATTCGGTAAATTCTCCCTACAGTCCCCCATAGCATAGACATTGATAACTGTGGGGCGGGAGCTGGCAATAGAAATAACAGGGATCCCAAGTGGGACCCTGAGGGTTGTCTTAGAAATGAGGAATTAGTGGGCTCATCAGTAATTTTACTCCCAGTTCTTCCCAGTATTTCACCTCTATGCTCCCCCTATTTTCAGCAGGCAGAACCCCTCAGTGAGCTTTGAGAGGTAGTAAGAAGTTTGTAAAGTTCAGGAAAGAAAAGCATTAAGATGTTTTATGGTTCAGGGAAGGCTACAGTTAAGAAGTAGTAAGGAGTTTTTGGGGTTAAGGGAAGGGTAGCGGCACAGGGTTGTAAAGGTTTTTTTGGTTTAGAATTTAATCTTAGGGGGTAGCAAGACATTGCTAGGGATTCAGGAAGGGTAGGATTAAAGGGATTTTAGGGTTCAGGGAAGAGCAGCATTAAGGGATAGTAATGGTTTTTAGGGTTCAGGGCTTTGTATGGTTATGGGTATAAGAGATTTTCAGTGCAGGGTAGCCTTAGAGGGTTGTATCAGGATGGGTAGCTGTAAGGGTTTCTGTTTCAGGAATGGGTAGTGTTAAGGGGAAGTATGGGTTTCTAGAGTTCAGGGAGGGGCAGCAAGGAGTTTGAGGGATTCGGCAAAGGGTAGCAAAAGGGGTAGTAAGAGTTTTAATAGGTTCAGGGATATGTAGCGTTAATGTGAAGTAAGGGTTTCTAGGGTCACAGGATGTGTACCATTAAGGGGTAGCAAGTGTTTTTAGGGTTCACAGGTGTGTAAATTTAGGGGTAAAAGGGGTGCTTAGGATTCAAGGTGTGGTTGTGTTAGGGGGTATTTAGATATTTTATGGATTCAGGGATGGGTAGCGTTCATGGGTTTATAGGGTTCAGAGAAGGGTGGCATCAAGGGTTTTTAGGGTTCTGAGATGGGTAGCGTTAAGGGTTAGTAAGGAGTTTTTAGAGTCTTGGGAAGGTAGCGTTAAGAGATAGTAAAGGGTTTTCCGGAGTCGGGGAAGGATAGCGCTGAGGTGTAGTAAGGAATTTTTAGGGTTCAGGGATGGTAGTGTTAAGGGGTAGAAAAGAGTTTGATGGATTAAGATTGGGTAGTTGTAAGGGGTAGTACTTTTGTAGGGTTTAAAACTGGTCGTGTTTAGGAGTGGGAAGGTTTTGGGGTTTAGGCAATGATAGCGCTAAGGGGCAGTATTGTGATTGTAGGGTTCAAGGAAGGGGATCGGTAAGGAGTAGTTGGGGTTTTCAAGGTCAAAAAAACCAGGTGACTTTCCACTACATTAGTCTTTCACCACAGTCTCAGTACTACAGTACCGTATGGAAAATTAGATTGTGTCCCACATAGCCCTTTATGCTCCAGATTGTATGCCACTGCCTAACTCAATATCCATTGATCTCAGTTGGACTTCCAATCTAGAAATATCAGAGTGGGCCTAGTAATTTTGTTTCCACTGCTTCATATTCTACTCCAGCCACCACTATCAAACTAGTTAACATCCATATGAATTCCAATAAAGATCTATCCACTTGGTCCTGAAAGCCTAACTTCTATTGCCTAGATCCCACTTCACCCACTTATCTTAGGTTGCATCCATGTGCTCTTGCTAATGTACCATCTGCTGTGCCTAGTTCTTACACCACCACCTGACTTGAGAAGAATCTAAGTGGCCCTTTGGTAAACTAAATCCTCCTTCAGCATTGTTCTCGAAATCCTAAATCAATTCTCTACCTCATGGAAAAAATATTCAACAGTTTCTGGAAACTGAGTGCCCACTTATCGAGACCTACTCACACTTGCCTAGTAATATCCCAAGGCAACAACAACTGCCCTCCCTCCTGCCTATTCTTCTCTGGTAGACATTCCTTCTCTAACATCTCTCCTAACTCGTCACCTACTCTACTCACTTTCTTTCCATTTACCTCTACCCACCTCTTTTGCTGTATACCCTCCCCATCCCACGTCCTTCTCTATTTCTTTCTTTTCATGCCGATACCGCTCTTGCTCTATCTGTCATTCGTTCACGTATCCTCTCACCCTCCTAGAGTCTCTTTCACCTGTGCCGTGAGCGTGTACTGCCATCTCCTTTAACCTGTCTACAAAACAATACTTTCATTTTCCTCCCATATGCTTTATTCATCTCTCCCATCTTTCAATAACTGTCAACCTGCTGACGAACCTTCATCTACAACACAACACCTAATCACTCATCCCTCTTCCGCCTTTGTCAAATTTCCAAACCTCTTCAAAGGCCCTAAAGCCCATATCCTATCCTTATCTACCTAATGACCACCCCATCTATGTTCTCTTCCTTCTCAGACTTTAAGATATGTATGAAAGAATGAATGTAGGTCTTTGTGAATGAATGAGGGGAGAGGGTGTGGCCTAATGGCTAGAGTGGTCGACCTCGAAGCTGGGGAACTGGGTTCGAGTCTCGGCAGGGACGCTCAACATCCTGTGATTCTGGGCAAATCACTTAATCTCCCCATGCCTAACAAAATGAGTGTGTTTGTCTGTAACATAACTGGTGCTCATGTAAAACGCTCTGATACCGGATACCTTTGGGTCGAGTTTGTGCTATATAAACCCTCCCCAACAATGTTGATATTTATGTTGCATTCGTATAGTATGGACCTAGCCTAATAGCAGAGTGACACTAACTATCCTAACAATGTCAAACCCCTACTCACCCTCTTTGACCTACCCGACCAACCCAGTGCTTTATCTTGCCCTTGAACACTGCTGCCATACTGTCTTGAGAATCCATTGGAATAAGAGTGTTAGTCCAAAGAGGCAACCTCTAGCCATCAAATGATCACCAAGGGCTTATCAAAACCAACCCCTTCATCCGTGCTGCCTCTCTGGCAAGAGCCATTCCCAGACTCGCACCCTCTGTGGCCTTTCTGCCCGTAGCAATCACCAGGGTCATTGCTAGTGTGGATATCTTTCCCACTACCACTCGCTCCAACACTTGCCAAACAAGCCTGAGTAATTGTTGCAACCCTCAGAGCAATGAACTATATTGATCAGTCACCCCCATCCATAGAACCTGACTTCATCTTCATCCCAATAACCTGATTTGGTGAAGATGCCCCATTAATTCTACATTAATCTATTTTTAAAGGATACCTATCCCTATCCCGAAAATATCAAATCAAGAAAACTGGTGAGTGAAAAGTGGTGCTTCATCAAAAGATTTTACCAACCATTATCATCCGACTCCATAACATTGGTGTGAGTCCTTATCCATGTAATGTTCATCTCATCCGATTTTAACTCTCTTCCCTGTTTTCTATTGATTATCCCCTCACAATAATGCCTTCTATACACCCTCCTGGTTTCCATCTTGGACATGATCATTGACCAGCAAAATCTATTTATTTTTGGTGACCTCGACTCCTCAAGCCATAGCTGCTTCATATTGCTCATCTCTACCTTGAAGCTATTGACCTCCAACAACTAGTCTTACAACTAAATCACGTTGCAGGCCATACTTAGATTTTGCCCTTTATATTATACGCCCCCCCCTACTGCCAACTTCTTACACAAATACACTGACCAGACCATGGAAAAAAACTGAATTTGGGTGCATTTCCTGTTAAACTGTGAAGTAAACAATGTCTTGACCCCCTGATAGTTGGTAATTCCACATATGTCTCTCTGAGATGATCGACAAAGTGGTTCTCTGGGCTAGGCCTTACAATATGAGTGTGCATTCATAGAGAAGGTCTGTATTGCTTACTGGAAAATCTTGGATGTTTTCACTATGTAATACATATATACGAGACCTACCCTAAAGTGCAGTTTCACTCCATTTAGGCCTACAAAGTCCAGCGAGGTATCAAATTGGGGTAAAACATACATGCATGCTGAGTTTGAATCTGCAATTTTCAGTAACATACACCCATTGACACGTAAATAGAGAGTGGGAGGTACGGCCATCATAAGTCCTCCCTAAAATAAACCCTACAACACAAAAAGGTATGGTAGCTCAGGGTGAAAGAGTACTTTTTCTGCAATTTGGGAATCCATGTCCGAGCCCTATTTGGATGTCACAGGAATTATGTATGATCATGTGAGAAGACCAATCTTTTGGAAGAGGAAGCCTCACACTCAATTTGTGTCATGCTTCATCATCAGCAACCTCTCCTCACCCTGGTAGGACCGTGCCAACAGGGTTGACTCGAACTCTTGGTGGACTCGAACGAAGGAGGTAGTTCTTAGATAAAGATCTACTGGACAGATGGCGGGATTCAGATCAGTTAAAAATACCTTGGGGTATCCCGGTATATCACCTTTAATATTGTGGACCTCCGTTATATCTAAAAACCTCAATGAATTAATGTGTATAATAAATGTCAGGAAATGTATGTGAATTTTTTTTTTTTTTTTTTAAACTCAATGACATTCCATTGTCATCATATGATTCTGCCTTTTGTTGATAGAGCGGTTATATCTCGAAGAGACTGAGACTGTAATTTCATCTTTGCCTTTGGCTTTACCTAGTGGCAAGGTTAGCGTAGAAGGTGGATTTCCAGAGGAATTTAGAAAGACATTCAGGGAATCCTTAAATATTTACTTGTTAAGAATTGCTAAGTCTGTTTTAATGAGTGGAGAAATACCCATCTTTTGGAAATCAAAGAACCCTGAAGATACAAACTCATTTCAGTCCACTCAATTCTCGTTATAAAATTAGAGCTACGCTAATAGCCAACAGAATTATTAGAGACACTGATAGGTTGATACAGAAGGATCGGAATGGCTTTATTGCTGGTCATCAACTTTTTTTAAAATACAAATTGTATATTGGAATCCTTGGATATTTTGAGTCTAAACAAATTCCAGTATGGTATTTTCATCAGCTGTAGAAAAGGCGTTCAACCTCGTGTGTTGGAAAGTTGTTTTTATATTTTAGAAGCATTTCCATTTCCTCCTTAGGTCACAAGGGTATTGAATATCCTTCATAGAGGTGCCCAGGCTAGACGTATACTGAATTCAAATTAAATTGGCTCTTTGAAAGTAAATCATGGTACAAGGCAGCGGTTCTCCCTCTCTCTTGAATTATTTGACTTATTTATTGAATCTCTTGTGTTGCAAAGTCATCCTGTGCCCTGGGCACCCCCCAACTTTTTGCTGACTGGTACTGGTGGTAACTGACTCTGGGCTCTGCCTAACCAGGGCCAGTGCTATGCTGAAAACACTTAGAATACAGTGAAAACACCTGCATACACTAGGGTACACTAAGGGTTGGGGTAACCCCTGTGATTGGCATGACCTACCCCATAGGGCCCTAGTACATAATAGGGCAGGGGGATTGAAACTACCCATCAGGCCCTAGTATATAATAGGGCATGGCAGTTTAGAGGCCAGCAGAGCTTTCTGCACTTGCATGTGTGCACTGCTGAAGCCTGAGGTCATTTTAAAAGTGGCTCTGTGTGGCAGGACTGCTTTTAAAAAGTAAATTGTGCCCAAACTCGACTTTTGTGTTTGGGGCACTTAAAAATGGTTAACCTACAATGTTTGGGCATATTGGGTACCCCCAGGGTCTCTCCCAGGTGTCCCAGGGGTGGGGGTCAGGTATCTATAAGGTGGACCCTTATAAAATGAGTTTTATATGCCCTGGGTAAAGTGAAATTGCACATTTCACTCCCCACATTGTGATAAAGTGCTGCCCAAAATCGACTTTGGTGGTAGGAGCACTGTGGAGGGAGGATCTGCAATATTTTTACATATTCAGAACCCCTAAAGTCTCCCCTAGGTATTCCTGGGATAGGGGTCCTGTAGATATATGTAGCGTACTTATAAAATATGTTTTTATAAGCCCTGGTGCTAGAAAAATGGCCCACATCACTTTTCCCATTGCAAATCCCATGCCATAGGTTAACATTGGAAAAGGTTATTAGTTAATAACTGGAGAAAGAAAAGCCATAAAACTAGGATTAAAGGACTCAGTACAATGGTAATGATAAATCCAAAAATATGGCAAGACCTTTTTTGTCTGTAAGCCAAAATTCAACCCTGTACTGCTCTGCCCTGATTGGTCAGAGATACGTGGGTAAGCCTAGCTGCTTTGAAGAGGTGATAAATGACCCCTTGAGATAGGAAGCCTCTCGGGGAGGAGAGGTTGCTGGGCATAGGAATGCCAGAGCAGGGGGGGGAGTCGTAAACCATGGACTTCAAGCGAAGAGGAGGAGCCCTGTTCACCTCCAGCCAGATGCTAGGATTAAGGAAGGAATGAGCAGATGCAAGGGGGAGAGACTATGGAGAATAGCCATCCCAGGGGTGTGTCTAGCCAGCTCTTCTCTCTCTGCTGAAAATTCTGACATATTGAATTTTGGAAGAATAGTGGTTTCTGGGTTAGCATTTTGCCACACTCTGCAGGAAGTGGTCAGACCTTTGGGTGGAACCCTGCAGCTCATTGGACAGGAGTGCCCTCCTGCTTGATCCCAGAGAACACTGAATAAGTATCTGAGAGGGGCGGTGCCTCTCAGATCTGCTGCTTGAAACTTAAGAGAATCAGAAGGGTCTGTCGCTGAAGAGTTTGATGTGCATTTCCAAATGCCTGAACTCTGAAGATTGCGCCATTTTGCACCATTTGAAACTACAGCCCTGTGTATCAAACCTGCTTAAAAATGACTAAAGAGTGGACTCCCTGCAAGCTACAGGTTAACAGAGCTCACCTGGACCATCACCACAAAGAATCCCCAGCCTGGAGTACTACCAGTGGATTTGTAAGGGTTTTGCGGCTGTCCGAGGCCCCCGCAGGGGGCCACTAAAGAGGGCAGCCCTCTAGTGCCAGCTGGGCACCCCACACCCCCGTAGGGGCAGGGACTCCGGGAGGAGTCCCCCAAGCCTGGTCGCAGCGCGATAGGCGAGAATCACGTCCGGGGCGCGAGGACAGGGGTAGGGGTATATAGGCCTCCCCCCACCATCTTGTCGTCCTCTTTCGCGCGCCCGGACACGCCGTCTACACCTCGTTCTGGTCCTCGCGTCCAGGACCTAGGATCGCCATACGTTGTGCTGCTGCTCCGATTGTCGTGGGAATCAGGTTAGTGCAGGTGCCCCCCCCCCGCCTCCCCAGGGTCCTGTTGTGGTCCTTGTGCGGACATTTGGGGAGTTACCTCACCCTTACCGGCCCGGAACATGTGCGGCCCGCTCCCCGCGGTTGTCCCCGTGCCCGGGGTTAGGGAGCGGGCCAGGGCAGTATGTGGGAGGGCGGCGCGGGCAGCAGCGGAGATTTAGGATTAAATTACCGGGTGGGTTAGAAAAAACCCTTGCTACCGTTGCAGGCCGTGCCCCCGGTGCCCGCGCGGGGGGGCAGGCCGGGTGCTCACCCTGGGTCTTGCCGGATTGGCCCGTTCGTGTCTGGGCGCGCGGGGGGGGCGGGAGGGGCAGCGACCTCGCAGCACCCCCTCCATTACCGGGTGCGGCATCTGCTCCCAGCGCCGGGATCGTTGCTTATCGGTGATTTCTCGCGGTGAGTCCGGGGCCCACTGGGTCATTTTCAATATCCTAAGTTGGCTCATTAATTTATACCGTGAGCATTGGTGCACAGCGAGGTGAAGGTTTAAGACCCTATATTTCCGGGCGGCGCCATTTATGCCAATTTATACTGCCCCAGGCGTTTTTGGGGCACGCCTGGTCTAGCGGTATAGGCTAACAGTCTAGCGCTGCCGACCTTGGAACTGGGGACCCAGGTTCGGATCCCGGCCTCGACTCAACAGCCTGTGATTCTGGGCAGATCACTTTATTGTTCCATGCCTACAAAAATGTGTAACTTTTGCTGTGGGTAGCGCTGGCCCCCAGACTAACCGCAGACCGTGTTACAGTGCGGGTTCCCTCGACGGTCGCCGTGCTTGCCCTCTATCCGCAACCCCCTTTCACCTACCTTGTGGGTATTCTGGGCCGCTCGTAGACCCGGCATTCTCTCGGGGGCCACGGGCGTGAGGCAGTGAAAGTGCGGGGGGGCTGCCGGTTCACACAGAGTTTGGCTGCGCCCGGGGCCATTAAAGTCCGCAGTGCCAGGGATGACCTGGGTTTGAGGCCTGCAGTTACGCTGGACAGCCTGTGATTCTGGGCAAATCATTTAAATTTTGCCGTTGGTCTCCCGGCATTTCCTGGAAGGACCGGCTGCCCCTGTCTTACCTGGCGAGATTGGGCGTGCGAGCGAATTGAGCGAATGCCTCGGGGCCTTGCCCTTCCCTGCCTGAGCAGCGCGGGGAGCTGATGGCTTTGACTGGGTAGAGGAGCAGCCCTTGGCCTCAGGGGCCTCCTATCGCTGTGTTTTCAGTCGCTGGGCTGGGGTTCGCTAGGGGTTGGGCATCAAGGACTTGAAGCGCTAGGGCGGAGGTCGCCACGGTGCTGACCGCAAGGTGAGACACGATAGGTTTGCAGGGCCGCCCCGGTGGGGGCGCGGGTGCTCTCGTGGCCTGGTCCCCGCTTTACCGCGGGTGACTGGGTCCGCCCTGCAGGGCCAGTGTCATGTTTTCCCCGGCCCTGCGGGGGCCATCTGGGGGTGCGGGTGGGCCACGGGCCTCGCTCGCGGGACCCAGTGATGGATGTGCTCACTTCTCCAGCCATCAGTCCTACGTGCGGCATCTCCGGCCTAGGGCCTTCAATTATCATTTGAGTCACTGCACGTGGCACACGGGCTTGTCCTACGGGGCAGCCCCGTTCTGGGCTCCGCACGGCATGGTGACGAAACATGCGAGGGGGGGGGGGCCTATGTGTCAGTACCTTCTGTTTCTGCTGGCTGGCTTTAGGTGTGATGTTACTTTTTATCATTACCTGGATGCGTCATCTATCGGGTCACACCGCCCCTTGGACGCATCGCATCCTTGCACCTGCAGGCCCTGCTGAAGCAATGGGAAGTGGCTGGGTGAATCCGATAACCTGCCAGTGCTGCACAGAAACAAAGCGCGGTTATTTGCATTCAATGGGTCCTAATTATTCAGAGATCGGAATGTGCGTGTTGGTGCAAGTTCTTGGTGTTCTCTACTATTGTGTTGAGGGCCCAGTTAAGTTCGAGGCAATGTGTCCTAATTATTCAGGTCTATGAATGTCCATTCAAAGGTGAAGGGTTCAAAAATTGGTATTTTCAAGGACTTGTTTAGCCAGTGCTGCACAGAAACAAAGTGCGGTTAATTGCATTTAATGTGTCCTAATTATTCAGATATCGGAATGTTAATTATGAGTCACTGGCCTACTGGTTAAGGCCTCTGACTCCTACGCTGATTGTCAGGTGTGCAAATCCTGGTGCTTTAATCGTTGTCATTCTGAAATATAATTATCAGATTTTCCGGCGGATGTTATCCTGTGTGGGTATAGCAATTGGGCGGGGCCCCTACGTCCGTTTTAGGTGGCCGCCATTGGCAGTTTGCACACTTGGGGGAGGGGCGCTCTCTGCGATGCCCGGTCTTTCAGCTGTGTGTGCAATTTGAATGTAGGTTGTCATTGGTGGGGCTTTAAAACCCTAGGAGCCCGTATGTGATACAGCTTGTGTGCGGCTCGGTGGGTGGGTCGCCGGTGAGCTCTCGCACAACTCCTAGCCATCAGCCAGGCGGATGGTCACTGTCGTCCTGAGCTGCCTCAGTTTCCTCCACAGGCTAACTCTGCGAGGAGGCTGAAAGGAGCAGAATAGATCAAGGTTAGCGGCAGTTATTATTATAAAGACTCCAGCTGGTGCTCAGCTTGCTTTCCACTCCTTTCAGGTCCCCATGGCTTATAATGTGCAGGTGCCCAGCTCACACCACAGAGGACAAAGGCAAGGCCTTGGCCCTGATGGACTATGTTTAATTTCCCTGTGTGGGATTGGGGCTGGCAATCTTCCACTATGGTAGTCCGAAACGGTGATGGTAAAGGAATTTGGTAAATATATAGGGCTCACTGTTCATAGCCATTTGTTGTCACAGGATTATACCACTGTGTTTGGGCATAAGATTTAATTTTAATAGCACACAGGTGAGGTGTTTGAGGTCACCGTGGACCGGCAGCTGTAAACTCCGGGGTATCGCTCCAGGCCTACCAGTGTTCGTTCTTTATGTAATAACAGTGTATGGGCGACGGGCAGTCTTTTCAGCCTACATTATTCACAGGGTGCACTCAAGGTTCATGTAGGGGCCATTAAGGTGGTGTCCTTACAGTGGTGCCTTTGTGAGTGACCTGCGCAGCGTGTTGGTTGTGGTTCCTTTCCTTGGAGGGGGGATGCTCGGTACAAACTTTGGCTTGTCTCGTTGGCGCCTGGGGGGTGCTGTGGGGGCCGTGCGCTGGTGCAATTGGTTTCATTTTATTGCATTGAGTGAAGACTTCGCTGCATGGGCGACAAGGTCCTTGTCCCACTAAGGCTTATGTAACATGTGTACATCGCTCAAGGCGCCTCTAAGCCCGGTAATGCGCACCAATGCAAGCCTTAAACCTTGGTGGTCTTAGAGTTTCTCGTTGGTCTAATGGGGGTTATTACAGCTGCAGAGGGGTGAGAGCAGGCAGCAGATCAGAGGTGTGTGCAGGCAGTGGCCAGCAGACATGCCTCTTGGTGGCAGGCCAATCGTTGTCGTTGCCGTGAAGCACTACTGGTACCGGAAATGGTGGTATCTAGTCCCACACTACCAACAGAGTAATGGGATGATGTACTGCTGGGCACTGTTGGACACAGTGTCCAATACATGCATCAAATGTAGTTGTACACGTGGGCACACACTCATACTTGCAGAGTTGTCCAGGAGGCCAACAATTTGTCAGGTTGGAGGAGAAAGGCCATCTAACGTTTTTTGGACATACACGGTTAACATTGTGACTGGTATTCAGGGATGAGCCTGTTCGCCAGCACTCCCTGCTTTTGCAGGTGAGGAAGTTGATATCCTCACCGATTAACTTTTCTGCCCAAGATCATGTGGGGGCCGGATTTAGAAACCGGTGCCTTCTGGTGAGGACGATGGGAGCTGGCCGCTTCTCTGCTGTCGGCGAGCTGTGAATTTTCGGCGCTCACATGCTCAGTCGAGATGTCGTGTTTGATCATGGTGGGGCCAGCCCAAGGGAGGATTTTGCATGGAGTGGGAGTTGACAGTGGTGGTTCGTATGCACTGTTTGTTTTTGGATGTCACATTTCAGCTGTCCTGTGTGGCACTTTGTGGCTGCTCGTGGGCCGGCCAGGGAGCGTCCACTCTGGAGACCCTGTTCCCTCCCTCCCAAGAAACTCGAACACCCTCCACCGGAAGCAGAGCAGCCTCTTATCTGCTATGACGTGTGCGCATTAGTACAACACAAAATGCTTACACTGGTACAAACACGTTAATCTTTGTGGCACTAGAACGAGGTCAGACCTTCCACAGTCCGGGTATTTTCGAGTACACATCATTGTAAACCTGGCACGTTCACCAAATTGCTGCAATTGTGCTTGGATCACTACTACCAGAATTTGGCGGGGGGCGGATAAGGGTGGGATTTCATGGGCCCGCCCATGATCAGCATCAGCGTGCTTGCTCCTCAAACCGGGTTAGCAAGATGTTTGTCCCTGATGGAAGCATTGTTAACTGTGCCCACTGCACTATCCCTCTCCCAGTTTGCGAGCAGGGGCTTAATTTAAAAAGCAGTAAGCTGCACAAGAGTAATTCATACTCGGGTGTCTAGTCTGCTCTTCTAGGTATGTACACCAACTAGGTTGCAATCAACAAGCATTTCATCCTTCTGAGGTCGATAAAACAAGTACCATGGAGCTGAGTAACAAACATGTTATGCAGCGCCAAGATACCATGGGGTGTACGTGTTACCAAGTACAGTTAGAAGCGGAAATCGTTAATGAATCTGGTGAATACAGTGGGCTCACCCAGCAGGGTAGTAAGCGAGAGCCCAGAACAATTTCCATGGGGCGGAAGGGTGGCACAGGCAGCAAAGTTGACAGCCAAATTGACAACGTTTCATTAGTCTTGCGGGCTGCTCTGAGCAGAGCATTTGCAGGCGTAAGTAACAGTTTCCGCCACCAGTTCAAAGGTGCATCTTTCACTAAGTTACTCAGATCACTGGGACAGGAAGTAAGGTGGGCTGGATATCTCTTGCTTCTACCTGCATTGGCACATCTTGTCAGGAGTGATTGTCAAAGGGATTGCACTTCAGCCAGGTATTGTTAGCACCCATCCACACCAAGCCGAGTGTTAAGGTCACACTGGGCCCCATTTACACAGCCCAGTATCAGGCCCTTGTGGGTCAGTGCCATGAATTACTGAAGTGAACTGAACAGGAGGCGTGACCGTGGGTTACGCTAGCAGAAGTTTGGGGAAGAGCTAAACTCCACCCATGGTCATGGTGTAGTCTTCAGTAAGTTTGGAGTTGTCACTCTTATTTGACCAGGGGTTCGATGCTACACGAGGGCATCGCTGCGCTGCGGCCAGAGCACTGTCTTTGTGTTTCCCAGAGGGGCAGCTAGTGAAGGCAAGGCTCTTCCCAAACCTGGCACCAGAACACAAGGTAGTCAGGGCCAACTTGTCTGTTGGGTGACTTGGGTAGGCACTGTGTAGTTGTCACTCCACGAAGGGGTGAATTGTCTCCAATAGTGGGCACAATACATATGCGTGTCTGTTTGTGGTATCTCCTAGCGGACCCACTGACGGTGTACTGCAGCTAAACAGGGAACTGGGAAGCTTGGTTTCCGTCACTGTGGCAGGTTTAAAGCATCCAGGGTCGGAGAGGCACAGTAGGTACTGTGCATCTGTGATCCGATGGCAGTTAGGCAAGCGGGGTGCGCTGCGTAAGTTGTAATTACATGAAAGGGTGAGGTGTCTCCAGTAGTGGGCGCAAGACATACATTGTTTCAAACCAGCTTCGATACCATTAAGGTGTTCACCAGGGTAGCAAGCAAAGGGGTTTGTGCATAAGTCTGGGCAAAGGGGCGAAATAAGTGCACCCCAGAACCAAGGGCAGTTGACTATGATCCTGCAGTTAGGCGCAAACGCCCGCCCGATCAGCAATAGATGCCACGCTGGGTGGTGACGCTGTCAGCCAACAGTGGGCTGCCGTCCCAAGTAATGGGGACACAAGGTGTCAAGCACTAGGCTACTATGTAAAAGAACATTTGGCATGTCCAGTGATCAACAAAAAGCTAAATTTAACTGAGCAGGTAATTTTCCACCGCTGGGGTTGCCCTGGGGTGGGCAGTGTGAACACCCCTGCCCCCTATCCGGGGGCTCTCGCAGGGAGGGTTCTAGCCTGTCGACTTTTCCTGCAGTTAAGGTCAAATGCCCTGCCCGGTTAGCTATATTAGCCTCACTGGGCGGGGGTGCTGTCAGCTAACACATTGTGCTGCGTCCCCAAGAAAGGGGGAACAAGGTGCCAAGCACAAAAGGCAAGGCGAGCAGTGTGAACACCCCCCTCCTATTCGGGAATATTCTGGGATGAAGGGCAAAGTAGGACTTAGCCAATCCTTAAAGTTAGGCACCATATGGCAGCCAGTGCGCACTGCATTAATCACACGGATTCTCTAGCTGGTATCCCTAGGGGGTTCACCACGAAGGGAGCTGAGCTGGCGAAATTCCCATAAGAAATAAGGGATGCACGGCAAGGGCAGGAGGGCACCCTGGCTCATCGTCACACACGTCTAGTTATGGACATTCCTGTGCGTCATGAGTTAGAAAGCAAATGGACGGTGCAAAGGTTAAAGTATAATCCTTCTCGCCCGAATAGCCAGAAGTAGGCAGGTGGGTGTGGGAGCGGTCTCCCAACAAGCGGGCAGCTGTCCCTTAAGTGGGGACACAGGTGCGCTAGACACACCGTCCTAGTAGGACGGCAGCTAGGTGAGCTCAGCAAATTCATGGGGCAATGTGAGCCAGGGAATCTGATCTACCCCGCCCAGAGTTGGCACGGGGCTGAGTTATGTTTGTGAAGTAGTGGAACTTTCCCACAGGAGGGTGGATAGTTTTGGCACAAATTCACAGGGCAGAAGGGCCTTTGTGTTGCATTAGACACTGGCTGATCCAGGCTATCGGCAAGGGCTATTGTGATACAGATGGGGTTCATCTATCACCAGTGGGAGGGATCTCTTCCCTAGCTTTGCAGGAGGCCTGGAAATGAGAGGTTGCAGGTAAGAAAGGAGCTTTTGGTGGGGGCTCTGGCGGCGACGGTGGCCACCTCCAGAGCTGTGGCGGAGTTACAGGGCGATCTGGAAGCAGAGGGGTACAGAAGGGTACCTCTGCGCGGCACCATGGTGGGTGCCAGAGCCAAATCCTAGGAGCCTCATGGGAGGTTCCTAGAAAACCGTGTCGGCGCCCCGTTAGTCCTTCGGGCGGTTGTGGGCCTGAACAACCGGGGGTTTGCTATGCTACGCTCCGCCCTGAAAGGGGCGTGAGTAATAAGGAACCATGTGTCACGTGATCCGGGAAGAGGATCACCAGAAGTGGCAGCACAGATGGGGTTCGCCCCAGTGCTGCTTGGCTCATCAGGCGGGCAGGCGGCCCAGACGGTTGCCTGCCCTTGGATCGCCCGTAAGATAACCCACCATATTACATAACGGTGTATGTAATAAACCTGCAGCAATTTTTACCCAAACAAGAAATGTGTTGTGTGATTATTTATGAGCATGCATGTTACGTTGGAGGGGTGGGGTAGGTTGCCAATGCTGGTACTATGCGGCTGTCCGAGGCCCCCGCAGGGGGCCACTAAAGAGGGCAGCCCTCTAGTGCCAGCTGGGCACCCCACACCCCGTAGGGGCAGGGACTCAGGGAGGAGTCCCCCAAGCCTGGTCGCAGCGCGATAGGCGAGAATCACGTCCGGGGCGTGAGGACAGGGGGAGGGGTATATAGGCCTCCCCCCACCATCTTGTCGTCCTCTTTCGCGCGCCCGGACACGCAGGTTAACAGAGCTCACCTGGACCATCACCACAAAGAATCCCCAGCCTGGAGTACTACCAGTGGATTTGTAAGGGTTTTGTTCAAGTGGATTGTGGAAATTGAAGTCTCACAATTTCAAGGACCCTCTTGGAGATTCCAGAACCTTGGATTGTGTGTTGGATACCTTGGGTCCCGCAAAAAGAACTTCAGGAAGGAGTTCTAACTGGATCCAGCCTGCTGGAGGGGGCTGCACAAGAGTGGTGAGAGATCCTCCAGAACAATTGCTAAAGGTGAATGTGTCCCTGTCAGAGGCAACAAAATGACTAAAAGGGGCACTGTTGGTTTCTAATCACTAGAAAGTGACTAATCTTTACAAATTCGTATCTCTGGTTCCCTACAGTGGATTTATTTTCTCGTTTTGGTGTCATTTAAAAGATAAAAATATTTCCTATTTTTATAAATTGATGTTGGATTTTTATTTTGTGTTGTCTTAATTATTTACTGAATTGGTGTTTTTAAATGCTTTACATACCTGTCTTTTAAAGTTAAGCCTGCCTGCTCGCAGCCACTTTACCAAGGGTTGAGCATAGGAATAATTTTCTAAGACCTATTCTGATCCCTATACTGTGTTAGTGGCCTTATTGCCAGTGGCAGACCTACATTTGCCCCTACCAATAATCCACTTTCCAACATCTTGAAATTGCAATTCAAAATAAAAAGTAGTGTAATTCACTTGATACAAAACATGGTGAAAATTAAACTTTATGCTGATGATATAATGCTGTTCCTGAAACCACATCAGCAAGAAAGAGTTTTTGAGATTTTTTTTTATTGGGTAACTGGACTTTGGATGTAGTACCTGCAGAAATGAAAGAATTATATAATGACCGTGTAAAGCATTTTTTTAGGGGCACATATTACATATAGTATTGCAGATAAGTATGATCTAAATCATTGATTCTTACATTTAAAAGTAAAATCTGTACTATTCAGTTGGAGTCCCTTGCCATTAACAATTACGGGTAGGATTGCTTTAATTAGAATGTCAGTTTTTAGCTCTGTTTAATTTTTTTTTATGGGGTTCCCTGTATTTTGTATGAGAATTGTTTTAAAGAAGTTGAAAATATGTTTTCTACATTTGTTTAGGGGAAATAAAACCTCCTCGGGTATCCCTTCACTCTTTAAACAGGGCTAGAAGAAGGACTAGAGGAGTGGATCTCCCAAGCATAAAGATGTATTAGTGTACAACATTTGCTCTTATATGCTTCAGATATAAAAAAGGATGCACATTGCATATAAGAACTTTGATAATAAGTCGAAGATTATTGTTCTTATAATGAAAATAGAGTGGACATCTTAAAATTACCTAAATCTCTCAAAACAGTTCTTTATAATGTGCTGTAATGGTCTTTAAAAGAAGAAATCAATTTTATAAGAATGTTTTGATCCCTCATTTTAATGCAGCTGCACATTTAGAAGGTTTACAAATCAATGATCAGCCTCTCCTAGATACATTTGCAATAACAACAGGGAAAATTAATGTTTTTTTAAAAAAGTTGTCAAATTTTATAATTAATTGTATTGTAATTGCATTTATATAGCGCTTACTACCCCATACGAGGCATTAAAGCGCTGTTTCGGCAAGTAGCATGCTACTCTGGAACCCATAAAGGATTAGTGTTGAATTAGTATGGTGAAATATGAAAGTAATTTGAGTGGTGGATATGTTAGTCAGTTATTTAGATTCAGAAGGATAGCGGAGGGATAGAAGAGGGAAAAAGGTTTGCATTTATATAGCGCTTGTTACCCCTGATGGGGCGCTGAAGCGCTTTTTTGGCGAGTAGCACGCTACTCCTGAACCCATAAAGGATTAGTGTTGAGTTAGTATAGTGAAGTATGAAAGTAATTTGAGTGGTGGATATTAGTCAGTTCTTTGGATTGAGAAGGATAGCAGAGGGACAGAAGAAGGGGAAAAAAAGGTTTGCATTTATACAGTGCCTGCCACCCCTGATAGGGTTTTGAAGCGTTTTTTCCAGCAAGTAGCAAACTACTCCGGAACCCATAAAGGATTAGTGGTGAATTAGTATAGTGAAATATGAAAGTAATTTGAGTGGTGGATATGTTAGTCAGTTATTTGGATTGAGAAGGGTAGCAGAGGGATAGAAGAGGGAAAAAGGTTTATATTTATATAGCGCTTGCTACCCCTGATGAGGTGTTGAAGCGCTTTTTCAGCGAGTAGCACGCTACTCTGGAATCTATAAAGGATTAGTATAGTGAAATATGAGTGGACATCTTAATCTGTTATTTGGATTGAAAAGGATAATGGAGGGATAGAGGAGGGAAGGATTCAGACTTTTTTTTCCCCGTTTTTTTTGTTTGTTTTGGAGGTCATAGCAGTAGGAGGAGGCTTGGGATGAGTAAAAGGGATGTGGAGGGGAAGGCTTGTTTTGGGGGATCGGTATACTAAAAGAGGTATGAGATGATGCAAGGAGGGGTAGAGTAGGGAAGAGTCTAGAAAGGGTTATTTTGGGGATCATAGTCTGCACATACACAGAACTATGCGCAGGAAAATGGGACCTCGGTTTATAGGGGCTAAACCTTCCCACCACCTTAGTACCCACGAACCCAGGATCGACTAGCTATAGTGTCTCACTCGCTCTCCTACTCACAATTGGAGAAACCAATGATTAGACACCCCAGAACACAACACTCCTGGATCTCTCAGGAATCGCGGTAACAAGACACACCTTTTCGCTCACACTCTCGTATTTGTCCACAATAAGATCTGACAGAGACACGAAGATAGTTTAAAATATTTATTTTAACTAATGTGCTCTAAAATGCAGTATACGTGCCACAACCAGAAACAAAATGCATAATATTAATACAGTTAGCATTGCAGCAAGGCCATGTATCATAAAGAGAGATGTCATTTTATAAAGATAGTGGATAAAGGACTATAAGGCCTAACCACCCTCCCCTTGGTAGGCAGAAGTATTATTATAGAATAGAAGATCTCTGGGCTTTGTCATCAGACCCCATACCTTAGGACATAGATCGTATTTCTACATCACAGGTGTGTGTTGCTCTTCTCCCTGGAAAGGTCCCTCTCCAAGTGTCTGTCAACTAAACGTGTATCCCCATAATATCAAAGTCCGAGCTTCCAGGAAAAGCAGCTGCCGTGGTATGTTTTGTCTAAGTGCTAGGGCCTGACCAGAACAGAATAACAAGAGTCAGTGTTTATCCACCTTGCTCACAATGTTCAGAATAAACTCCAGGAACAGGCAGAGAACGAGCACAGCAGAAAGTTCTCGTGTGAAAGGCATAAACAGAGGCTGTGTAAAAATAAAGACCTGTAGTGTCGTGCGCAAAAGCAGCATCATGGCTACCGGGCTCATGCTAACTTAAAGATGTCGTCAATGACTCTAGCAACCACGTGACAGTATGGGGTTTGGGATGAATGAGAGAGTGGTGTTAGAGGATATATTGATAGAGGTATAGGGTGAGAAATAGGGTAGTGCATTGAATATGCTGAATTAGAAGAAAATTAATAAATATATAGAACCATAAGTACATGGAAAATATATAGATGCATAAAGGAAGTAAGCATATGTAGATTAAAGATATTGATAGAGGTATAGGGTGAGAAATAGGATAGTGCATTGGAAAGGGTAGTAGAAAGAGGTTTGAGATGTCAGAGAGTTGAGGTAGAGGATATATTGAGCGAGGTATAGGGTGAGAAATAGGGAAGTGCATTGGATATTCTGAATTAGCAGAAAAGTAATAAATATTTAGGTCCAAGTACATGGAAGGTATATAGATGCATGAAGGAAGTAAGTATATAAAGATTAAAGATGCATTAAATAAATTCCGGCTTTCAAATGTTGTACTTAAAAATGTATTTTATTTATTTGTTTTAAAATATCATTATTCTACACGTTTACACAAAGCAATACACATATATAGGTACATATCTATAGTACAAATAAATGCTTATGTACAGAGGGATATGCTGTATATTTCTATCTGTTTGCGTATGGTGCTTATGTGTGGAAGAGCCAATTCTTGATTAGTTCTCTGAAGATAGGGTGGTTGTCCGTGGATCTTATGTTGGAGGGTAAAGAGTTCCATAGTTTGGCTGCTTGAACAGAGAAGGATGTGCCACCCATGGTTTTTTCCAGCATCTTGGGATTTTGAGGCGAGGTGCCACTCTAGAGCGGCGGTTCCTTTGTTGAATGTGTTTGGTGATTTTATTCCTGATGAAGGGCGGCCCCATTCCATGTATCGCTTTGTGGGTGATACAAAGCAGCTTAAATGTGATGAATGGAAAACTTGGGCAAGTATCCAGTCATTTATAAAATAGTTTAAAGCATGGTCTAAGTGATTGTATAATAACATTTGTAATTTCCTATTAGTTATCAACCCAGTGGATGAGTTTAGTACTGGATTTAATAGAATGCCACACTATAAGATCCATGGTTTCATGGAAAAATTGCCTTTCAAAGCTAAAGAAAATTGATGTTTTTCCAAAATTCTCACCTAGATGGGACATTGAGGAGCATTTTATGTGGGATAAATTTAAAGATAGGATTTTTTCACTCTTACATGGGGCTAATGATTGTAAGATGCAATTTTTACAAAACGGTGAATATATCGTACACCTACTTTCTTAAATAAGATTAACCCAAATTACCCTTCTAGCTGTTTTAGGTGTATCTCTCATGAAGTAGGAAACTGGTCCCTTATAATATCTTTTGGCCTATGCTAGATCTGGTTCCACAACATCCGGAATACCGGGATTAGAAACCTAACCATAGGAAGAACAGGGATTCCACTGAACATGTGTGAAAAACCCTCTTTTCAGAAAGAAAAATTCTTTTTCAGAGCCCCCTCACCCACCAGGTTTACCCCTAGGTGGCACGCTTCATCATTGGGGTCCTCTCAATCCGCTGCGGATTGAGGTGTGCTGCGACTTGCGAACTACGTAGGAGCACTTAGTTTTTAGAAAATATGTGTGGTGCAGTGATGTGGAGTGGGAAAAAAATAGGTTAAAAATACCTAGCTAGTGAGCTAATATTTTATTCCTGCTCCTAGTCGGTATGTTTTAAAATCAGGGGTTAATACTAGGGAAAGACCTAACTGTAATGAGTATGGTGTCCCTTGTACTGGGTCGACATGTTTCGAGCTTTCCCCTATAGCTCTTCTTCAGGACCACACGAGGGCCAGCCCCGTGCGTACCACTCCTCAAGAATCCTGTGAATAGGAAACAATGGGGTGCACACCTAATGTGTGTTCGCCAGATATTTAATACATACGGTTGTACACTGACACGCTGTATCTGTAGGAAATAAAGCAAAAGGAAAATTAAAAAAGCCTGCCTACCAGCCAAGCTGGCAGGCCCTTTATATATGCGGCGTCGTATCTCGATCAATGTACTCCTCTAAAGTGGGTGTACTTAACAGCTATTTTGTGCGATCATCTGTGGTGGAAGAAATCAATCACACACGATGTCTTTGTGAAGAAAAGTGGTTATGTACAAATTGCAGTTTAAAAGCACTCTTGAAAAAGACACCACGTGACATTTCGGTTGTGTCCGGTATCTGAGCCTGTATCCGAACCATCTGTATCGGTGTTGTACCCTGGGTTCTTTCCTGATGGATTGTAGTCCTCTCTTGTATAAGGGTATACTTTCTCGTGTGAGAAGTTCTTGGAATCCTTTTTGAATTTCTGATATTTTGTATCTTTCAATGTCGGCCATTTTGTGAGAGACACGGTCTAGTTTTTGAAGTAAGCATGACTAAGACGATCCGAGTCTATTTAATGGCCACCGGGAGACAGACACGGTAAGATGCGGTCTCCAGGGGTGCCATCAGGTCATTTTCCGAGAGTAGTGCTTTGACGAAGTAAGTCCAGCCAGACCTGTTTGACCTTATTTCTCATTTTTCCAAGGAAATAATAAGGTTTATATTTTCCTTCCAGGATAAGCCAAGGCACCGGGAATTCTCTCCCCCGTTCCTATCTCATTTACCTTTAGGAAACTCTAATGACTATCTCTATGTCCCCATTACCATTTTAGGGTGTGACTACAAGCCCCTCTACCCCTGCAGATCATGAGGCATATTTCTGCATAAACAAAAGTATGTGTCATTGATATGTAATACTATTATTTTGTTATATGTTGTATGTCACGTGGTGTCTTTTTCACGAGTGCTTTTAAACTGCAATTTGTACATAACCACTTTTCTTCACAAAGACATCGTGTGTGATTGATTTCTTCCACCACAGATGATCGCACAAAATAGCTGTTAAGTACACCCACTATAGAGGAGTACATTGATCGAGATACGACGCCGCATATATAAAGGGCCTGCCAGCTTGGCTGGTAGGCAGGCTTTTTTAATTATCCTTTTGCTTTATTTTCTACAGATACAGCGTGTCAGTGTACAACCGTATGTATTAAATATCTGGTGAACACACATTAGGTGTGCACCCCATTGTTTCCTATTCACAGGATTCTTTACGAGTGGTACGCACGGGGCTGGCCCTCGTGTGGTCCTGAAGAAGAGCTTTAGGGGAAAGCTCGAAACATGTCGACCCAGTACTAGGGACACCATACTCATTACAGTTAGGTCTTTCCCTAGTATTAACCCCTGATTTTAAAACATACCGACTAGGAGCAGGAATAAAATATTAGCTCACTAGATAGGTATTTTTAACCTATTTTTTCCCACTCCACATCAATGCACCACACATATTTTCTAAAAACTAAATGCTCCTACGTAGTTCGCAGGTCGCAGCAAGCCTCAATCCGCAGCGCATTGAGAGGACCCCAATGATGAAGCATGCCACCTAGGGGTAACCCTGGTGGGTGAGGGGACTCTAGAAAAGAATTTTTCTTTCTGGAAAGAGGGTTTTTCACACATGTTCAGTGGAATCCCTGTTCTTCACATGGTTAGGTTTCTAATTCCGGTATTCCGGATGTTGTGGAACTGCATTCAGTAAGGAGGGTGAACCTAACCTTAACCTCTACCTACCCCCGTTTTTTGATTCTATGCTAGATCTGCACTGGAATGAAATTCAGAGATATTGTGAAAATAAAGTAAATATTAAGTTACAGCTTGACTCTGCAATAATCCTACTAGGAAGATTACCAATTAGGTATCGTAATTTGATTCATATCTTTGTGCTTGAAGCTTGATCTTTGTTATTGCACAAATGAAAAACTTAATCAGCCCCTGCATTTTTAGAATGGTTGGCTAAAATGTATAGAGTGAAGCATCGAGAAGTGCTGTTTGTGGCTAGACTGAGATCATCAAAATGTCTTAAACTTTGAGAATACTTTTTCTAGATTTTGTAAGTATTTAGCGTATGGAAACTTTCTATTTGAATGGATTTGGTATATATGAACTGCCTATTTTATTTGTATTTGAGAATTTAAATGGATCAAATAGTTCTGCCTTAATATCTTCTCATGAGTGCGCTTATATCAGCGCTGGAATACATTGTGTATTTTAAACTCCAAACAACCGCGCTTTTCCTCAGCGTTTGATTCTTCATAAATACTGTTTGTAGTTCTCCTGGGTTGCGCTTCACTTGTTAAGTAATGTCAATGATACTTTGATCTGTGTTCGTAATTACCAATAAAACTGAATTACTCTCGGAGATCCCCTTTAGTTAAATAATTAATCATTGTACTTTCCTGGAACTTCTGAACAAGCCAGTCTTATTTTTCTCAAAAGAGTTAATTGTTGTTGCAAAGTCTTTTAAACATTTGAAACTGAAAGCAGATAACAGGGTTCACCATTGAGCATGACAGATCTACATTCTTTGAGCTTCATGATAAACGTGGTAAGAGTTAATTAAAAAGAAAAAGTATTTTTGCATTTGAAACCAAAAGCAGTTACCAGCATTCACCGGAAGAGTTAATTGTTTATACACAGTCTGTTAACTTTTGAAATTGAATGCAGTTAACAGAGTTCACTGCCAAGAGAGACAAATGCATTCCTGTTCTACTTAAACAGAAAACTGAAGCAGATATTTCTAAGATGAAACTTTAATTTTTCCAAAATGAACACGCTTCCACTGCGCTGCTTACTGCGCATCACAAAGGTGTAACTGAGGCCACATTCACTCTGCAGATTTACGAGTGACTAGACTCAATGAGGATTCTGTAAGTTGAGGGTTAACAAACTCTCCTTCCAAGGTTTCACGAATACAACTGAAAGGCAAAGAGAGAGAACTCCTAGTTCTCCGTCCAGTGAGGGATTTTTGAATAGCAAGCATTGGTAAGTGGGTGTGGCTACCTTATATACAGGAGATGCCCAGCCAGGTCAAGGCAAAGGATCATGGTACTCACAGTCCTGTAAAATCAAGGTTTGTTTCTTCCTTGTTTATTAGCCTTGTCGATGGGGATACACATGAAATGGTCATCTCATTCCTGATTATGGCAGTACCCTTTTCTCAAGACTGTTTCATGGGGCCTGGTTTTTGTGGAGGTTGAGAATGAAGATGTGCCACAAGATGAGGAGCATATGCATTTGTTTCAGGTTCTCAGGAATTCTCTTCTGATCCACAACCTTCCCATGCCAGTAGGTACCACAATTTGTTACATTGATAATGTGAATCCAGAATACACCATATTTCGTATTCTTCTTGACCATCGACCAAAAGCTGTGGAGATGTCTTTCATTTCTTGGGAATTGCAGGTTTCAATAATGTGTGAAAGACTGGGTAGATTGTAATTTCAGTTTGCATGCAACAGGATTGATTTGGCAAAAAATCTTATACAGACCTACAAATCGAGGCTTAAATATCTTTTTATGTGAGAATTGGAGGTTGCAAGTCACAGGGGTATTGGATTTTTTGCCTTTCATATTGAAAGGATGAAAACAGGTATGTCTGGCATAGTTTCTGTAGAACGGGGAGTGACCCACGGATGAGTGTGTAGCATCGTTGTATGCAATTTTGGCCAACCAAAGCAAATCAACCCAAGAGCCTGGAGAATCCACTAAATATTGTCTGGGATATTG
Organism: Calotriton arnoldi; assembly: GCA_963921515.1. Classification (NCBI taxonomy): domain Eukaryota; kingdom Metazoa; phylum Chordata; class Amphibia; order Caudata; family Salamandridae; genus Calotriton; species Calotriton arnoldi. The sequence continues at coordinate 273,573 of CAWUFW010001899.1, read as the reverse complement.
TTTCAGATTTTGGTTGACTTATTCGGTTTGGCCATCCATTTGAGGATGAATGCTAGTGGACATTACGGTATTAATCTAAAGTACTGAACACCAAGTTTGCCGGAATTTAAAGGTGAACTGTGACTCTCGATCAGAAATGATTTTTTGCCGAAGTCCATGAAGACAGACTATGTGAACCATTAGTATATATATGCTAGTTCCTTAGAAGTAGGAATTTGTTCGCAAAGAATGAAATGAGGCTTTTTTCTGAGACCCGTCTACTACAACCAGTATAGTGCCTTTTCCTTGATCTTTGGATAAGCCGGTGATGAAATCAAGGGAAACATGTTCCCAAGGTTAATTAGGAGTTGGAAGAGGAAGCAACAATCCACAAGGTTTAGAAGGATCCTCTTTTGTTCGAGCACACACATCACAATCTTGGACGGCCTTCGTAATGTCTTTCCATGGTCTTTGCTATACCTATATCTGGATGGCCTGCTGTTGGAATCATGTGACAACAGGTAAATATCATTAGTCTGAGTTTTTTAGTAGGAAGAAACAGTTTTTGTTCTTTAAAAGGTAAATTATCAATGATTTTTTGATTGGGGTGTAGTTTGTCTTGTGGGAACTTGCAACAAACTTCATCCAGAAAGGTGTCTTGAATGGAAACACCAATTAACTGTCGAAGTTTTAGAATAGATAATGGTTCACCTTTAACTGAAGTATCTTCAGTTTCTTGTCTTGTCAATGAGTCTACCTCTTTACTTAGCATTCCTGGGTGAAAAGTTACTATAAAATTAAACTCTGAGAAGAAAAGCATCCATCTTAATTGTCGAGGTGTAAGAAATTTGGCTGATCGCATAAATTGCAAATTACGATGATCGGTAAAGACAGTGATGGTGTGTTGTTCTTCCAATAGGTAATGATGCAGAATCTTCTTTAATTTGACCAGTCCGCTCATGTCTATGTGACAATATTACACCAAAGACCACACTGGAGGCATCAACCTCTACAATGAAGGGTTGTTCGGTATTGGGATGATGTAAAATAGGTGACATGATAAAGGCTTTTTGTCAATGTTTGAAAGACATGCTCAGCTTCGAAGACCAATAAAACAGTGTTCCTTTTCTCAGTAAATGTGTAATGGGTGTTATGACCTGTGAAAAGTGATTAATGAATCTTCTAGAGCATTTGGTGAATCCCAAAAAACACTGTATGTCTCGTGTATTCTTTGGGGTTGGCCAATCTCTAACTGCTTGGACCTTGCGTTCTGCCATACTCCATTGCCAGAAAGAGATAGAATGAATGAATGAATGACAATTTGTTGAGCGCGATAGCTACCCTTAGGCGTCCTAGCGCTGCGGACAATATGGGCATAAAAGACACTTGGGGCTGTCCGGGTTTATTGAAACAGAGAAGTCTTAAGGAGCTTACGGAATGAGAGTATATTAGACTCTGATCGCAGATGCGGGGGGAGAGAATTCCATAGCTTGGCCGCGTTGTACGAGAACGAGCGGCCACCACATCTAGTTCTTTTTATCCTGGGTACTTTGGCAAGAAGAGAGGAGGATGACCTAAGCTGTCTAATCGGCCGGTAGGGAGTGATCAGCGGTTGATTTATGGCGGGGCCTGTCTTCCAGAAGGCCCTGTGGGTGATACAGAGGGTCTTGAATTTAATTCTCTCCCGGACTGGGAGCCAATGTAGGCTTCTAAGGCCAGGACTGATAGGAGATCGTCGGGGAGTCTGAAGAAGCGTTTGAGCGGCACAGTTTTGAATAACCTGAAGCTTATTCAGAGTGGATTGCGGGGCTCCCAGAAAGAGGGCATTTCCGAAGTCCAGGCGTGACAGAATAAGGCCCTGGACCATGATCTGTCTCGCCTGGAATGGAAGTAAGGGGAGAACCTTCCGAAGCAGCCTCAGTAGACCATAGCAAGTGGCCGCGAGTTTGGTTGCTTGGTGATTGAAGCTGAGGGTGTTATCCAGCCATATACCCAGGCTCTTGATCGTGTCCTTGGGCACTGGGGCAGAACCAAGACAAGATGGCCATAGTGAATTCATAATGTACTTGGGGACATTGCCTAGGAGCATGAGCTCCGTCTTGTCTCCGTTCAGCTTTAGGCAGGATGCTGTCATCCATTTAACCACCTCCTCCAAGCATTCACTCAAGTTGTTATGGGCTATGTTATGCCGATTGAGAGCCACCACTAGCTGAGTGTCGTCGGCATAGGTGATGATTTTTATGCCGAACGGACGGACAATTTCAGCTAGGGGGCTCATATATATGTTAAACAGCGTGGGGCTCAGGGAGGAGCCCTGAGGCACCCCACAGCCAAGAGGTTTGCTGGGGGAGGTGATTTCGCCCTCGAAAACCTGAAAACTGCGGTCTGCCAGAAATGACTTGAACCACTTGATGGCATTTCCCGTTACTCCCAATTTGGAGAGTCGTTGTATTAATATTTCGTGGTTTACAGTGTCAAATGCAGCGCTTAGATCAAAGAGAATGATTGCTGCCGAGCCCCCTTGGTCCAAGATCATTCTGGCTTCTTCGGTTACTGCAAGGAGTGCGGTTTCGGTCCTGTGCATGGGCCGGAAACCCGTCTGAGAGAGATCGAGCAAATGGTTGCTCTCCAGAAAATCTGTCAGTATAGTATTGACATGTTTCTCCAGGACCTTGCACAGCCATGGTAGTAAAGAGATCGGCCGATAATTACTGGGGTCCTCCTGTTCGGGTTTTTTCAGGAGGGCCTTGACCATGGCGCATTTCCAGGGGGGCGGAACTGTGCCCGAGGACAAAGAGGCATTAAGCAGGTCAAGTATAGTGGGGAGAATGTTGCTGATCGCTGGCAGCAAGGCATGCGGGGGCGCCGGGTCTAGAGGAGAGCCAGATTTCACCTGATGCATGATAAGATCCAATCTAAGGTGGTCAAGTGGGGGAAAAGTGCCCAGGGTAACTGAGGAAGGAGGGGCCATATTTAAGGGCTGGTCGAGTGTTATGTCTGTTGGGGGGGGCGGGAAGGAAGTGTATATTGTTAATATTTTCTGGGAAAAAAACTCTGCTAGGTTATTACAGCGGGTTTGTGCGTTGTTCATATTTGGTGACTTTTCCGGGAGTTTAAGAATAGATTTAGCAATTTGATATATTTCTTTTGGTTTGGAGGCAGCTGCTTTGATTTTTTCCTCAAAGAAGATTGATTGGGCGGATTTAATTTTGTTCTTATAATTTTTTATTGCATCCCTGTAGGCAGTTTTCTTAGAAGGGGAGTAGTCTAATCGCCACTTCCTCTCAAGTTTTTTACAGCTTTGTTTCATTTCCCGTAGACTGGGGGAGTACCAGGGTGCTGTTACGGTGCAACGCTTTGTTGCTAGGTTTTTTGTAGGGAGTACAGAGTCCAGAGAGTTAAGGATCCAGTTATTGAATTCCTCATTAGGTAAAACGGGATTAGGGTTTTTGGGTGGCCTGGAGGTTTCAAGAGCTGACAACCAACGGTCCAGGGGAAGTCTGGACCAGTTCCGTGTTTTTCGTGTCGTGCGATTTGTGGGGATGTCAGAGTCAGGGGTGGTCCAAGTGAAAGGGATCAGTGAATGATCCGACCATGGAAGCGGAGAGGGTGTTCCGACTGTGAGGTCCACGCAGTTACTAAAAACAGGGTCTAATAAGTGACCTTTAATGTGGTTGGGGCTGCGGACCAGTTGGTTAAATTGCAATGCGGCGAGGCTCATGGTTATTTCTGATGCGAGATGGTCGGTAGCATCATCAAAGTGAATATTAAGATCCCCTAAAAGAGTGTAGTTAGAAGGCCTGCAAGCCGTGTCAGCTAAGATGGAGGGAAGGGTATTTAAAAACTCTCCTATGGCCTCCGGTGGGCGATATATGAGTAGGCCGGAGAAGGTGGTTGTGGGGGAGAACTCAATGGCGAAGGAGAGACTTTCACAATCTGGTATCAAATTTGGGGAGTGGCGGCACTCATAGCAATCCTTAAAGATGATCGCTAAGCCTCCTCCTCTGCCCTCCTTACGGTCCGCTCGCTGTATATGGTAGCCCCGGGGAAGGGTCTGAACGAGGTCTGGTTCTGACTCAGCATGCAGCCAGGTCTCTGTCAGAAAAAGAACATCTGGCTTGAGTTCCTCTAAGAGGATGGCGATTTCCGTAGAGTGTTTAGGGAGTGATCTGCAATTTAGGAGGTACATAATGCGCTGAGTATTTTTCCTGCCCAAAGTGGGCTGGTACTGAAATCCACAATGGGTGCAGGAAGTGTGTTTGTCTGCCATATCCCAAGCATGTTGGCAGCTGGCCGGGGTGGGACTTCGCAGCTTGTAGAGGGATTTGGGGCTATAACTCCTAGAGTCTGGAGGAAATCGGGCAGGGCAAGTGGCCCCTGACCCCGGCCGGCCGTGGACGGGCGCAGACGGGCTTGCCTTTGGCGCGCCTTCGGCCCGCTGCGCGCGTCAAATGGCATCCCAGTTATGTAGGGGAGGGGAAGGTCAGCTGCAGATCAGCTGGCTTGCCTGGGTGCGCCGGAAGTCCTGATTGCTTCCTGTAGTGCCTGAGTTTCCCTCCACTCAAACCGAACAATCGGCGGTGGACCGGGAAAAGTACTTAAAGTAAGTGAGTACAGAGTGATTTATTGTGACAGGCCTACAGTGTTAAAAGCAGCAATACGGCGAACGTGATTTTCTAAAAGCAATTCCTTTTGTAGGCAGTGAAATGAGCAATACGATATGCAGTTATTTTGTTTAAGGAGCCCTTTACCAGGTGCTCCTGATTAGTGCTATGATGCTACAAGGTAGAAACAGCAAGACGACGATCGTGTTTTAAAAAACAGTTCCCCCTTTTAAAAAATAATGAAAAGAGCAATGCGCTATGCAGAATTAATAAGCCCTTTACCAGGCGCTCCTGATTAATGCTGAGAGGTCTCTCTCACACCTGCGCGCGTCCCCCTAGAAACTCGATTTCTGTTACATGAACTCGCATTTAGTTAGCTTACAATACAAATAATGTTTTGTCAAGGCACCCAGGACAGCTGCTACATGTTGAACATGTGTGTTTTCATTTGGGGAATACATCAGGATATCATCGATGTAAACTACAACAAAACAATCTAAGAATTCCTTGAGCACTTCGTTGATAAAATATTGGAATGCTGCTGGTGTGTTACATAACCCAAACAGCATTATAAGATACTCAAATAAACCAAATCTGGTTTTAAAAGCTGTCTTCCATTCATCTCCTCTGCGGACCCGTACCAAATGATAAGCACCTCTTAAATCTAGCTTAGTGTATATGTGGGCTCCTTTTACTTGATCTAGTAAAACTGGGATAAGTTGCAGAGGATATTTATTCTTTACAGTGATCTTATTCAACACATGATAGTCAATACAATTTCCTAGCTCGCCGATAGTCTTGGGTACAAAGAAAAGTGAGGATGCTGCAGGAGATCTAGATTTTTGAATAAAAGCATTAGCGAAATATTTGGCAAGATATTCTCTGAGATATTGGGTTTCTGAGACTGAAAAAGCATATATTTTACTGTTGGGAACATCACTTCTTAGCACTAAGTCTATTTGACAGTCACATTGTCGATGTAGGGGTAACTGTTCTGCTTGGTTCTCATCAAAGACATCAGAAAACTGTTTATACAGGTTGGGAATTTCAGTATCTTTTCTGAGGCCATGTGGGAAGCTATGAGAGACTGTACCGGAGAGGTACAATTATTCCTCTTTGTAGCACTCAATGTTTGTAGACACTGGTCATAACAATAAACAGACGGAAACTGTACCTTGCGGGAGTCCCAATATATCATAGGGTTGCGGAGCACCAGCCATGGCATTCTGAGGATGAATCAATATTGTGGCACATCAACATTGAATGTAATGAATTCCTCATGTATACCATTGGTCTCTACATATCGTAACTGTACTTCTTACTTGTAGTCTATAATAGGGCTGAATGTCAAAGGTTTTCCGTCTACTGCAAACACAGCCTAGGGCATGTTTTCTATTTATGTAGTTTAATCTGAAGATCTCTGGCTATAGTAGAATCAATAAAGTTTCTGGTCGCGCCAGGGTCAATCACAACTTGGATATCACGGGCAGGGAATTTCTGGATTGTCAAATTCATAGACAATATGAGGTGTTTCGTAGGACCTTTTAAAAGTTCTGAAGTTAAGTAAGGGACTCTCCATATTTTTCCCAACACTCTCCCTTCGGTACCTTTTGAGAATCCTAGTTTTCCTTTGGCTTTTCTTGAATTGAGTATACTGATTTTGGCTTCAAATCACTTCCAGGCTTAGGTTTAGTAGGGCATTCTCTAATTAAGTGCCCTTTCTTGCCACAATACATACAAAGACCTGTTCAGCATCTAAACTCTTTTTTCCTCTTTGGATAGTGGAGAATGAATAGATCTGATGTCCAGACGTTCCCCTAAACATTGGGTATTTGGACCAATTGAGGACTTAAACACCCGATCAACTCTTCCGAAATTCCTACGCAGTCCCCTTTTCGCTCATTTATTCAATGATCAAGTCTTAGGGAAAGATTAATAAGGTCAATGTAATCCTTGGGTTGGGGTTCCACCTGTGCTAAACATCCTTGAGATCATATTTTAAGCCCTGATAAAATATTGCTCCCATTTTTTCTTCGGGCCAGGCTGTCTCTGCAACCAGCCAATTAAAATGGGCTAGATTTGCATGAAGGTCTCGACACACTTGTTTTAATTCTAGGAATTCCTTATCAGCAGACAGAGTAGCAGCTCTTCGATCGAATATCTTGACAAATTCTGCCTTGAAGCTAGACCAGTTGTATAAGATCGGGTCATCTTGGTTTACTAAAGGAACTGCCCGCTGAGCAGCATCCCCTTCTAGATAAGAAATAAGGAAGGCAGTCCGAGATTGAGCATCAGGCAAATAGGATGGTCGACATTTAAAATGCAATTGTATTTGAGTAAAGAATATCTGTATTTTATTTGGATCACTCACAAACCTCTCTTGTGTTGTAATGAGAATTGACGGAGGTACCATCACTGAAATATTTTGGGGCGATGAAGGTCCTAGAGAACTAGTATCTCCACTGGTAGGAAGAGGGGAGATGATGGATTGAATCCTAGCTATTTTATTTGCTAAAGTTGTTGTCTCAGCTTTAGTGGCTACCGTTTCTTGTTGTAGTGCGGCGAAAGTGTTGAGTACATCATCCAAAGAATCCATTCTGAAGTTCATGCCACCCAGAAAAGAAAATGGTCGTGGGCTTACTATTCTGTCATGAAAGAATCCGATGCTTCTCAGGAATGGCACTATGCTAGGAATGAACCGACCTCCAGGCACCACTGGGTTCCTAAATAAAACTAACACAGGACTCCTAAGATGTGAGGTGAGGGGAAGGAGGAGGGAAAGGGACTGCTGGGAAGGAGGTCTGAAATGACAAATGTAAGAAAGAGTAGCATAGTATGTGTACGTCTCAAATTCAATAATCATCTAAAATGTATATACTTGTAATATCACTGGTAGCTTCAATACATTTCTTGAAAATCTTCCCTTCTAAAGGGAAATATCCTTTCCAGAATAAGATCCTTATTTATCTTCAAGGAAAAGTAGGGTGCGGAAAGCCTTGATATGATTGTTCTTTTTCCACAATGTTTCTTTCATTAGGAAAAATACACATTGCTTGAACCTTCTAACTATGAATATATCTTGTGATATATTCTCACAATGGAGTAAGCATTCTCCAGCGTTATCAAATAGTTATGCCTTAACGTCTTCTCATGACTGCGCTTACGCCAGCGTGTGAATACAATGTGTATTTGAAACTCCAAACAACTGCGCTTTTCCTCAGCGCTTGGTGCTTCATAAATACTGTTTATAGTTCACCTGGGTTGCACTTTCCTCAGCGCTTGTTAAGTAATGTCAGTGATACTTTTATTTGAGTTTGTAATTACCAGTGAAACTGAATTACTCATGCAGATCACCTTTAGTAAAATAATTAATCCTTGTACTTTCCTGGAGCTTCTGAACAAGTAAGTCTTATTTTTCTCGAAAGAGTTAATTGTTGTTGCAAAGTCTTTTAAACATTTGAAACTGAAAGCAGTTAATGGGGTCACTGTTAAACACAACAAATCCACATTCTTTGACCTTCATGATAAACAGTCAATCTTATTTTTTCTCCGAAGAGTTAATTTGAAAGAAAAAGTGTTTTACCTTTTGAATCCCAAAGCAGTCAACAGCGTTCACTACCAAACAAGCTGAATGCACTTTCCTCAATTTTCTAGACAACAGTCAGCCTTAATTTCCTTGGAAGATTTAATCGCTTGTACAAAATCTTTTTACTTTTGAAATTGAATGCAGTTAATAACATTCACTGCCAAGAGAGACAAATGCATTTCGGGCAGTACTTAAACGGAAAACTGAAGCAGATATTTGTAAGATGAAACTTTGATTTTTCCATGACGAGCATGCTTCCACAGCTCTGCTTACCACACATCACAAAGGTGTAACAGAGACCACAATCACTCAGCAGGTTTACGATGACTAGGCTCCACAGGATTCTGAAAGTTGAGAGCTAACACAAATTCCTTCCAAGTTTTCACGAATACAACTGAAAGTCCGAGAGAGAGCACTCCTCCTCTCCGTCCAGCGAGGGATTTTTTTAATAGTAAGCATTGGTAGCTGGATGTGGCTACCTTATATACAGGAAACACCACTCGGGTCAAGGTAAAGGATCATGGTACTCGTTGTCCTGTAAAATTAAGGTTTGTTTTTCTGTTGCTTATTATCCTTGTCCATGGGAATACACTTGAAACGGTCCTCTCATTCCTGATCATGATACCATGCCACTCTGGCTCGATTTAGCCAGGCTTGGGTCTAGAATTAAATTCTATTTTCCTCCCAGTATTAACGGATGACATGCTAGGGATAAAACATCTTGGTTTGTGTATTTTAGAAACCCCTTCTGACTCTGATTGGGGCATAGACCATTTGCAAAGAAATTGGATGATTGTTCTGGGAGCTATCTAATAATAACCATTGACCCCTGTGTCCACAGATGTCGATTCAAGTGTAAAGTGTGCTCTCTTGGTAAAGAGAATAGACACCTCCTTGTTTTTAGCTTTCACATTTGCAAAATTTTGTTGTGGGAAGTATTTGGATGCCAGCCTACCCCTTTCCTTTGATAAGATGTGGGTCTCCTAGATAAAACCCATCTTGTTGTGAAGCCCTCTTTGGCCCACTTTGGTGCTCCTCTTAGTTTTACATTTTACACATTGTTAGAAGACTTCGTTTTAATCCTGTTTGGTTTAGCTCTGTTACCTTTCACATATTTTATTTTCATGATATGTTTCTAAGTAACACTGCATGAGCTGCTTGTTTTTAGAAAGGCTTTCCTGCTACATAATCTGTACTCTTCGTTCAAGGATAGGAACATAGAACGAGATATCCTGGTACATGCATTGTCTGCTCCGAGACAGCTTCTAACATCTAGACACATCATTGCATCAGAGCTGTATCACTTATACAGTGGTTTTATTAAAAAAACAGTGCACTGTCCCTTTGTGGGTCGGAGGGGACGCTACAGCCTCAAAGGTCCAGGGATGGATGTTGTGTTCGACATGCAACTCTTCCATACTGATCCTGCAGAGGGGGATTGCCAATCCAACTCCAGACTAAGTCACTAAGGTATGGGGGACTCTGGCTATTCTAAGAGATGGGGCAGAGGGTACACCCACTATGCTCTCAAACAAGAGTTAGGTAGGGATATAGTTACATAGAAATCAGACTGCCATGGTTGGATTGTTTATTCTCTTCACCATATTCACAATGCTGGTTACTTCGCTTTGTTTCTTCTGCTTAATAATCACAACACATTCTCTATATGCAAGATTATGATTGTTTTAATAAATGTATTGAAAACTCTATTCGTATACTCGCCGTGTTTTACCAAGGGCATGCATGAGTAAGCAGCGAAAGGGTTAAGATCTGTTTCCACAATTCCCTTGGGGGAATCAGAGTGGCATGTTTGAGTTTGCCAAATCAACTTTCACCCTGGGTAGGTTAAGGGTGTGGGTGAGGCACTGCGAGCTAACCAGGAATTAGGCCAACAGTTTCTGATGATATGGATGGACTCAGTCTCTGCATTCTGAAGTCCTGTTGTCCTAATACGCAGTCCTGCATTTTCTAGTGGGAACCATACAACATGGTGCCAACAATTTTCTTAGGTCAGGTACTTATTTAATGGGTCTCCTGAGTAGTTCTTGTTTGTGCCCATGGTACCCCTTGTCACCTTTATATGGAGATGTCCATGGTGGTTAGGGACTAATCCTCCTCAGCAAAATAGGGAGTTCCTATTTTTGTAAGTAGGTTGTTCAAGCTTGAACTTTTAAAGGGATGCCTCACAATAGTTATTCCCTCTCTGAATTCCATTCACTACAATGGTGAACCAAATTAATATTCCTGCAAATTGCAGACCTGCTGCTACAGGACATTTAACTCTATATGGGCTACAAAATGTGGGTGGAGACATTACATTTGTGGTTGAGGCCCACACTGCATATAGAACTCAAGTATTCTATTCATGGGTCACCTCTCCAGCACTAGATGCTAACACCCAAACATTTCACTATTGTGAAGAAGGTAATGTCCAGAATCAACTACTGCAACGCTCTCTATCTGGATTCTAACATCAGTACCCAAGCAAAACTGAAGGTAGCACAGAATACTCTCGCTAGGACTATTCTTGACATTCCCAAGCATTAGTCTGCTTCGGCGGGGCTGTGTGAACTTCATTGGCTCCCTATCAAAAAGCGTATCAAATTTAAGACTATCTGTATGGTACATAAGGCTGTTTATCAAGTAAGCCCTGCTGGGATAAGGGAAATTTTCCATTGGTATATTCCAGGTAGAGATCTGCGATCAGCCCTGCCAAACTGGTCACCTTGCCGAGAGTCTGTAATATGAGATGGTGGGGCAGAGCCTTCTCAGTTGCTGCTGCCAGACTCTGAAACTCGCTCCCCCGGTCCTTGGCTTCAATTAAAGGGCACTTACCTTTCAGAAATGCATTAAAGACCTGGCTGTACACTGTATAGGCTGTTCTTTTCTTGGCCTCTTAACTGTTTGATTTACAGTTGGAATGTGCGGGTTGCTGTGACTATAGCACCATGACACATATGGGCATTTGCTGAGCTTTATAAATAAAAAAAAATCACTTACCAGGCCAATAGAGACCTTCTAATGATTTAGAAATACTTTTAACATATCAGGAACACCAAAATTGGTTCCAAGGCACCCTACCAAATACAGTAAGCAATATATCACTGGGTCCCTTCAGGAATGACAGGTCTGCATGGCCAGCACTAGTCGACTATATATCTTACCCAAATTTAGGACTGCTTAATGCGGGTAAGCTACATGCCCTCTATAATAACTTAGACTATAAAGACGACTAATGCAGTTTGTTATGCAAACAATAATAACTGCCCCAGGAAGGGCTGTTCAAGCAGTGCAGCCACAATTAGCTGTGTCTGCAATTAGTCCTGTAACTATTAATTCTGTAATGGGGAAAGTTCCCACCAGAGGAAATTCTGTTCTGGATTGCACAAAAAACAAATTTGCTGGAAGCAGTGTTTCCCCACATGGGACCCCATGATAAACACAGAATTCTTATGATGTGCTTGCTGCTTGGAATGGTTTCCACCATTGCTGATTGTGCAACTTGGGGTACAGTTTTTGCTGCAATATATATCATAACACTTGGTACCCCGTCACTTACAGTTTTGCTGAAAGTGCTACAATGAATCCAAAATGAATACGGGGCACCCCCTGCCCTGGATTTGAGGATGAAATTAATTGACAACTTTGCCACAGTATCCTCAATTGCATTAAGTAACATTAAAGGGGAAGCAGCAACAATGGTGATATGCTGACGTCTCGCGCAGGTTGCAGTTGCGGACCAGGAACGCGAATTACCAAAGAATATTGCGGATACCTATACATCTATATGTCGAGATAATTTGGGAGCCAGACCAAATAAGCCACAGCTAAGAGGTAGTTCTGAAAAGAACAACACCAAACAAGCACCAGAGTCCTCTAAAAACCTGGGATGAACAGGAAAATAAAGAAAAGATTAAATTACAGGCTGGATCTCTGAGAAACATTACAATTTACGGAACCGTGATGGCATTACACAGCCTGATATGTATCAGTATACACGTCCTTCTCATTCCTTTCAGGACTCATCAGACAGATGGTCACAGAGAGAGGGCTGAACAGAGCGCATGGAAGAAGAGAATGTGAAACGGAAAAAGGACTCACAACGCACGTCTGACGTCAGCATAAAAAAGGAAGAAAAACTTCACAACAAAAACCACAAGTCAATAAAAAGAAGGTTGTAGGAATTCCTGAAAAAAATACCACATATTCTGAAAAATCTCTTTCAGAACAAGATGTGGGCAGTAACTCTGCAGGACAGTGCGGCATAGGTCACAATAGTTCACCAGAATCTTCAAGAGTTTCTGGATGCAAAAGCAACTGCTGACTTTATAGAAGTCGAAATCCCAGATCAACGCATCAGTCCTCCGGACAGACTTTATAAATTAAATATACAAATTGATGGTGACAAAATGTGGACCATTAAAGTAGTATTCTGAGAAAATTTAACACTTAGTTATGACATTCTCTTAGCGGAGGTCGATTGGCCCCCAGAGTTTGTACAAACAGCCCCAAAAGGAGAGTATGTAATTTTACTTGCAGTACTTGTCCCCGAAGAGCTTAAACAAGCATATGCTGCAGAATCGGCACTTGCACAAGCCCCCGCATTATACTGCATCCATGTCAGCTGGGATAAGGAATCACCTAATCACGTTATACCCAAAAGGTCCAGACCACAAGTGCAACCACAATATCCCATCAAACATGAAGCAAAAGCTCCTGTGAGAAAGATTCTCTAACAGCTCAAGCACCAGGGAGTTGTTGAACCCTGCGTATCTCCCATGAATAATCCCTTATTTCAGGTAGCTAAACCAGATCACTCCTACCGCATAGTCTTAGACTATAGATGTTTAAACAGTCATACACACACCTTTGCAATACAAAACTCACATAGTACAGCTCTAATGAACAACACTGTCTGTAAAAAATACAAAACAAGCTTAGCAATTTCGGGAGAGACTGAGTCGAGGAGGGTCCCAGGTTTCTGTGGTGCGTTTGTGGAGGGAGCTCACGTTGAGGAGGATGCAGCTGAGCCAGTCGGGTCTGCTGTTCTTCGGTTGGAGGGTGATGCCCTGAAACCGGTCCCAGGATGCTTGTTTCCGGTCCAGGGAGGACCTGGCTTGGCAGTTCGGGCTGGACTGTTCCCACAAGGAACAGGGTCAAGACTGATTTGCATATGGCTGGGTCCAAACTGGGGTGGTGTGGTGAGCAAAAGAATGATGGATTTAACCCAGATCCTTGTGACTAGGGGTGAATGTTTGCATTGTCCAGCATTCCGTCCATCAATTGTTTCTTTTGCATTTGTCGCCCTATGTGGGAAGGGTATGCCCAGACGTGGGTCCCGTGCTCACTACACCACTGGATTCAAGCTAGCCTGGCTGAAGAAGGGTGATGCCCTGAAACCGGTCCCAGGAAGCTTGTTTCCGGTCCAGGGAGGACCTGGCTTGGCAGTTCGGGCTGGACTGTTCCCATGAGGCACAGGGTCAAGACTGATTTGCATATGGCTGGGTTCAAACTGGAATGGCATGGTGAGCAAAAAAACGATGGATTTAGGCCCAGATCTCTGTACTGGGGTGAATGTATGACATTGTTCTGCATTCTGTCCATCAACTGTTGTTTTTGCATTTGTCACCTCGCGTGGGACGGGTATGCCCAGACGTGGGTCCCGTGCTCTCCATGCCACTGGAATCAAGCTATCCTGGCTGAAGAGGGGTGAAACCCCGAAACCGGTCCTAGGATGCTTGTTTCCAGTCCAGGGAGGACCTGGCTTGGCAGTTCGGGCTGGACTGTTCCCATGAGGCACAGGGTCAAGACTGATTTGCATATGGCTGGGTTCAAACTGGAATGGCATGGTGAGCAAAAAAACGATGGATTTAGGCCCAGATCTCTGTACTGGGGTGAATGTATGACATTGTTCTGCATTCTGTCCATCAACTGTTGTTTTTGCATTTGTCACCCCGAGTGGGACGGGTATGCCCAGACGTGGGTCCCGTGCTCTCCATGCCACTGGAATCAAGCTATCCTGGCTGAAGAGGGGTGAAACCCCGAAACCGGTCCTAGGATGCTTGTTTCCAGTCCAGGGAGGACCTGGCTTGGCAGTTCGGGCTGGACTGTTCCCATGAGGCACAGGGTCAAGACTGATTTGCATATGGCTGGGTTCAAACTGGAATGGCATGGTGAGCAAAAAACGATGGATTTAGGCCCAGATCTCTGTACTGGGGTGAATGTATGACATTGTTCTGCATTCTGTCCATCAACTGTTGTTTTTGCATTTGTCACCCCGAGTGGGACGGGTATGCCCAGACGTGGGTCCCGTGCTCTCCATGCCACTGGAATCAAGCTATCCTGGCTGAAGAGGGGTGAAACCCCGAAACCGGTCCTAGGATGCTTGTTTCCAGTCCAGGGAGGACCTGGCTTGGCAGTTCGGGCTGGACTGTTCCCATGAGGCACAGGGTCAAGACTGATTTGCATATGGCTGGGTTCAAACTGGAATGGCATGGTGAGCAAAAAAACGATGGATTTAGGCCCAGATCTCTGTACTGGGGTGAATGTATGACATTGTTCTGCATTCTGTCCATCAACTGTTGTATTTGCATTGTCCAGCATTCCGTCCATCAATTGTTTCTTTTGCGTTCTTCGGTTGGAGGGCGGGAGGAGCTGGAGTGTGGAGGTGAGACAGGGTGCAGATACAGTTTTGGCAGTAGAAGGGTCCTTGGGTGTCCTTTGGCGATGCAAGGTGGCAGGCAGCGTGGCGTCCGGTGTTGAGGGTGAGGAGGGTGCTGGTGTTGTATCGGTGGAGGGTCCGAGGACCAGGGTCTGTGGCGCTGGGCACGGTGTAGGCACAGACGGGCGCAGATGGGCTTGCCTTTGGCGCGCCCGCTGTCAGAGATAAATGTTGGATGAAAAGGATAGCACTTCCTTCAAATGTAAATGACGCTTTATATACCACAGACATAACAGACCACAGACATAATCTCTACATTCTCCTGACAACAATAGACTCTAGTTAGAATGTCAGGCAGACATAGTGTGCACAATGAGCTCATTAAGCTTCTGTGTCAAGCCGTTCTTTAGTGTCAGGATATCTTCTTTCAGGTCTTTAAAAAAAGAAATTTCTTTCATAATAGGGTGGCTGCTACTGGAGTTGTCCATGCTTTCAGTTATACATGCTGAGACATTAGGAGTATTTAATTCCTTCTGGCTGTTTTGTTTTGCAGTAGAGAACCTCAGAAGTAAGTTTTTAACTGTGTTCGCTTTTTTGTTTTAGCTGCCACAATGATTGTGAAACACCTAAGTCTAGGGGTCTGCGTTCCAATTAAAGGGTGTGAGCAGCTGCAAACCTGTAAGCTATATCCTTTCAACCGAAAACAGGTGTTTTGGAGGGGGTAACAGGACCCACCGGAGTCTAGCACTAGAGTTAAGGTGCCATTCACTCTAGCAGAACGTGGAAATCCACCATGCTTTCAGATTAATGCCTCCTCAGTGCTGGGGCCACCCAGACCGCTTCTGCTGCCCAGTCACATGAATTGCAGAGCAGAGGCTAATAGTTAAACGTCAAGCCAGCTGTAGAATTATTTCCAGAGACTCTAAATGGCCCTCCTCATTAAGAAGTCCAGTCCTCAGCTTTGTCTTTCTGGTCAGGGAGGGCCATATGGAAACAGCCCAACCGCTGGAGCAGCATAGAGAAGTTTAGCAGTGCTACCCCCTCTGCTGCTAAGACCCCACCACCACCAGGTTACTCCGGGGCAGGGGGGCACAGCGGCAGCAAGGTCGTAGAAATTCCACTGTGGACTACTGCAGTGGCCCCTGTAATCTGGCATGTTCTGGAATGATGCTTACAGGCCGCAGCTCCTGGTATTAGGCCGCAGCATAGGACCGCGCATACAGGTGTCACCAGGCACCACCCCAGCATGCTGCAGAGGCCACACCAAGCCAACAGACACCATGTGCACTGCATGTGAAAGTACCAGGCTCCTCATTCACTGCACCAGTTCACTGAGTTATCAGGGCTCACAGCCAGGAATACCCTCCAGGGATCCCTTGACAAAGGACAGCTTGTCCAAGCAGCGTAAGAGGGTCTCCGGTAGCATCCTCGTAGTTGTGCCATGACCTTGACTTTGCTCGGGGTCC
The DNA here is from genome assembly GCA_963921515.1 of Calotriton arnoldi. Classification (NCBI taxonomy): domain Eukaryota; kingdom Metazoa; phylum Chordata; class Amphibia; order Caudata; family Salamandridae; genus Calotriton; species Calotriton arnoldi. The sequence goes on along the minus strand of CAWUFW010001899.1, from coordinate 257,277 downwards.
TCATCTTGCTTTCAACAGCCTGCTCCACAAGGCCACATCGCAGCACTAATTGGATCTCTCCTGGTCTTCGTGGCCACCGCTCAGTAGAGAAATCACCACTGGACAGTAGCTGTAAAGTGAAAGGAACATTGCAATGCAGGATGGGGTTGATGGACAGAAAGATGCCCCCGGGACGGGGTGGTACAAAAGGGGATGATGGACGGAACGTTTGAGCCAATCAAACACTCACCCCCAGTCAACTGATCTGGGATTAATCCATCATCATTCTTTAGCTCACTCCACCACCCCCGGGACGGGGTGGAGCAGCAAGAGGAGTGTCTCACCCACCTGCCAATTTGGTCACCCCCTTGAGTTTTTAATGTTTATCTGTCCCTGCTTCCAGAAATCGTCAACACTTTCCTCTTCACTTACTACAGATATGCCAATGCCACGCAGATGATGCTTATGCTGGTCAAACCATGAGGCCTGGATGTGTCAGGACATTGCTAGTGCTTCAGGGAAATAGATACTAATTGTTAGAAGGTGGTTCTGACACTATGGCCGCCCAGATTTTTCACTTTTTGAGCACCTGTGTGTTGAGCTTTTACTGTGGGAGAGCCTCATAAATTGGGACTCATCCACAGTCAACTCAAGATGAAAGAGACTGCATGTGGATTTTACTGGTGTCTCCCTGGCTTGACTAGGCCGCTGCGCAGCAGCTGGAGTACGGGGCACCGGGCTGGTTACATGCAGACACCTGTGTACATGCGTGTGCACACGTGTAGGGGCTGCGCAGGGGAGATTCCTGGCGTGCGCAGTCCAGGAGCAGCTACAAAGTGAATGGTGTGGCAGGACTTATGCAGAATTGGGTGGTGACATGGAATAGGCTTTATACACTGGGAAGAAACATGCCAGGGAAAGTCAGTGTGTTTAACTGTGTTTTTCACTTCATTAGTCCCCTATGGGGAAGTGGAGCCCATGGGCTAGTGTCACTTACCTAAAGCCTACAGATTCCAGACACGCACTAAAGTCCACTGTAATGGGTGTGAGAAGAAGTATTCTGCAGAGTCCGAAGTCATATTTGTACTGCCTTTGGGTCATCCAGAAATGTCACATTTCTCTGAGTCAGTCATAACCAGGGCCAGGCTGAGAGCTGATCTCAGCTGGCTGGATTGATAACCTTTTTTTTCCACAAGCTAAGGCCTCCTCTCCAGGAAGAGAAGATGGGTGGGGCTACAGGCCCATCCATCAGCAGCTATCACTGGTGCCAGGCACCAGGCTGCACCAAGGAGGGAAGGGCTCTTGTTTCAGAGACCATGTGGCCAGAGACCCTGGACGACGCCATTTTGAACCAGCCCAGAGGCTGGACAAGAAGGAGGGAGCAGGGGCAGGGAAGTGATGTGTCGCTGTTTGATAGGACCAACAGAGACTTCCTGCCAGCCCCCTACTCAACTTTTAAAAAGTGCTTGCACAGGAAGAGAAGCTCTCTCTGGGGTGTAGTCTGCTGAGGCTGAAGTTGCTGGAGCCTGGCAATGGGCAGTTGGAAGGAGGTACCCCCTGACTGCCCCCCAGGCCCCTAACAGCGCCAGAAGAGGAGCCCAGGACCGGTGAGCAAAAGCAGGGGCCTCTGCGCAGGGAGAAGAGAGGCCCAGGAGGAGAGCCAGGTGAAAGTCTGGCGCAGGGAGCCAGTGAAGACCGCTCCCTGCAGAATGCACCCTCTTGGAGACCCGGAGGGCGAAGGAGAGTGCTCCCAGTGGCTGGGGGCCACCACCAGCAGCAAGAAGACACAAAAATGGGGCAGATCGGACCCCCAGGGGCTGAGATATGACCCCCGGAAGGTGAGCGACCTTTGACCCCTAAGGAGAAGGTGAGCCGGAAAGCGCCGTCGCGCTCCCCGCGAAAGTGTCCTGCCTGGGGGGCCAGGAGCCCACCCTCGCCCCCACAGAAGATGGAGGCGGGGGAGCGCCGTCGCGCCCCCCGCGAGGAAGTCCCAGGGGGCCCGGGACCCCATCCCCGGGCCCGAAGTAAAACCGGGGAGCGCGAAGAGGAGGCGGGGGAGCGCCATCGCGCCCCCCGCGAGGAGGTCCCCAGGGGGCCCGGGACCCCATCCCAGGGCCCCGAAGCAAAGTCGGGGAGCGCCGTCGCGCTCCCCGTGAAAATCCTCGCCAATGGGGAGCCAGGAGCCCACCCTGGCCCCCGTCAAAACAGAAGATCGAGGGGGAGCGCCGTCGCGCCCCCCTGCGAGGAGGAGGAGAGGGCCCGGGACCCCATCCCCGGGCCCCGAAGAGACCGGGGTGGAGGGGGGCGCCGTCGCGCCCCCCCTGTGTGGAGAGGAAGGAGGGGGGAGTGCTGTTGCACTCCCCTGCGGCCCCGCCCGAACAGCGGGATCCGGCGTGTCTTCCCGCCGGAGCGGGCAGACCAGAAATGAGAGGCCGGCTCCCGAAGAGGGGGCTGGCCGTGCGGGGAGCCGGTGGGGGCAGCCGGGGGTGGGCTCTCCAGGCTGCCCTCCAACGAAGGAGGCAGTCAGGGGTCCCGGGTGGGACCGGGCCCCCGACACTTGGCAGGAGCGGCCGGGGGAGGGCTCCCCGAGCCGTATCCTTTACCTGGGGGTCCGGGTGGGACCGGGCCCCCCTCCAAGCGTGGAAGGCGGCGCGAAGCGCCAGATGGATCGCGGCTCTCCCCGGCACAGCGGGAGAGCCGCTCATGCGATATGCACAAAGCGGAGCACGAAGCGCCCCATAATGCCTTGCCAGGCATTTGAGAATCGGTTGTTTTGGTGCTTGTGGTGGCCCCAGGAGGACGGGGTCACCACCAACTTGGTGCAAGGGTGCTGGGAGAGCTGCTGGAAAAGCGCAGTCTCCCCCCAGCACGAAGTTAAGTCCCACCCTAAGTCTCATGGGGACTTGAAAAGGATAACCCCTCAAGGGCTCAACTTGCATTTAACACCTTCTAGGCTGGAACTTTTGTTCTACAGCTGAGGGTGTATTGTGAAGTGCCTCACAGAGTGAAGGGCTGAGTTGGGGATGTCTGGAGAAGGGCATCCCCTGGAGGTGAAGAGGTGTAATTGCACCAGAAATGCATTTACTAACGGTTATTTCTTTTTAGAGGGACTGAAAGTCACATGTGTAATGTGAAGTACCTATGTAAGGTGATGTCATAAGCAAAGTGGGGTTATGTTGCCAGACATTCCTGCTAGGGTGTCTGGCTGTATAAGCGTAACCCTGTGATTTCATCTGTGATGCCTTTAGGGGCTGTAATTGCAACGCATTCTAATGTCCAACAAATGTGATTACTGTCATTCTAAGGTAATGCGTAAACATGTATTCTTGCTGCTGCGCTTAAGTGAGGAACAACCCAGACTGTTAGCCCTGAATATGTAGGGGTGCATACTGTATGGTCAATATAAGATGCTCAGTCAGGGTTATGTGTCACTAAGGCAGGTGAACCTACTTTTAATGCGTGTTGAGGTAATGGGGTGGGTCGCCACTGGGATGGTGCCAGTGCGCAAGGCCCTCGCTCCAGGTTATGTTCAACTAACTGCATTAGGGGGCAAGATGATGTGCATACATGGGAGTGGTGGTACTAGACCCCACCCCCCCTTTTGGGAGGGGTGGAGATGTTACGCAATGTCACAAAGTAATTCCAACAGCTTATGTATATTTGTAAATTGGTGCATAGTATTGAGTAGTGTGTGTGTGTTTAATAAATGTACTCTTACTTTTATAAAGCAAAGTACAGGCTGGACAATCAATTATTGAGTGTTATTTCTGCGCACCTGCAAATGGCGATTACTAGCCCACACCACATCCCTTGAGTAAAGCCTCAGACTACTCTGCAACGCTACCCTCTGAGAGTCAGGCGCTACAATTGGGTGTTTGGTTCCCAGTGAAGGACAAATGTAGTCATGTTATTTGTGCAGGCCTCACAGATGCTGCCTCGTTATCCAACACTAATGAATCGCCTGAAGCCCTGCTCCACTAAAACAGAGATCGTGCTTGCAGGGCTAATCATAGATATGACCCCACCACTGTCTGGTTTAAGGAAATGGTATCGTCCCGAGTCACCCCTACCACACAAACAATAAACATTTTTATGATCATGGATTCCAACCTCTCCCTCCAACTTCAAATTAACAAAGTGAATAAAATGCATACTTCATCCTGAGAATCCTTTGAATGATCTTCCCTCACCTGGCACTCTCGCTGGGTTGTGGCCTCTAGACCTCAATTGTTGCCAGTGGGCTTTATATTGGGCTCTCAAAACACCTGATGAACAATTTACAACTGGTCTAGAATGAAGCAGTTACACAGGTACTAAATTGGAGTGGGTATGATCAAATCACCCCTGCCTTCAAGGCTGTGCACTGGCTCTCCATGGCTAGAAGAAAATCATTCAGAGCTCTCTGAATCATCTACTAAGCATTACACCAAACAAGGCCATCTTCTTACAGTCAAAACTCAGGCCCTAGCTCCAAAAGAGGACTTACAGACCCAGAAGGTCCCTGTTCCTGATCACCATGCCTCGGTAAAAAACATTATATATGACATGACCTCCTCTCCATGCCCATGCACAGTGTTGCCTGAAGCCCCGTGCTTCTACTAAAGATCAGATTTTTAAAGATTTTGCATCAGGGTTAGTGTCACTTTTTCAATGCAAGCCTGATACAAAATTCTTTGTGGTATTTACAAAGCACAGAAAATGGTAATTTGAGTTGCTTTGCCAGAAAAAGTAATGCAAGGCAACGCACTGTGCCAGCTTGTGCTACTTTGCCTCTTGTAGGTGTTCCATGTGTGGTGCATGGGTGTTCCCGTGCATTCAACCATGGATTTTAACGCAAACCTATATCTACAAAGACTTGTAGATATGGATTTGAGCAAAAATGGTGGCCAGTCTGAGGTTGGTGTAACAAGGAGAATTATCTGTTTTCTCCATGTTATTTCCTCTGCCGCGCACATGTAAACAGGAAATAACCTCAAGGGATAGTTTTTGTGCTCGAAGGTACCTTTTCCCGCACAAAAATTATCCAGGCCTTAACACAGATACCCTTGCACTATGGCGTAAGGGTGCCTGCGTTGGCGTTAGGCAGCCACAAGTACGCCAGCGCATGGTGAGATCCGAACTGCAACATTTATTTGAAGATATGCCACAGTTCTGCTTTCTCTTCTTCACGCAACGCCACTCAGCAACTTCACTTGGGTGAACTTTTTGAAAATATGCTTGCTAAATATTCAAACCTCACGCACCACCACCTCATTCAGCATGTCCCAAACATACCTTACTACAGCTAACACACTTTCAACCACACACTCTGGAGGCTGCTCAGGTTCCCAAGCAGATTGAAGCATGTCACATCCTCGTAAGTGGAACGATGTGCTATATAATGATATAAAAGGAGTAGCCACCTATTGGACCACCCAGAACTTTGGGCCTCGGAAGTGTTAAGAAAGGGCTTTACCAGTATAAATAGGAATACATAACAAGTCTAGTGTTGCTAACCACCGCCTTTGGATAACTTTCCATTCCGAAGACTGTTTATAAAGTGAACGGCCTGAACATTTCCCCCTCAATCAACCAATAACTATGATACTTTTTCATGCACCAGAAATGTCATACCACCTCATTTAATGTCTTTTGCAAACATATCCGTGCGTTTGCTCTTCGAGTGAATAGGTAATGACCTTATTTTTGTTACTAGCCGCTTTACTTTGTTCACAGCCGCAAAAGTCCCTTACAATCGCTTACATTTACCCGTTTGTCTCAGGCCTAAGCACATCTCCCACAATCAACAATTCTCTTTCGCTAATTACATCTACTGTCTGCAAAACTTTATCAGCATCTTTCTGGCAAGAGCAGCAAGGCCCAGACAACCGAAGCCTCTTTTCTGCCAGTTCCTGGCTGTCCCGAGGGAGGGTTGGACTTGATTGGGCCAGTACTAAACTGCTACCAGTGCTTGGTCAGAAAAGAGGATAAGCAATAGGACAGCCTTTCACAAAAACCCCTCTTTGCTCACAATGTGGAGACGAGAATTATGCTGTCCATTTGAAACTCCAGCTATCGCTAGTTCGGAACGTATTAATAAGGTACGAGCAGCGGCGTCACTAGGGTTGGTGTCACCCAGTGCGGTAACTCATGGTGTCACCCCCTCACGACTTACCCCATGACACCATCACATGGGGTGACACCTTTCCCAAATGAGACTATTTAGTAAATAGCCTCATTTGGGAAAGGTGTCACCCCATGTGATGGTGTCACCCGGTGCGGTCCGCACTCCCTAGTGACGCCAGCCATGGGTGGCCAGATGCTGATCAAACTCCTCGAAACACAATGCTCCAAAGCCTTTATTTAGAATCATAATTTACCAGGGGTGGAGCTTCCGGGAGAGGGGCGTTTGGGGGTGTTATCTTTTTTTTTACCAACTTTATTTAGACATTTAAAACCAAGAAATGGCCACAGCAAAGGATCAATAGAGCGTGCCCAAGTACTCGTGAGCATACCCACTGGATCGAGTGTTACATCAAGGCATGATTCCAAAACAGCATTAACGATCAGTTCATGCAAACATCTGTTTCCTGATCGACCCGGCCACCGAGCACTTCATCACCAGCTTGCCAAATAAAAAGAGGTGGCTCTGCCCAGTCTCTACTTCGTTTGACATACTTTACGAACAGTGTCCATATTTTCACGAACTAGCATACTGTGTCCCTCAGAATGGCTGTCAACCATTCCATCGCATAGTTAGATCAGACCTTCACCCACCATTGGCCTATGGTTGGCGATGCGGCGCCCCACCAGTTCTGGGCTATCTCAAGGCGAGCTGCCATGAGGAGAGGCATGATCAACTTTTCTTCTGCCCAGGAAGATATGTCCTCTGCATCCATGTGTCCCAAAAGTGTGGCGATTGAGGTAAGCTGATGTTAGTAATGCTCTGTATGTACACAAACACCTGTTCCCAAAACAACCACACCTGTGGACACTTCCACCACATGTGTATATATGTCCCCCTTGCACTAAACCCTCTCCAGCGTTCGTCAGAGGTTGCATACATTGTGTTTAGGCGGACAGGGTCAGATAACCCCGTAGCATGAGCTTAAAGGCGCACACCTTATATTGAAGGGAGAGGGAGGACTTTGCTGCCCTCTCCCAAATTAAAATCCAATCTGACTCCGTCAACCTGAGGGTAGGGTCTTGGGACCAATGTCCCACATAAGACATATCTGCTAAAGCAACAGGCCTATCCAAGGCTTGGTGCAGTCGAGAGAGGGCCCTATGCGTGTCCCCGTCTGTCATAAAATCTTCAATAGCCGTAGTCTTCTTCGACCCCCCTTCCCTCACAAGAAGGTGACGGGCCCAGTGCAGCAGCTGTGCAATATGATAGAGGTCTGCGGGCTGGAGCTTAAAATCATTGGTGCACTGGCCTCTCATCTTAGGGGCCCCATTGGTGTACAATTGGCCAGGCATAGTATGTCACTCTCCTCCCAAGGCCGATAACCCCCATCAGTCACCCCCCGGGGGGGGGGGGCGGGGAGTCATGGTTCCTCAACACCGCTGTCAGAGGGGAGGGATATGTAGTAATCCTTCATGTCCTGACTGCCTTATTCTAGTTGCGCAGTGTCACATTCGAAGCCCAGGCCTTGGGCCCCAAGATGCAGCGCATCTGAGGGCACAGCCACAACAAGTGATGCAAGGGGAGCTGAGAACAATCCTGCTCTAGGCGGCACCAGGGTTTGTCTGCCTCCGGGGAACACCAAGTAGGGTTCGGTGTGAGTTGTGCTGCCAGGACTTAGCGCTACAAGTCAGGGGCTCCTAGTCCCCCCTTCTAGTGGGCCCGTATCCTAAGATCTCTCGCAATCCGGGGTGTTTTATTATTCCAGATAAAATACTGGACCATACTGTTCACATTATGGCCAGGGGGATCTCCAAAGGAAGGCAACGACAGAGCTATAGTAATTGTGGCAAGAAATTAATCTTGACACTGTTGTTCCATCCAAGAGTATTCTAGACGACCACATCAATAAAGATCCTTAAACAAAGTATCAATTGGGGGGGGGGGCACATTGCAGCGATAAAGATCCCTGAGCCTCGAAGGGATAACCACCCCTAGGTATTCAATCCCAGACTGACAGACCTTCAAATGGTATCTCTGTGCGACTGCTTCACTTTTGCCTTGATTTGGCGCCACCCCCATTGCTGTAAATTTGTGGTGATTATCTTTGAAGCCAATGCGGGAAGAGAGGTTGCTGGTTTAGTCAAAAAACACAAAACATCGTCTACGAATAAGGGCATCTTTACTTGACCCATTTTTTGTGTGCAGGCCTGTAATGTTAACATTGGCCTGGATATGTTGGAACAAAGGTTCCAGCGGCAATGCAAAAACCATAGGCGAAAGGGGGCAACCCTGACGTGCCCCTTGGGTCAATGGAGTCGACTGGGAAAGCATGGAGCGAAGCCGAATCTTAATGGATGGCCTCACATAATTAGCTAAGACATATGTTTTTATCCCAGGACCAACATTGTTATATCTAATGTTTTTGATAAAAAGGGCCAGTCGACCTGATCAAAGGCCTTCTCCGCACTAAGCAAGAGAAGGAGGATAGGGGTCGACATGGCTTCTGCTTGATCAATCACACTGATCACCAAGCGTCTATTGTCCCCCGTCTGGAGGCTGCAGCTAAAACCCGATTGGAATAGAGAAATCAGTTCCCGACAAACTCCCTTCAGTCTCTGGGTAAAGAGCTTGTCGTAGATTTTAATGGCACTATTAAGGTGAGCTATGCGGCGGTAAGAGCCACAATCCTGGGGATCCTTACCGGGTTTCGCAATTAAAGTCCAGATAGAATCCATCATGAAGGGGTGACTACTCAGGTAGTCAGAAATGCTGCTGGATGTGAGCGAGAGCGTATAAGTCTGGGGTGAATAGAACTGGTATATTCTGGCAGAATAGAAGGAGGGTAGCTTGCTTCCTCCTTGAGACATAATAAATGTGCCGACCCATATCCAAGGCCGCAGCAAGAAAGGCTATTGCTCAAGAAGACATGATGTCTGAAGCAAGGATGTTTGTTAGCCCCGATACTTTTCTCTTTATATGTAGCAGACCTACCTGAATGTATTTCTCCTCTGGAAGGCGATGCACCGAAGATAGGCGGCCGCCCATTTCCGTGTCTGATGTATGCAGAAGATATCGTAATTATGGATTTGACTTCCATATGGCTGAATAAGAAACTGATGTCACTGCAGAAATATACGATGGCACAGTTTCTGAAGATAAATGTCTCCAAAAGTAAAGTTGTGATTTTAGTAAGTAGAAGGTACAGGAAGTCCTGTAATTTTGTTTGGAGAATTGGCTCAGAGAAACTCGAGATTGTAGATTCCTATCTTTATTTGGGGAAATTAATGGCAGGTAATACAAAGAATAAATCACACATTGAATACTGCTCTAGTAAAACTGTTTCACACGCAAATGGTCTTCGTGGGTTTTACAATGCAATGGGTCGAAAGGCACTTTCTGCACATGATATCTGTCTTTAAAGCGAAGGTCCCACCAACACTATTACATGCCATTGAATCCATTCAAATAGAAGAGTGGAGCTTTCTCGACAAGATAGAGGGCCAGATTTTCTGTAAATTATGTAATTTTAATACATTGGTCCTGACAACGGCTATTCGCCTGTAATTTGGTTTAATAAGTTCATTTGTCCAAGGCCAAGCTAGAGTGATTCGGTGGGGATATCAGCTGAAGATTAGTGATCCGAACAAAGTAAGGGGTCTCTTGTGTCAGGAGATTTTTGGAGCAAAAATAGATAAATACTCCTTTGCTCGTAACTTCACTCTGGCGCTGAACCATTTTGACACACTCTTGATCTCCTTCTCGCTCCTGGAACTTAAAGCTTTTTTAAAAAGCACTAGTTGTATTACCAGCTTCCAGAGAGATCTTCAGTATTGCAGGTTGAAGAAAAGATTGGAGATAATAGCCACATTAAGTAACCAGAGAGTGCCTCAACAGTATTTAGCCTGGAATTTCGAACATGGTGTTCACCGTATGCTGATTTTATTTTGAATTAATTTACTACAGTTAAATGATTTAACGGCATAGTGGTCCCCCGCTTTGAATATAGGGAAATATTGTAATTTGTGTAATTTGGGCATTCAGAACCTTAATCATATTTTGTTTGTTTGCCCAGCTTTGAAATCCCAAAGGTCTCGATTTGTTGTGGCCAATGTTTGTACAGAACAACTTAAAACTGTAGAATCTGCTCGTGAGTTTCTTCTTCATCCTAGGAATAAACTAGCCTGTAGGAAAAAAGGAATTTTTTTAATCTGTTTTAGTTTTAATATACCACTACTAGATAAATTATAGGGTTTTCCTTTAGTAGTGTATACAACCTATTGCCTATTGTTAGAAAGAAGGAACACACCGCAGGAGGTAGGAATTTTATACTTAATTGTTATTTAGTTATTTCAGCTAGGGGGCTCAGGGTAATTATCATGATCAGGCGTATAATTACTAGGCTTACCGATAGACTCCTACCAGGGCCATTTACTTTACTTTTCTTAGGAACATAATTTGTACGCAACTATTGCCGTCAGGTGGAGGGTTGATTTAATTATAAATGCTCCTGATGTCTCTCCTTTTTAAAAACAATTTGTACAAAAATCTGGCTGCTAGGTGGTTGGACTCCTCTTGTTGATAACTATACATTTTATGTAAATTGATCCTATATGTAATTGTAGTATACAAATTGCGTATATATTTATTTCTATTTATTTGTTGCGATAAAAGAATTAATTATGTAATCAAGATTCAGCTATTGCGCTACATTGGCCATCATCCTTCCTTAAATCCTGTTTCTTCTAGTGTTCTTATACCTCTTTTGCAAACTTTTGCACATAAACTGTTGCTGCTAAGGGGGATTGAAGTCTGTTACTAATGCAACTGTTCTCTTTTTCTTCTGAATTTGCATATAAACCTCTGCTGCCATGTGGCTATGATTCTTGTACAAAATCATACATTTTATGAACTGCTGCTATATTGCAGTGTTAACTAATAACCAATTGCCTATGTATTTAATTACATTTATTTCTGGCAGTAAAGGATTTAAATATGCAGTTGTAATTTGATTATTCTGTTATATGTGTGATTATTTTTTATATATTCTGCTTCATTTTTAATGTGGACCTCATTAGAGATCCAAATCTTAATAAAAGAATTGAATTGAATCAAATTGAATAATGATCTTCCTGAGAATGAGTTCAGTTTTATAGAATCCATGATTTCTTCTTTGCCAGACACTTGATTAGAAAGCGAAGCGTGAGGTGGAATCTTTCTTTTTTTTCTCTCCCTCTTTAGTACACATTTAGCATACTGTCTCATCGCTTCCATTTCTATACACATTCAAGTATTGTTGTGGGTGCAGGGAAGAAGGGAGCATTTTTGGCTTCATTCCAGGAAAGGATTTTTGTTAACTGCTCTCCAATTAAATGGACCCGCTTGGAGGTAGAGCTGTTTTATCTTAGCTCATCACTTTTGGAATGCTTTGCTTGTGGGACTCGGCTGCATAGATAATCATGATGCTTTTAGGAAGTTCTTTAATATCTATTTGATCTGTTAGAGTTCTCTGGGCCTGATTTAGAGTTTGACGGAGAGGGTATTCTGTCACAACTGCAATGCAGTACCCTATCCACCAAAATTTGGTCTTCCCACCTGATTTACAGGCAAGCAGACCTTAAGTATGTCAGTGATGGAGCCTGAGTAATACTCGGCCGTCGGAGGTTTACATACAGCATTGTCTTTTCGATTTAGAGTAGACGGTGTTATATGTCTTTTTTGCTGTTCATCACCACCAGGTAAAACCAGGAAAAAAAATTATGACAACCACACCTTAGGAGATAACTCCTATATAGTGTGGTGGCATTCGTTTTTGCTTTTTGAAAACCAAAATCCCGCTTTGGAATTTTGTTTTTAAAAGAGGAAAAACTTGATGGGTGGCCGTCATGTTTGATGGAACCATTCGTCAAACTTTAACATATTGATAGAAACTAGCGTGACAGCGGTTACTTCCAATGACTAGAGATGTTCGCAGGGCAGGATATAGATACTCCGTCAGTGCGACGGAGTATTTTACTCTGTCGCCCTGATGGAGTAAATGTCGAACTCTGCACTCTAGATCAGGCCCTAAAGTAGTATTTAGGCACCACTTTTCTAATGCCAAGATGCCTTTGCGTGAACACATGCTGAAAAGTATTTGCATTCTTTCATACTCAGTGCTATTAAAAATAAAAATGGTATGTAGCAGGTACTCGGCATGTGGTCCTCTGTTACTCTTTGAGGCTGACCTCTAACCCTTCTGTGCGAAACTGGTACAACCCCATCAATTCTTATGAAGCAAACTGGTAACAGAATTGTTAAGCCACATGGGTTTGGGATTCAGACCAGGTGTTGGTAAAGGAGAGAGCCCAAGTTCTGGAAACGCCGTACAGGTAACCATGCTTTTACTTTCCGACTACTGGGAACAGATTAAAATGAGATTAAGATAGTGTGGAAACTGAAATAGAAATATAGAAATAATACCACAAATCCAACTCTCTGTCAGCACATAAGGTAAACATAATTTATTGGAGACCAACAGATAATGCAAATACGTGCAGCACGGAGACAGTCAGCATAGTCACTGAGTGTCCAAAGAGGTGACGCCCTTGACAGTTTTTACTGTCGCAAACCACATAGGAAGCATCGTCATAATACACGTAACACAAGTTAGGCAGTGAGCATCTGTCCAATCAACAAGGGCCTAGGCTGCGTTATACCATGTATGGTCCGAACTCCACTGTTGCTGACCACGTGTCTTAAGTACGTGACAGTTTTGGGACTTTCCACTGTAATGCATTGTATTAGCCTTGGTACTTTTCCACCGAAATGATTGCAATATCATAGCACGTACAAGAAATATTTCTAAATGTGATATGCTGAAATACTTGCGGCTAAGCTAGCATCCTGCTCTGTTCTCGTATGTTTCTTAAGCAAGCCTTGCGTTACAACAGCATATTTATCTAAATAGAACGGAAAAGTACAAGCATCTATATATTGGTCCTCATGTCAACTTAACAGGGCCTGAAGCTTCAAGCATTTGGTATCACATATAAAAGATGGCTTCTACCATCATTGATGTAAGATAGTCTTCAAGTGAGGATGCTCCAAAGGACAGCTTATCAAATTGGGCACCATCCTAGGTAGTAAATACTAAAGAAGGTATTGCAGGTTGCCAACCTTTAGATTTCCTTCATAGGGACCTGCTTCTGGATTCCACATAAACTGCTTTGGCTGTGATGGAAAATGGATAAATGACTTCTGAAAATCGGAATACTCTTGGTTGCATAAGTGTGTAATGCTACGCCGACTGACTGCGTCTACAAGCGCACACTACCATGAACTGAGTACTGTTGATCTGGCAGCAAATGCCTTTAATAGATGTTTCCTTGGGACATGTCCTTATGTAACAAGCAGACATGGTCCATTTCTAAACTCTAGATATATCTGAGCCTTACCTAAGAGCATGCCTAACACTGGTGATTTTTAAAGATTTCCCTACCGTTAGAAAAGTACAGTCTTTGAAAGAAAATATACAACAATGTTCTTAACACAAGCAGAAACATGAAGGCTAGATGTGGCCACCTCGCACTTTGTTTCTGTGAAAAATAACTTTATAGCTCACAAGAGTTGTTTTCCTCCTTTTATGTGTGCTGCAGAATGCAGCGCACATAGAAAAAGGAAAAACGAGGAGAAATAAAGGTATTTCTCCTTATTGTAACCTTCCTTACGCCTCAGCTGTTGAGACATTGGAATCTGACGTATTCCCAGGTTTACAAAACCTTGTAAATCTGGGAATGCGCCCGGTTCCATGGATGTTGCCTGGGAATACCCACAGCATCACCCATGGAAAGCCTTTTCATGCAGAGTAATGCGTGAAAGGGGCCATATTTACAAGCCCATGAAAAGCCTCAAAGGGTGGCTTTACATGGTCTTGGAAATATGGGCAGGAACACTGCACGGTCGGTGAATCAAAAAAAGTGACGCAGCGGCTGTGCAATGGGCTTGTAAATAAGCCCCTATATTTTTGTTATTTTCCTGCAAACTCTTTTCTTTCTAATGTCCAAAGTTGGCTTTCTGAGAGATTTCTAGTAGGCATTTTCTGACTTTGGTTTCTTCAGTTCAGTCCAGTTGTTTTATTCTTGAATCTGAGCTGAATATGAAAGCATATTTTGCCAAGGTTGCTCAATTACTTCATTTTCACCTCCATCAACAGAGTCAAATTTAGCCTCTCATGTCTGTAACAGATATTGGTGTCAATGCTTAATTTGTAAAAAAATAAGTGCTGGGGCCCTCGTCAGGAGGCCACTGCAGTGTGCACCACACACTGCCACTGTACTTAGACAACTACTAACCATCACACTGCTACAAATTTACAATTCAGACTGTTCAAAGCCGACAAGGCTTTAAGAATGGCTTGGGTGGAAGGAATTCTTTGTTTTTTAATGTATATTCAATTAACAAACAACAGTTTTACTACTCATCTTTAAATTGCACAAACAGCACCACCACATGGAACCTGCCATAAGTGCAGGTTCTGGCAATTAAGTGCTGGTGCTGGCAATTAAGTGCCGTGCCAAGCACCGAAAACCACCAGCTCAAATTAACCATTGATTGGTGTGATAATCCTAGACCTTGTAATCGTTGTATTGGATGGTGGAAATGCACTTACAGCTTTTATTCTTGCTACTTTATAACTTGTATTTCATGTGGCTGCTTGGTAAGTGGTGGGAGTTAAAATGTCTGATCACATTATACCTCAATTGTATTTTTTTGCATTGGCCTTCATAGATTTAACATTCAGGTTAAGTTGGCACACATTGGTGCTAATATTAAGTGGTGTAATGTTATTTCACTCCATTTTTGTGGTGTGACTGTGCACATCACATCATTTTCTAGAATTAAAGGCTATTTAAATTTTATCCCGAAAATGTTGTTAGTGGAAGCAGTAAGACAAAACAGTGATTTCAAAAGGGAACTTCAGTATGAGTAAATAACACATAGCAACTAATGTGCTGCGTCACTAGCGACCAATGTATATGTAGTTCAGATATGTATATGTAGTTCAGATATAAATACGTCTTTCACTGTCATTAGTGACAATAGAATCATAGTTTTGAAACCCATGCATTTTCTTGGCACCAAACAGATTGCTTTAAGAAGCTGATATTTTGATTTTATTTATTTGTAGTATTTAAACTCCAGCAGCTCTTAATCAGCGCTAGTTGTGAACAAAATGTTTTCAATAGTCCCCTTCCCAGACTCATCGAGAATAATATGCGGCATTACAGAGTTCTGCTTCACAAACATGAGCAATGCTCCTAAAAGCTGTGGTACCAGAATGTCGTCAGAATATCATCTGACATAACATAGTGCCATAAATATCACCTCCAAAAATATCAGCTGTTGGACATACAGTAGCTGTCCGTATTTGGAACGAGTGGTGGGGTGGGCGGGGGGCATAGGGGTCATGAAGGGAGGGGGCAAAAAAATAAATAAATAACAATAATAAAAAACGTACCTGGAGCCGGCCGTGTTCGGCGTCGCGCTCCTCTGCACCAGGCACAGGCTCCCAGAATGCCCTGCTGCCAATTCTGAAGCTGCTCTCACATGAAAGCATGTGCCCTTGATTAGCGCTCCAGGACAGACCGGGAGTCTGTGCCTGCTCTCTCCAACCCCAGCAATGCAGCTGGGGTGGGAGAGAGGTTCACTAGGAATGATGGTTTGGCCGGCCTGAGACGACTGGCCAAACCATCAAGCGCAGTGAAGGGAGTGCACTACCACTCCCCTCAGTGACGTCACCCCCAGGCCCCACCCCCAAGACTCAGCAGGAAAGGTGAAATAAAACGAGTGTCATTTCTTTTCTCCTTTCCTGACGTTTTTGGGGGCTACGCTCCTCCACCATAGCGGAGGAGCCGCCGCTGTGGACATAATAGAAAATCTACACCCAATGGGGTAATATTTTTGTATACAATATTTAGGATACAATATTTATGTCAGACAACACTTCTGAATCAGTATTCTGGCAAACATTCCTTAAATAAACGTATAAACTCTTCTCTGCCTGCTGACAGGGCCTAGTTGGAAATCAAAATCAGTACTGGCAAAAATGTTCACACCAGCCCCACACTGCAGAAAGAGGCGACTAGAATGGGGTATGAGGGCTCTCATGATTAGGTCACAGCAGCCCATCCAGCTCTAAAAACGGTCTCTTAGTGCTACTTTGCCTTACTTTAGGCAACATTTCGACACATAAAAAGGTTTGGTCTAGAAAGTAATTCCCAAAACAAACCTCTGCGCCAGTTTGAGTTATTTTTGTGACTTTTAACCAGTGCATTGTGTTGAGTAAACTGGCCCTTGGACCAGTTTGAAAGCTCCATGAGTAGCATTCCTGAACGCCAATTGCAAAATCCAGTGCAAATAACTCCATGGACTGCAGCACTCAGACAGTTCACAAGCATCGTAAACATTAACTCACTTTACACCATTTTCACCACTTTATTGCTCCTGTTCTTGTCCTGTGAAGACTATCTATTTCCAAAAGTTCAGATCGCTGATGGTTTTATGTTAACCTCAGAGAAAGCTGTGTTTTGTTTAGTGATTCCCTAACACAGGACAACTGTATAGTCCATTAGGACATTTTCCACTGCTGCTCTGCACTGGTGGATCATGGATGAATCATCGATATGTTTGGGGCATTTACCTTTTTTTCATTTAGTTTACTATGGTTGAATTGTTTTTTCAATTTTATTTGTATTCCCTTTCCAGTACAGATTTGTTCATTTATATTGTGATTTTACGTATTTTCAAACTCCACTCTGTTGCGGAGTGCGGAGTTTAACGGTTAACCCTGCATTCTCCACGGAACGCGGAGTTGCCGAATTCCGCAAACTCCGCAAACAGAGCGGAGTTTTATGCCCGGGCTAGATGACATATTTACAAGCCCCTATCTCCACCACAACGTCACTTTTCACTACGTTGTGGTGGAGATTGGGGCTTCGCCTTATTTACAAGGCAGTGTTAAGCCACTCAAGGTGGCTTAACGCTGCCTTGTAAATAAAACACCCTTTCACACTATACTTAGCATGAAAGGGGTGGGCAATGGGTTTTGCGGTGGGTGTTCCACCACAAAACCCATTGATTTTGACGCAGCCCCATATTTACATGGGTGGTGTAAATATGGGGCAGCGCCAAAATTAAGACCAGGGGAAACCTGGTCCTACCTTGGCGCAACGAGGAGAAATGTTTCATTTCTCCTAGTTTTTTCTGTTTCCATGTGTGTGCCATTGATTGTTTATGTGCAGGAAGGTGCCCCTACCTGCACATAAACATTCATTAAAAAAGCAAAGCAGCACACATAAAAGTTACAAAACGCCATTTAAAGATTGTTTATGTGCAGGAAGGGACACCTTCCTCCAGATGAGCAATCCTTCCCCTCAACGCAGGCACCCTTGCACTATGGAGCAAGGGTGCCTGCGTTGGTGCTAGGCTGCAAAATTTAGCACCAGCGGAGGGGAAAACGCAGGGTTGCACCATATTGTTGTAAATACGGTGCAGCCCTGCGTTTCAGAAATGGCGGAGCGCGGCGTTAAGCCAAGAAGGCTAACGTCGCGCTCTGTCACTTCTATTGTAAATATGCCCCTTAGTATTTTGTACAGCACCTCTTCCTTGTGTCATCTGTACTTCCTCCATTCTTCATGTAAAAACGTTGGAGTTGCAATTTCTTCATTTGGTTTTTCCAGGATAGCAGGGTCCTTCTGGAGTCTGCCTGGGTATTGGAAGTTTACTTTTCATTCTTCTGTAAATCATGTTTTTTGGGTTTTACTTTTACTTCATTCTGTCAGTTGTGGTTGTGCTTTCAATTTCAAGTCATTATCCAGGGTGAATAAAAGTGACCTGTGTGACAGTTGGGGTTCAACTCTGTTGAGGTCGTTGAGGTACCATGGCCTTGTGGCTTCAGATGTTGGT
The DNA here is from genome assembly GCA_963921515.1 of Calotriton arnoldi. Classification (NCBI taxonomy): domain Eukaryota; kingdom Metazoa; phylum Chordata; class Amphibia; order Caudata; family Salamandridae; genus Calotriton; species Calotriton arnoldi. The sequence goes on along the minus strand of CAWUFW010001899.1, from coordinate 239,249 downwards.
TGTACCGGATGTCTAACATATGAGTGTTAAAAACTCCCATATAACGTTGCATGTGTGGGTATTTTATCCTGAAATATGGAACCCTTCATGTGTTAGCTGATAAGGGAATGAAGTGAAACTGCTGTTTGAAAATGTGTACCAATGCACCACTTAGTGGTGGTTATTTATCTGCCTCAGAATGATAAAATACTCTGCTTGTCCTTTTGATTTTGAATCTATGACCTGTGCACAAGAATCTTGTTTAAACAAGCCACATAAAGTGAACCCACAGAATCAATACTCACTGGAGCATCTGCAAAAGGCCATTTTCTTTGTGTCACACCAACTGAAAAGAGAAAATGGAAGCAGAGGTCCAGGCTCCCTGGACTTCAGCACCAGGCAGTTGTGTGGATTTGGTTACATCTTTGGGTTTTGCATGTGTTGGTCAATTATCTTTGAGGTGTGTAAAGGGAATGAGGTAGGCACTCGAGAGGAGGGATAGTATTATGTGTGACCCCTCTATCTCTAGCTAGGATTATTTTGTCATTGTATTCCTGTGCTCTTATCCCACATTTCCTGCTGCCTACAGAAAAAAGTATTATGTGGCTGGCTGGCTTAAAAGCTGGAGTCCACATCTAAATCCAGCAAAGACTGATTTTCAATGTGCCAAATTGAAGAAAAGACTCTAATCGCGAGTGGAGTTTGGCGATGGAGTGCTTAAGATAATCATCGATCATGGTGTGTCAGCCCATGCTATCATACTTACAAGTTACATGCACGGGTGTAGTGAGAAAAATATGCTCAAACAATTTCAAAGAATGTACTCACAAAGAATCACACAAACTATTATATGATACTAAACATGATCCAGAACTGATTGCACCATTTGCAGCCAAACATAGTCCATCAAGTGCCAAGCCATACTGTGGTAGACGACCGCCATAGTCAGCTGCCCGTGTGGAATGCAAAATGCATATCAAAAAGAGGCGGGGGCAACTTCCCTTCAATCGTCCTTACTCGGACGTGATACCGTCCCTACTGGGAAACGCGTTCCGATCTGGGGAGGGAATGGAAGAAAAGATGGAACTATACATCTATGGGTCAGGAGTTCCATGGATGACTTAATTCCAGGACTCCAGACCTTAATTTTACCATGACATGTGAAATTCAAAAGATTGACATCTTAGAACTATTGATATTGAACCAGACAGGCTACTTGGAAGTGAGTCTGTTCACTTAGCCCACTGATCATAATCCCTGCTGCATTTGACAAGCGGTCATCCCCGTTCCCTCAAAGAAAACTTGCCATATTGACAATTTCTCCAGATCCGTAGAAACTGCACTAAGAAGGATGACTACTTTAAAAATGCTGAGATCCTCATGAAAAAACTGACTCTAATATGTGTAATCAGTCTGTTGGTGAAGTCTGTAATGGCACTCTAGACAATATTTTCTGCTTGAGATTGCAAGATTGCGTATATTATGGTATTCTGCTCCTTTCAAGAAGATTCTCAGTTACAACATATGATTGAGAATCTGCTTGGAAGGTGCATGAAAGGAAGCAACTCATATAAATATAGTTAGCGGCTAAGATAAATGACAGGCCAATGAACCCTGCATTATATAAACTCTTTCTATTACTTGATGCTTTTTTAGAAATTATGCTGAAAATTGCACCTTTTTATCACCGATTTCTGAAAATCCTCTTAGGGCGATTTAATCTGCAACATTTCTAGGGAGGGTCAGGCTTGCTTGGTACTCCTTGAAAGTACTGGAAAATTTGTCAAGTGCCACTTAAGAGCTTGTGGCTTTTTAATTATTTGTGGACTGTGAATCTTTCCTATGTTATTCCTAGAGTTTAGGTGTTTTATGTTGATACATGCTCCCAGGTATTCAGCAGCTTTTCCTGCTATCTCACAATTTTCAGCAAGCAGAATTTATAACTGCTATTCCTAGTTAACCCCTAAAACCTCTTTCTGCACCACCAGTATGCTACTGTTGTTGGACCAGGTCTCCCTGAGCCCCCTTCTGCCAAACTTGGTTTGCTGCTCTTTTGGGATGAACAAACCCTGTTCTTGATGCCCCATCAGCCAGGACTACCCCTTCTAGACCAGGACTATTGCTAAGTCTGCTCTCCTTGTCCTACCTGCTCCACATTGCTGTGTCAGAGAATAGGACTGGAGCGGACAACATCATCCACCATTGCCCACTATCATCCGCTATTCACTGTGGCCCTTTGCTGACTGGTTGGCCTTCCATCAAACTACGAGCTTGAATGTGAACTTCCCATAAACAGCTTGAGTTTAAGGAAGAGAACAATTCACTATCAAGCCTTCAAATACAACTATGATGACTATGTGACTGAATATCTATGTCAATACTTACCTTCTCTGCAAGAGATGGTGGAAGTAGAGTGAGGGCATCGGAGATAAGAAGTCATTCGTACTTGCCACATTTCTTTAAGTTCAATTCAGTACACATCTGGATCTCCTAAATCTCTTGCACAGTTATTTGGTCTGTGGTCTTGCATTCAACATTTATTAAGCTAAAACCTGTTTTAAAGAACCCAGTTGAAAATAATGCACAAATAAGTGACCCACACCAAGCACACAACATAACATTAAACTGGCACAGTATCAGTGTTGTGTGCATACATACTAGTGTATGAATGGTCAATGTGGAATTGCATTGCACCTCTTTGTAAACACAGCACTATGTCATGTGCTTGGCTTATTGTATTATCCAGCATTTGTTTATTATTCAACTGGTATCTGCTCTTTGTAGCAATTTATTGCTTAGAGTTGGGCAAAGTTGTTTTGCCAGCTGAAGGTTCTATGTACACAATAATGATACCAAGAATTTTCCTTAATTTTCTGAACACCAAACTAATTACACTAATTACATCCACCTCAAATTATGCCCCAGTCCACCACATGTCATTTGTAGCTGGGTACACTCTATGGCTCCATTGGGATATTTCAAATTCACATCCCCTAATATTATTGCCAAGCTACTCCCCTGGGTGGGAAAGCAGCAAAAGGCAAAGAGATAACCAAAATGCTAGAGGGCAAGGGCAGCCAGGAGCTGCGAAGCAGACAAACTACAGGCCAGAGGATATCCACGCAAATTAGTGCGCAGATCTACCAAGAGAGCTTGGTACTGCCCCGCTGTGGCACTTCCACCATAGCTGGTGTCAACATTGGGCTTGCGTAAATGGTTACGCTGTTTACCCTGCATGCGGTACTGTATGGCTTTGTAAATCTGGACCACCTCCTTCAACAGGGGCCACTCAGGTAGTTCCACCAGGCATGCAAAGGTTTGAATCTTGCTTTCTTTGATGTAAGAACAATGCACAACTTTTCGTAGAATGACACCACCCTTGACATTGATCTCACCAGACAATGTATGTTCTGTGACACCCGATGGAGCATTATTACATATTGTTCTTAACTTTGAACCTATGCTATACGCCCTGCAAGTATCATCCTCTCCTGTTTATTTGTTTCTACTTATCCGACACGAGTTGCATACTGGCTAATACCTTGGGCATTTAATTAACGCTGTTGCATTGTCGCTGATATGATGTCATGTATACTGTATATTTGACAAAATGTTAATAAACAGATTTAAACAAAGAGAGCTTGATACTGCCCACGTGAAAGCCTCCTTACACACAAAACAAAGGACACACAGAATCGCATAGTTTGCGTCACAACTTTCTCCCCCATATCCAACAAAGTGAAGAAAAGTATTCTTAAACACTGGCCAGTACTAAATGCCGGTGACTACAATTTGGAACAACCACTTTTTGCATTCCGCAAAAATAAAAACATTAAAGATCACCTGATAGAGCTAGTCTCTCCCCCCCAAAAAACTACACAGACACTAAATGATATCTGGCCCTTCCCCCTCTAACCGGCCACTCGAAATGTGGTAACTGTGTTGCATGCCAGGACACTATTGAGAGTAAGGAATTTGTGTTTGATGCTTTCAGAATTTTGCTCGAACAATTCTCCAATTCTAACACTTCAAATGTGATTTATGCTGTCATATGTCCATGTAACATGATCTACATTGGCCAAACAACCCAAAAAGTAAGGATCCGCATCTGCCAACATCGAAGTCGCATTAGTTGTAAGGTTCAAGGTGCCCCGCTTGTGTGTCATTTTTTCTTAAAAGGACATACAGAGGATGATATCCGCTGGCAAGTCATCAATGTGGTAAAACCACCAACCAAAGGAGCAGACATTAAACAAATCCTAAATAAGGAGGAACTGAAATGGATTCTTCGGACCAAGAGCCTATACACAGGCCTAAACCGAATGGAGGTCTTGACCCAATAAAGAAAATGTATAAGTGTTTCTGGATTAATTTCTCCTTATCACACAGAGTTAATACTGTACACCAAGCCCCTCACATTATGCACTTCCACACTGTAACCTACCCCCGAACCATGATTGGCCCTACCATTTAGAACTGATCTCAATGTCTACTCAGCACTCCGTAGAATCACTCAATGTTCCTGATCCACCTTTGGATAGTATCAAACAATATGTGTCGATCAGTTGATTTTCATACAATACATGATCTCTGCATATTGTCTAGTAGCATGTACCATTCAGTCGATATCATGCATGACCCGTTCGGAGAAAACCCCCCTTTTTCAATCATACACAGAGTATATCCTCAAGCGATATTTACGTTGTGCATGACTCTTTTGTTTTAGTATTTACTGATGATTATTGCCTCCTTTTTATGCTGCTAAATGTCGTTGTTTCGTTATATGTATAGTACAGCTGATTCTGACACTAACCTCTAATGAAAGTTGGAATAACATTATACTTCGGACTCCATTCCAACATGGCCGCTCTTCTCTATCTTCATTCTGACACTATCCCTACTCCAAGTAACACTGCGTCATCACGTCCGTCTTCCGTAGCGCCATAGCGCCTATTTCACCCGACATGCCTCCTTTTAATCTCCTTCTTGCGGTCCCGCTGGCTCCAGAGCCATAACGCTGCAAACCGCCTCCATCTCCCTCAGCGGAAACGACCCTATCTCGGAGCTCACCTACACTTCACAGAAAGAATTATCACACACGCACAAGGCCCAACAGCTGCTCATCAGCCTACACCCTACCGCTAACTTTACGCATCTTCTCCCGCAGCCCCACTACCAGCGACTGGCTGTTGTGGATCATTGAAACGGACTTTTCTCATCTCCGCAGGTCATTCCTGGGTTTGTAATATTTTGCCACTCACCTTGACCCCAGTCACACCAATTCTTCCCATTTCTAAAGAGATTTAATTCACCTCCGCAGCGCTTCCTCATCCAATTGCACCACAATAATTCTTAGATCCACCTGGACCAAGCATCCCTCTCCGATTCCGAATTGAGTACCAGATAATTCCTCATCACAACTAATTTACTGCCAACTTCATCATCACCATTATTTCAAAATAATGCATGGACTGTTGCTGAATTCCGGGTACATATCATCCCCTCAAGTCGTCGCATGCCCAGATGGGTAACACTTTAATGAACACAGTTCTTATCCAAATAACTGCAGCATGCCTCACCATTAACGTATAATTATTTCGTCTAAAGCTCCAATTTCCCCCATTGTTAATCCCCCTCTTTCCCCTTTTTGCCTCTCTTTTCCTCCCCCCTTCCAGAACCTTATTCAACAGGCAATTGCCTTAGGCACCAATTTGTCTTGTCCTGAAGATGACCCCAGCATTAAGTTAAAGGGATCGAAATGTCGTCGACTTTTTGCCCTCTGACATAAGTGTATATTTTGTATTAGTATGTGCTAGGGTGCTCTAATGTATTTTCTGTTGGTCTAATAGCTATAATTTTTTCTGGCCACGCTTTTTGTATTGCCTGAGCCTTTTTCCGTTCTAATGATCTATATGTCCCCACTTTTATGTTTTCTTTTACTTTCTCATTAAAAGATGATGTCCAGTTGGACAGCCAAAATATAGACATCATTGTATCTCTATACATATGAATTTTCGCAAATGTTTTTTCTGTTAAGGACCGTTGTTCCTTAAAACACGACAGCATAAGGCAATCAAAAACAATGATTAACAATATTGACAATGAGCCACTAACAAAGGGAGAGCATGTTATCTAAAGAAGAGCAATAAAAAAGAGGCATAAGCTTTTTATGTCTGGCCTAGGAACAGTTTCATTATCTCATCAGCTTCATGTAAACAAAAACAAACAAAAAAATCACAGACACATATACCGACCACGCTTGCAATGGACAGCCCGTACTCACCATGAGGATGTAATCACCGAGGGCGGAAAGAAAGACATTTTCCCAGATTAAACGAGGCATGCTGGGAATTGCAGTCCATATGGAGGTGCTGTAGTATGTTCTTTCATCAAACTGTGGTCAGCTGTGCTTCCACCAATAGGAGTGATGCAGCACGTTTAAAGTAATGAACAGACAAATATATATATATATATATATATCCATCCAATGTTTGTTGCATATAGAGGACGTGCAGCAGGACCACCATGGGGGCTCGTCGGACACCCGCGCCCGGTCGTCTAAATACAAAACATCTTCCGTAACAAAATTAGTTACAGAACGGCACTCCGAGCAATGTTCAAGTTATTTAATTAGCACGGCAGAAACACTTGTGGCAACGTCAGACGCGTTTCGGCTACAAAAGCCTTTTTCACAACGCCATGCGCACGTTAGAACTTCCTATTTACATGGAAATTCGACACTGAAAACGGACCACCCACTCAAATGGGAGTGGTGTCCACATTGGAACATGCATATACTAGAATATAGCTATACAATTTGTGCATTAACTGAGATGGTTGTTCATATTTGGCAGAATTTGAGTTACTAAGGGAATTTATTATTCAAGTGTAACTCACTTTGGCACCTGCCAATGAGTGTGCCCAATTGGGCTGTACTGTGTAAAATAATTTTTGATGTAAACTCGGAGGGCATTTGAATTTTTGAGCATTTGCTAAAGGAATGATTTTATATTCAGTACTTAGAGGGCTCATTATTGTAATATAAATTTCTAAACGTTTGCCCAATGGGGCTGGTATGTATAGTAATTATTGATATTTGTATGAACCCAATTGATTAATATGTCATATTTGATTGATTTCTGAATATTTGCTTTCTGAATATTTGCTCATTGAATGTATTTTGAAATTCTGCCAAATATGAACAGCCATCTCAGTTAATGCATAAATTGTACAGATATATTCTAGTATATGCATGCTTCAACATGGCCGCCAGTCCCATTTGATTGGTTGGTCCGTTTTCAGTGTCGAATTTCCATGTAAATAGGAAGTTCTCACATGCGCATGGCATTGTGAAAAAAACTTTTGCAGCCGAAACGCATCTGAAGTTGCCACAAGTGTTTCTGCTGTGCTAATTAAATAACTTGAACTTTGCTCGGAGTGCCGTTCTGTAATTAATTTTGTTACGGAAGTTCCTTAGGTTTGCTGAACATGTGTGCACCTCTGTACTAGAATATTTTTTGTTACACTTATTTTTCATTGGTACATTTATAATAATATGCAATGCCAAGGTAAACACTCATTGCCAAATCAAGTAGCTATGAGCCTGCCAATTAAAGCAAGACTGGCATGATTTGCCAATTCTTGCTTAGTTTTTTTGACATGTTTACAATAAAATAATAATAAAAAATTAACCATCACACCAACTTGATAATGCCAAACCTATTGGCTTTGCCAATGCTTAATATTAAACCCCTTCGCTGCTAGGCCTCCCCCCCCGTGCTAAGCCTTTTTTTGGCTATTTGGGGTAGTTCACGCTTAGGCCCCTGTAACCTTTTGACCACATAAGGTATCCACACCAAATATGCGTCCTTTTCTTCCAACATCATGGGGATTCTCATGGTACCCAGGGTTTGTGGATTCCCCTGGAGGGGACCCAGAAATTAGCCACAATACAGCAAAACTATTATTTTTTTTTTGAAAAATGGAAAAAAGTGCTGCAAATGAAAGCGTCTGTTTTTTTCCCCTGCAAATGGTATCAACAAAGGGTTTGTGGGGCTGAAATCACCATTTTCCCAGCTTTCATAGACTGACAGACTTTGGTCAGAAAACCAACATTTTTTACACAGTTTTGGCATTTTACTGGGACATAGCCTATTTTTGCTGTTTTTTGTGCTTTCAACCTTCTTCCAGTTAATGGTAGAAATGGGTATGAAAGCAATAATGGATCCTGGAAAGCTATACATTTTAGAAAAGTAGACAAAATTCTGAATTCAGCAAGGGGTCATTTGTGTAGATCCTTCAAGGTTTCTTTATAGAAACTAACAGTTGAAAATAGGAAAAATTGAAAATGAGTTGAAATAAACAGCCATTTGTGCCAACGTTTTCACCTGTAACTTCTTCTAATTATGACAGATGTTCAAAAGCAATATACCGTTACATCTGCTGGACCTTTATGGTTGTTGGGATATATAGGACTTGTAGGTTCACCAAGAAAGCCGACGAACCCAGAGCCAATAACTGAGCAGCGTCTTGCAATGTTTTTTTATTATGTACCCGGTATATAGCAATTAATTTGGGAAAATATATAGAGTGAAAAATCGGGATGAAAGACACCTATGTATTTCTGAAATTGGAACAAAATATAGAGTTTAGAAACAGTAGCTATTTGCACATTTCCGTAATTGTGAGTACCCAAACTAGCATGAGAATTATAGGACATTTTTCAAAGGGACTTCTTTTTTATACATTGTCTTTCATTTGGAAGGCAGAAATGCATCGAAAGTCAATAGGTAATAACAGTTGCACTACAATTCTGTGTTACCCTAAGTCTCCCGATAAAAATGGTACCTCACTTGTGTGGGCAGGCCTAGTTCCCGCCACAGGAAATGGCTCAAAACGCAACATGGACACACTTCATTTTTACAGTGAAAACTTACCCTTTTTTTGCAAAGTGCCTAGCTGTAGAGTTTGAACCCTAGCTCTGCCGGCACCTAGGGAAACCTAGAAAACCTATACATTTTTGAAAACTAGACACCCAGGGGAATCCAGGATGGGGTGACTTGTCTGGCTCTCACCAGGTTCTGTTACCCAGAATCCCTTGCAAACGTCAAACTTTGTCAAAAAACCCACATTTTCCTCACATTTCTGTGGTGGAATGTTCTGGAATCTGCGTGGATCCACAAAATTCCACCGACCCCCCTTTCCCAAAGTCTTTCGAGAAAAATGGTACCTCACTTGTATGGGTAGGCCTAGTGCCCGCGACAGGACACTGCCCAAAACGCAACGTGGACACACCACTTTTTCACAGTGAAAACTCAATCAATCAATCAATCATATCATTTGTAAAGCGCACTACTCACCCGTGAGGGTCTCAAGGCGCTGGGGTGGGGAATGCTGCTACTGCTCGAAAAGTCAGGTCTTGAGGAGTTTTCTGAAGGCCAGTAGGTCTTGGGTCTGTCGGAGGTTGGTGGGGAGGGTGTTCCAGGTCTTGGCGGCGAGGTGGGAGAACGATCTGCCACCGGAGGTCGCTCTTCGGAAGCGGGGGACAGTGGCGAGGGCGAGGTCGGCGGAGCGGAGCTGGCGGATGGGGGTGTAGAAGCTGAGTCGTCTGTTGAGGTACGTTCGTCCGGTGTTGTGGAGTGCCTTGTGTGCGTGGGTGAGGAGTTTGAAGGTTATCCTCTTGTTGGCCGGGAGCCAGTGCAGGTCTCTCAGGTGAGGTGTGATGTGGCTGCGGCAAGGGATGTCGAGGATCAGGCGTGCAGAGGCGTTCTGGATGCGTTGGAGCCGTCTCAGGAGTTTGGCCAAGGCTCCTGCGTAGAGGGCGTTTCCGTAGTCCAACCTGCTGCTGACGAGGGCCTGGGTGACCGTTCTTCTCGTTTCAGTGGGGATCCACTTGTAGATCCTGCGGAGCATGCAGAGGGTGTTGAAGCAGGCGGAGGAGACGGCGTTGACCTGTTTAGTCATGGAGAGGGTGGAGTCGAGGATGACCCCTAGGTTGCGTGCGTGGTCGGTGGGTGTTGGGGCGGTTCCCAGTGCGGTCGGCCACCAGGAGTCGTCCCAGGCCGAAGGGGTGGATCCGAGGATGAGGACCTCCGTCTTGTCCGAGTTCAGCTTCAGTCGGCTGTTCCTCATCCATTCAGCGACAGCCTTCATTCCTTCATGAAGGTTGGTTTTGGCGGTGTGGGGGTCCTTGGTGAGGGAGAGGATCAGCTGGGTGTCATCGGCGTAGGAGATGATGTTGAGGTCGTGCCGACGGGCGACGTGGGCGAGCGTTGCCATGTAGATGTTAAACAGAGTTAGGCTGAGGGAAGAGCCCTGGGGTACGCTGCAGATGATCTCGGTGGCTTCAGAGCGGAAGGGGGGAAGGCGGACGCTCTGTGTTCTGCTGGAGAGGAAGGAGGTGGTCCAGTCCAGGGCCTTCTCTTGGATCCCGGCGTTGTGGAGGCGTGTTCGTAGTGTGTGGTGGCAGACCGTGTCGAAGGCGGCTGACAGGTCCAGGAGGATGAGGGTCTCCGTTGTCCAGCAGGGACTTGATGTCATCGTTGGCGGCGATGAGGGTAGTCTCGGTGCTGTGGTTGCTGTGGAACCCGGACTGGGAAGGGTCCAGGATGTTGTTCTCCTTGAGGTAGCGGGTCAGTTGTTTGTTGACGGTCTTCTCGATGACCTTTGCCGGGAACGGGAGCAGGGAGATGGGCCGGAAGTTCTTGAGGTCCTTGGGGTCCGCCTTGGGTTTCTTGAGTAAGGCGTTGATCTCGGCGTGCTTCCAGCTCTCCGGGAAGGTTGCTGTCTCGAAGGAGGTGTTGATGACTTTCCGGAGATGGGGTGCGATGGCTGTGCTGGCTTTGTTGAAGATGTGGTGTGGGCATGGGTCTGACGGAGATCCGGAGTGGATGGTGTTCATGATCTTGATGGTGTCGTCGTCGTTGATGTTGGTCCAGGAGAGCAGGCGGTTGGTGCGGATGGTGGTCGTGGGGGCGGAGGTCTCAGTGGTTGTCGGGGCGGTCGTGGCGTTGAAGCTGTCGTGGATGTCTGCGATCTTGCGGTGGAAGAAGGTGGCCAGCGAGTCGCACAGGTCTTGCGAGGGTGGGACGTCGTTGGTGTTGGAGCTGGGGTTGGAGAGTTCCTTCACGATGTTGAAGAGCTCTTTGCTGTTGTGCGCGTTGTTGTCTAGGCGGTCTTTGAAGGAGGCCCTTTTGGTGGATCTGATGAGGTGATGGTGTCTGCGGGTGGCGTTATTGTGGGCTGCGTGGCTGTCCGTTGTTCGTTCACGGAGCCAAATCTTCTCCAGCTTTCGGCAGGTTTGCTTGGAGGCCCGGAGGTCTTCAGTGAACCAGCTGGCTTTCTTGTTGGTGTGACTGTTGGAGGGTTTCTTGATCGGGGCGAGGGAGTTGGCGCAGTCGTTGATCCACTGTCTGAGGTTGCGGGCGGCGGTGTCGGGGTCGGCGGGTGGGCTCTGGGCGAGGGTGGTGGTTAGCTGGTCTTCGGTGACTTTGCTCCAGCAGCGGCGGGGCATCTGTTGGGTGCGGTGGTGCGTGGTGGGTTTCTTGAAGGTGAAGTGGATGCAGCGATGGTCGGTCCAGTGGAGTTCGGTGGTGTGGTTGAAGGAGACGTGGGGGCTTGCGGAGAAGATAGGGTCAAGCATGTGACCGGCGGAGTGGGTGGGTGTTGTGACGAGTTGTCTGAGTCCGAGGTTGGCTAGGTTGTCGATCAGGGTGGTGGAGTTGGTGTCGTTGTTGTTCTCGAGGTGGAAGTTCAGGTCCCCGAGGAGGATGTAGTCCGTGGAGGCGAGGGCGTGTGTGCTGACGAAGTCGGCGATGGAGTCGCTGAACTGTGGTTGGGGTCCGGGGGGTCTGTAGACGAGGGTTCCTCTGAGGGTGGTGTTGGGATCGGTGTGGATCTGGAAGTGCAGGTGTTCGGCGGTGCTGAGGGTGTCGTCGGTGTTGGTCGAGACTCTGAGAGTGTTCCTGTGGACGATGGCGATTCCTCCTCCTGCTCCGTTGGTGCGGTCCCTGCGGGTGATCTTGTAGCCTTCCGGGACGGCTATGGCTATGTCGGGTGCCGAGGTGGGGTTCAGCCAGGTCTCCGTCAGGAAGGCGACGTCTGGGGAGGTTGAGTCGAGTAGGTCCCAGAGTTCAACGGCGTGTTTGCGGGCGGAGCGGGTGTTGAGAAGGATGCATCTGAGGTGGTTGGGTTCTTTCCTGATCGGTGGCATGGTGGGGCGGATGCTTGTGAAGCTGCAGTTCCGGCAGGTGAAAGCTCCGTGGGTGCGCTTCGGGGCGGCCAGGAAGCAGGTGTGTGATCGTCCGGTGTTGAGTGCGTGGAGGGATCTGGCATCGTAGCGGTGTCGGGCGTCGTGGCGTTCGCGGGGTCCTGGCGCAGGGCGCAGTCCAGGCGCGGACGGGCGCAGACGGGCTTGCCTTAGGCGCGCCTTTGGCGCGCCAGCGGCACGGCCGCTGCGCGGCCTCCATATGAGGGGATGTGGGAAGGAGGAGCAGCTGGGAGGCGGGAGCGGGGCGGCGAATGGGATTGCAGGGGGGCAGGGCCGCAGGGGCGGGAAAAACAAGCCTGGGCCGCGGGAGAATTGGGCGCGGGAAGGAAAAACAAGTTTAGGCAAGAAAACAAGTACACGCACAGAGGAATAAAAACAAGTCTGGGCAAGAAAGCAAGTTAGGCACAGGGGAATAAAGACAAGTCTGGGCAAGAAAGCAAGTTAGGAACAGGGGGATAAAAACAAGTCTGGGCAAGAAAGCAAGTTAGGCACAGGGGAATAAAAACAAGTCTGGGCAAGAAAGCAAGTTAGGCACAGGGGAATAAAAACAAGACTGGGCAAGAAAGCAAGTTAGGCACAGGGAAATAAAAACAAGTCTGGGCAAGAAAGCAAGTTAGGCACAGGGGAATAAAAACAAGTCTGGGCAAGAAAGCAAGTTAGGCACAGGGGAATAAAAACAAGTCTGGGCAAGAAAGCAAGTTAGGCACAGGGGAATAAAAACAAGTCTGGGCAAGAAAGCAAGTTAGGCACAGGGGGAAAAAAACAAGTCTGGGCAAGAAAGCAAGTTAGGCACAGGGGAAAAGTACAGGATTAGGCAAAAACAATGCAGGCAGAGCCGTGCAGCAGCTTGGGGAGCGACCTGCCTGCGAGCAGGGTCAGAGGTCGCTCTGACCCTTTTTTTGCGAAGTGCCTAGCTGTAGATTTTGAACCCTAGCTCTGCCGGCACCTAGGGAAACATAGCAAACCTATACATTTTTTTTAAACCAGACACCCAGGGAAATACAGGATGGGGTGACTTGTCTGGCTCTCACCAGGTTCTGTTACCCAGAATCCCTTGCAAATCTACACTTTGTCAAAAAAAGCACATTTTCCTCACATTTCTGTGGTGGAAAGTTCTGGAATCTGCGTGGATCCACAAAATTCCACCCACCCCGCATTCCCCAAAGTCTTCCGAGAAAAATGGTACCTCAATTGTGTGGGTAGGCCTAGTTCCCGCGACAGGAAATGGCCCAAAACGCAACATGGACACATCACATTTTCACAGTGAAAACGGACCCTTTTTTTGCAAAGTGCCTAGCTGTAGATTTTGAAACCTAGCTCTGCCAGCACCTAGGGAAACCTAGCAAACCTATATATTTTTGAAAACTAGACACCCAGGGAAATCCAGGATGGGGTGACTTGTCTGGCTCTCAACAGGTTCTTTAACCCAGAATGCCTTGCAAACCTCAATCTTTGTAAAAAAAAAACACATTTTCCTCACATTTCTGTAGTGGAAAGTTCTGGAATCTGCATGGATCCACAAAATTCCACCCACTCCCCATTCCATAAAGTCTTACGAGAAAAATGGTACCTCACTTGTGTGGGTAGGTCTAGTGCCCGCAACAGGAAACGACCCAAAACGCAACGTGGACACACCACATTTTCACAGTGAAAACTGAACCTTTATTTGCAAAGTGCCTAGCTGTAGATTTTGAACCCTAGCTCTGCCGGCACCTAGGGAAACCTAGCAAACCTATAAATTTTTGAAAACTAGACACCCAGGGGATTCCAGGATGGGGTGACTTGTCTGGGTCTCACCAGGTTCTGTTACCCAGAATCCCTTGCAAACCTCAAACTTTGTCAAAAAACCCACATTTTCCTCACATTTCTGTGGTGGAAAGTTCTGGAATCTGCGTGGATCCTCAAAATTCCATCCACCCCCCTTTCCCGAAGTCTTTCGAGAAAAATGGTACCTCACTTGTATAGGTAGGCCTAGTGCCCGCGACAGGAAACAGCCCAAAATGCAACGTGGACACACCACTTTTTCACAGTGAAAACTGACCCTTTTTTTGCGAAGTGCCTAGCTGTAGATTTTGAACCCTAGCTCTGCCGGCACCTAGGGAAACATAGCAAACCTATACATTTTTTAAAACTAGACACCCAGGGGAATCCAGGATGGGGTGACTTGTCTGGCTCTCACCAGGTTCTGTTACCCAGAATCCCTTGCAAATCTCAAACTTTGTCAAAAAAAGCACATTTTCCTCACATTTCTGTGGTGGAAAGTTCTGGAATCTGCGTGGATCCACAAAATTCCACCCACCCCGCATTCCCCAAAGTCTTCAGAGAAAAATGGTACCTCAATTGTGTGGGTAGACCTAGTTCCCGTGACAGGAAACGGCCCAAAACGCAACGTGGACACATCACATTTTCACAGTGAAAACGGACCCTTTTTTTGCAAAGTGCCTAGCTGTAGATTTTGAAACCTAGCTCTGCCAGCACCTAGGGAAACCTAGCAAACCTATATATTTTTGAAAACTAGACACCCAGGAAAATCCAGGATGGGGTGACTTGTCTGGCTCTCAACAGGTTCTGTTACCCAGAATGCCTTGCAAACCTCAAACTTTGGGGGAAAAAAACACATTTTCCTCATATTTCTGTAGTGGAAAGTTCTGGAATCTGCGTGGATCCACAAAATTCCACCCACCCCGCATTCCTCAAAGTCTTCCAAGAAAAATGATACCTAACTTGTGTGGGTAGGCCTAGTGCCCGCGACAGGAAACGGCCCATAACCAACGTGGACACACCACATTTTCACAGTGAAAACTGACCCTTTTTTTGCAAAGTGCCTAGCTGTAGATTTTGAACCCTAGCTCTGCCGGCACCTAGGGAAACCTAGCAAACCTATACATTTTTGAAAACTAGACACCCAGGGGAATCCAGGATGGGGTGACTTGTCTGGCTCCCACCAGGTTCAGTTACCCAGAATCCCTTGCAAACCTCAAACCTTGTTTAAAAAAAAACACATTTCCCTCCCATTTCTGTGGTGGAAAGTTCTGGAATCTGCGTGGATCCACAAATTTCCTACTACCCAGCATTCCCCCAGGTCTCCGATAGAAATGGTACCTCACTCGCGTGGGTGGGTCAAGTACCCGCGACAGGCAAGGGCCCAAAACATATTGAGGAGACATCAAAATTACCTATCACAAAACAACCTGTTTTTGCAAAGGGGGTCACCTGGGGTTTTGTGATAGGTCATTTTGATGTCTCCTCAATACATTTTGGGCCCTTGCCTGTCGCAGGTACTTGACCCACCCACGCGAGTGAGGTACCATTTTAATCAGGAGACCTGGGGGAACGCTGGGTGGTAGGAAATTTGTGGATCCATGCAGATTCTAGAACTTTCCCACACAGAAATTTGAGAAAAAGGTGATTTTTTCATCAAAATTTGAGGTTTTCAGGGGATTCTGGGTAGGGAAACGTTGGGAGATCCACGCAAGCCATACTTCCCTGGACTGCCCCAGGTGTCTAGTTTTCAGAAATGTGTGGGTTTGGTAGGTTTCCCAAGATGGCCGCTGATCCTGGGGCCAAAAACTCATTTAACCCCCCTTTCAAAAGCAGATAGTTTTGTGATAGGTAATTTTGAAGTCTCCACAGTACGATTTGGGCCATTTCCTGTTGCAGCCACTATGCCTACTGATGCAGCGCGTACAATAAAAACTATTCTCCTCCTAGGTCACTTATAGGTCATCCAGGGGCAAACTATATTTTCTCACATCCACATGACGATGGGGCCCATAAACATCGCCTAACACACACGCACACACCTGGATTTCCTTTACACCTTTACGAAATTTTGTATTCCTAGGAGAAGCATGAGAACTAAATGGAAGACACCATTTATGTACCGCTGGAAGGAGCCGGGATATCTTATTACCTTAACTTATCACTTTCTTTTAGTTATTTTCTTTAAGATATTCCTGCTCATTGGTTTGTCGATGAATCATTCATGTAAAAATTAGTTCATAGTGATTAAGACCAGCTGAATCACAATAACCAATTACTGATGTCACAATCATTTAGGAAAATAACCACTGAGTCATTTGATTTAAAGAATCTTAAATTTTATATAATTTTAAAAGCATGAGAAAGAATTTAAACTTTTATTCAATTATTCATTCATTATTAATTCAAATATTTATTAA
The DNA here is from genome assembly GCA_963921515.1 of Calotriton arnoldi. Lineage (NCBI taxonomy): Eukaryota > Metazoa > Chordata > Amphibia > Caudata > Salamandridae > Calotriton > Calotriton arnoldi. The sequence goes on along the minus strand of CAWUFW010001899.1, from coordinate 222,821 downwards.
GCATAATCAATTTATTGCAGAAAGGAAATTTTTCGTCATGAAGCAAAACCCTAATTACCTGCCTACCTTCCTAATTTAGCCTAATAATTTCTATCCTAAGTTTAAGAATTAGAAATAACCTGATTCTCATACTCAACTGGAAAATTAAGACAGCAACAGAAACTTCAGCTCGTCAGCATCAGCTACCTGCAACCCGTCTCATCTAACAGTCTTTCAGCATCTCCCGCTCAGTAATGGATCGATCAGGACCACCCAGCACTGGAAGCCACCAACACCAACACGACTCTCCAACTCCGCTCCTGACTGTGACCCCCTCCCACTAAGAGTAGGCCCTTTTATACCCTAATTCTAACTTTGCTAACTAATTGTTGCAACATTAATAACACGCTTTTCTTTCATTGGTCCATGCATGTCATCTTATTCATTCTTTTAATCAAGTTCTCTTGGATCCAATGGTCCTTGGATCATTTCCTTTCTCACAGTTCAAGACATGTTTCCATCCGCTTCGATCAGTACATTTGTAACTTCTTTCGATACATTCGAGAACTCTGCAGGCATTGTCCTTTCTCTTAAACTGGTTTCCCACGGGTCTTTGCTGATCACCACGGCACACTATCAGTTCAATTAGGTCACATCAGCCTTGACCATTTCTCGCATCCTAGCCTCTCAGCAACATCACGAGGTTAGCTTTTCTCCGACTTCTCTCCCTTGTCACGTGTTTCCCGCACTTGCGCACATCATTAACTGGCAGCCATTTTATATCGCCACTCGGTTATACTTTAGAAGCACTATTTTGAAATAAACAAAACATAATTAAAATAGAGAAAAATAGCCTTTTCGTTTCCCTCCCGTCATCTACGTACCCCAATTAGTTATTACCTAGCAGAAAGCAACATTTAAGCTGTTCCTTACTTACCATCACTATTGTTTTTGCAACGACACGTTTATTTCTATGAAGCACAAAATCATGCATTTATTTTAAATTAGTACGCATTTATTTTTATGTTATAATTAGACACACGGACATTCGTTAATAGATTATTCAGCACATACACTTGCGTATTACCCTTCCCACACGTACAGTGTTGATTAATACATTTAAACGAACATTTTATTAATTATTTATAAAATTTGTTAGAGGTTAAAAAAAATTATTTTCTCTGCTCCATCACTACCCACACAAGTGAGGTACCATTTTTATCAGAAGACCTGGGGGAACACTGGGTGGTAGGAAATTTGTGTCAGCCCGGTGATCCTACAACTTTACCACACAGAAATTTGAGAAAAAGTGGATTTTTTCATCAAAATTTGAGGTTTGCAGGGGATTCTGGGTAGGAAAACGTTGGGGGGCCCACACAAGCCATACCTTGCAGGACTCCCCCGGGTGTCTAGTTATCAGAAATGTGCGGGTTTCTCAAGATGGCCACCTAGCACGGGGCCAAAAACCCAGGTGACCCCACTTGCAAAACCAGGTGGTTTTGTGATAGGTAATTTTGATGTCTCTACAATATGTTTTGGGCCCTTGCCTGTCACAGGTACCTGACCCACCCACAAGAGTGAGGTACCATTTTAATCGGGAAACCTGGGGGAACGCTGGGTGGTAGGAAATTTGTGTCAGTCCGGTGATCCTATAACTTTACCACACAGAAATTTGAGAAAAAGTTGATTTTTTCATCAAGATTTGAGGTTTGCAGGGGATTCTGGGTAGGGGAAACGTTGAGGGATCCATGCAAGCCATACCTCCCTGGACTCCCCCAGCTCTCTAGTTGTCAGAAATGTGTGGGTTTGGTAGGTTTCCCTGGATGGCCGCCAAGCCCAAGACCAAAAACTCATGTGACCCCCTTGCAAAAGCAGATCGTTTTGTGCTAGGTAATATTGATGTATCCACAATACGTTTTGGGCCCTTGCCTGTTGCGGGTACTTGACCCACCCACAGGAGTGAGGTACCATTTTTATCGGGAGACCTGGGGGAACACTGGGTGGTACGAAATTTGTGTCAGCCCGGTGATCCTACAACTTTACCACACAGAAATTTGAGAAAAAGTGGATTTTTTCATCAAAATTTGAGGTTTGCAGGGGATTCTGGGTAGGGAAACGTTGGGGGATCCACGCAAGCAATACCTCCCTGCACTCCCCGGGTCTCTAGTTTTCAGAAATGTGTGCGGTTGGTAGGTTTCCCTAGATGGCCGCCGAGCCCGGGGCCAAAAACCGAGGTGACCCCCCTTGCAAAACCAGGTTGTTTTGTGATAGGTAATTTTGATGTCTCCTCAATACGTTTTGGGACCTTGCCTGTCGTGGTACTTGACCCACCCACGCGAGTGAGGTACCATTTTTATCGGGAGACCTGAGGGAACTCTGGGTGGTAGGAAATTTGTGGATCCACGCAGATTCCAGAACTTTTCACCACAGAAATGTGAAGAAAATGTGTTTTTTTGACAAAGTTTGAGGTTTGCAAGGGATTCTGAGTAACAGAACCTGGTGAGAGCAAGACAAGTCACCCCATCCTGGATTTCCCTGGGTGTCTAGTTTTTAAAAATGTATAGGTTTGGTAGGTTTCCCTAAGTGCCAGTAGAGCTAGGGTTCAAAATCTACAGCTAGGCACTTTGCAAAAAAAGGGTCAGTTTTCACTGTGAAAATGTGGTGTGTCCACGTTGCGTTTTGGGCCGTTTCCTGTCACGGGCACTAGGCCTACCCACACAAGTGAGGTACCATTTCTCTCGGAAGACTTTGGGGAATGCGTCATGGGTGGACTTTTGTGGATCCACGCAGATCCCAGAACTTTCCATCACAGAAATGTGAGGAAAATGTTTTTTTTTTAACTAAGTTTGAGGTTTGCAAGGGATTCTGGGTAGCAGAACCTGGTGAGAAGCACACAAGTCAACCCATCCTGCATTCCCCTTGGTGTCTAGTTTTAAAAAATGTACAGGTTTGCTAGGTTTCCCTATGTGCCGGCTGCGCTAGGGCCCAAAATCCCGGGGGGGGGGGCAGAAAGACTGTGGCATTTTTTTGGGGGGAGGGGGGGTTGAGGGCATTGGCATGCCCATTCTGGGCTGACCTCACCCCTGAATTTAAAAAAAATATATTTCCTGATGCCTAGTGGGCTTCCTGCCCCCCGGGGGTGGCTGATAAGTGATATTGCCCCATATGCCTCCCGGGGGGCAGAAAGATTGTTGCATTTTTTTTGGGGGGGGGGGCATTTGCCTGCCCATCTTGGGCAGCCCCCACCCCTAAATCAAATGTAAAAAAAATACCTTGCTTGTAGTGGGCTTTCTGCCCCCCGGGGCCCGCACAAGCCATACCTTGCAGGACTCCCCCGGGTGTCTAGTTATCAGAAATGTGCGGGTTTGGTAGGTTTCCCAAGATGGCCACCTAGCACGGGGCCAAAAACCCAGGTGACCCCACTTGCAAAACCAGGTGGTTTTGTGATAGGTAATTTTGATGTCTCCACAATATGTTTTGGGCCCTTGCCTGTCACAGGTACCTGACCCACCCACAAGAGTGAGGTACCATTTTAATCGGGAAACCTGGGGGAACGCTGGGTGGTAGGAAATTTGTGTCAGTCCGGTGATCCTATAACTTTACCACACAGAAATTTGAGAAAAAGTTGATTTTTTCATCAAGATTTGAGGTTTGCAGGGGATTCTGGGTAGGGGAAACGTTGAGGGATCCATGCAAGCCATACCTCCCTGGACTCCCCCAGCTCTCTAGTTGTCAGAAATGTGTGGGTTTGGTAGGTTTCCCTGGATGGCCGCCAAGCCCAAGACCAAAAACTCATGTGACCCCTTGCAAAAGCAGATCGTTTTGTGCTAGGTAATATTGATGTATCCACAATACGTTTTGGGCCCTTGCCTGTTGCGGGTACTTGACCCACCCACAGGAGTGAGGTACCATTTTTATCGGGAGACCTGGGGGAACACTGGGTGGTACGAAATTTGTGTCAGCCCGGTGATCCTACAACTTTACCACACAGAAATTTGAGAAAAAGTGGATTTTTTCATCAAAATTTGAGGTTTGCAGGGGATTCTGGGTAGGGAAACGTTGGGGGATCCACGCAAGCAATACCTCCCTGCACTCCCCCGGGTCTCTAGTTTTCAGAAATGTGTGCGGTTGGTAGGTTTCCCTAGATGGCCGCCGAGCCCGGGGCCAAAAACCGAGGTGACCCCCCTTGCAAATAGATAGCCCCCTGAGCACATAGAAAGTGAAACTGAAATGAGCCTAAAGACTCATTTCAGTTTCGGTTTCTATGAAATGACGACAGCGGGACGTGCGTGCCGATCGTCAATTCAGGGAAACCAGGGGGAGAGCCTCTGGAGCTGGGTAAGCTCTTCCTCAGCTCCCGAGGCTGTTGGGGAGTAAAGGAAATCCCTCTGGTGCCTGCACCAGAGGGATTTCCAGTGCCATGTGGGAGGACGGCCGGGAGTTGTCCTGCGCACACGAGCACTGATGTGCACGACGCCTCCCGGCCGCCGTGCGCATGGAAGGGGTTAAGGGACTATGAAAGCACTAAGTGCCATATTCTTTTGTTTCATCACTTATCCTTTGTTGCTAGAGGTGCATAAAGAGAAATGCATTCAGCATGAGCCTCCGGACTTGCAATAAAATACCGAGGTCACCTCTCCTCCCCCTTTTGGAAGCTTTCAAAGCCTCATGGGCATGTCATGAAGACGCATTGCTATATTTTGGCAGTGAGGCTTTCCACGTCGCCATGCCTTATTATTTAATGCACCTTTTGCAGGTGTCCGGGCGAAACAATGAGAGTTTTTTTAAATCTTAGCAGGGCCAACTCAGCCTTTCAAGCTTCAAGAAAGAATGGAATGGGGTTGGTTAACCTCAACTTATTTAGCGTGCGACGAAAATGGAAAACGTCGGTGGCAGCTACTTTTAATACGGAAATATAACGTCAATATTTTTTTTATTATTATCACTGAGTCCAGGAAACTGCCAATTAAAGTTATTAACAAAATCATTTGAATACCTTGGGCATATGTACAAGATAATGACGCAGCGCGGCGCTGCAAGCCATCTTGCTGCACCGAGCTGCTTCTATAGGAAAGTGCAGGGATGTGTTGTATTTACAACGATACAACACATCCTTGTGTAATCGGCTGCCTAGCGCCAACGCAGGCACCCTTGCACTAAGGTGCAAGGGTGCCTGCGTTGCAGGGATAATTGTTTTTGTGCAGGAAGGGATGCCTGCCTGCACTAAAACAATAATTTATGGCGTTTTCCTCCTTCTATGTGTGCTACAGAATGCAGCGCACATCGAAAGAGGACAAAACGAGGAGAAATAAATGTATTTTTCCTCATTGCCCCACTTTTACACCTTCCTTGGGGAGGTGTTAGAATCTGACACATTCCCAGGTTTACAAAACCTTGTAAATCAGGGAGTGAATCAGAATTCATAGGTGTTGCGTGAGTAATGCTTGAAAGGGGGCCATATTTTCAAGGCCATGAAAAGCCACGAAGGGTGGCTTTGTGTAGCCTTGCAAATATGAGCGAACACATTGCGCCACCGGAGTGCCAAAAAAAGTGATGCTCCGGTGGAGCAAGGGGCTTGTAAATATGACGCCTAGCTCAGCTTTGGTTTTTCAGAGACCGTTTTTTTTTTTAAATGTCACATTTGACCCAATTTTCTGCACACCTTTTTCATGCTCTTCCTTTTAACAATGCTTTGGGCGCGCCCTCTCAACTGAACTTCTGTAATGGATCTCACATCACTGAACTTTGCCTGCGGTCCTGTTGTTATTGTTAGGCAGGTTTCTAGGTAGTCAGACGGATGATGTCAGGCAGATAGAGTTTCCTGTCGGCCATGTTAGGTAGATACTTTGATCAGATAACTAGTCATTTAACCTCTGCTGAGATTGCCAACTTTCCCAGAAAAAAAGGCTCAGGTTTTAAGATGCTTTAACGTCAGGAATATATTTATTTCTAACATGTCTTTTCTGGATCTGTTTGCTTTCATTACCAATCGGAGGTACTTTAGGCCAGCTCTAGAACACGTGTTAAAACTTTTGCTTCTTGCATTTGCTCTTTTAACTATGTACCGAGAAGGGGTAAAAATACCGGCTCTAGGTCATTTTCCTATTTTTTTTTACCAGCCTGAAAAGTAACATACAGGTCATGCCTATAAAAAACACAGTCAGGTGGGAACTTTAAATTACAGCCTCGAAGACAATAGTTGACAGGGAGGTAGCTTTTGGGGGAGGAGGGGTGGAGAGGGTGAATTGGATGCCAACCCCCCAAATAATTTACTAATCGGGCCTTGGCCTGACAGTCACAGTCAGATAAGCCAAGAAAAAAGTTGCCAAGAGAATCATACAACACACATCATGCAAAAAAGTTGCTTCAAATTTTAGAAAAGCATATTTCTTTAACACGCAGAAGCGCTTCACCTAAGTACTTTAGATTATATCACTGCATTGAGAGGCATTTATTAGAGTGATAGTTTTAAAACATATACTTTGAAATAGTCATGCTCTTCCCTCAGCCCTTACGACAGTGCCATTTGTGAAATCTCAGGTAAGTCAGTTGTCATTTGTAACCAGTATGTTACCTAGATTTTTAAGATAAACGGAGAAAAATTATAGTTGTTTGAATCAAACACAAAGTTTTAGTACAGCACACTTCCTGAGCTCACATTATTGAAAGTACCCTCATATGTGATAATGAAGAAAAAGGAGGCTTGTTGAAATACAATATTTGCCAAGGATCACATAATTTGCTCAAGCAGGGAAGCCGGGATTGAGCCTAGTGACCTAAGAAGATGTGTATGATAAGCCGGTATGACAGAGGGCACGCAGCAAATTGGGCCCCTACCCATCACTCTCTTCACATCGGTGTGCCAATGGCAGGGCTTTAAGTTAGTCAGGTCCTGCCAGGTCTCACTTGCAGCAGCAATTCATAACGGTCTTCGAAATTGGTTTCTATTGGGTCCTACATTCATGTGCTTCACAGGCAAACCATAACAATGATGCATTCCCTGTTTGCATTTCATTTTAGCTGCGTCTTGTAGTCCCTATAAGTATTTGTTTTTCCAACAAGTAGTGTTTCTGTAGTTTTTTCATTTAACATATGTCCAATTTACATGAACCAAGTCGTCTCTAGACGTCTGAGTGCATTTTGGTTGTGGGCAAGGGTTCAAGACGGGGCAAGAGTGAGAGGTGAAGTCAAAGCAAGAGTCTGCAGGTAGTGTGGATTTCTCACAGTGCCTGTCAGTGAGTCATAAAGGTGTTCAGACCTCATGCACATGCAAACATTGGCCTCTCTCCATAGCACGCAGAATGACAGTCACATATAATAATAATACTGGAGCTTGTATAGTGCAAACAGCTACCTCAAAACAGAGGTGTCCCGGCGCTCTAGCAGCAGGCAGCACGCGCAGGGAGGTTTCAGCATATGTTCCACTTGTAATTGTGATTTTGTGGCAAAGTGTGTGAAAGAGGTGCATAACTGAAAATATTGACCGCCAAATTAAAAGAAAATGGAGTAGTTAAATCCGAGTTGATGGGTTGTGCGTGTGAGGGGATGGTCAAACGAGGAGATGAACACACGTATGTGCAGAAGACAAGAGTGACAAGACGTTGTTAAGAGAAAAATTATGATGTGTGAGATATGCAGATGATTTCAGAAAGATGTGGGAAGAAAAAGGGAGTAAGTGTGTAACAGATTAGGAGACGGCCAAAGTAAGTGGTGTGACAAGAAACAGAAGTGAGTGAGACACTGTGAAGACCACCTCCTCTTCCACGGATCTTATCAATGTTTAATTCAGTCTCAAATTCAAAGAACTGAAACATATTTAATTCCAATTATTCACAACAAAATCATTGTTGTTGCTCATTTATTTGATCCTGCTAAAAAAAAAAATGGCAAAGTCAATAGGTCGGGCTTGTTTTTTAGGCATGTCTATTGTTGTGTTAAATGTCTGGATGCAATAACATACACCTCAGAGAGAGGCACCCAAATACTGGCCAGGTGGCATGCTAGTTTTCCACACCCTTAATTACACAGGCCATGCCGCTTGGAAAGGATTCCTAGTTACACTTCCTTACCAATGTCCCTTTTAAAGACTCCCCACTTTTTTCATCCCACTTAAAGCACTGGCCACCTATGGAGGATGACCACAGTGATCTGATCAACATACAGTGTTGTACCTTCATGCCCCCCTCAGGCCTTATGTGTGTTTTTGGACCCTTGGGCTACAGTGCTTCAGCAGTTGTAATTGGCTCTGAAATTAGGTTTTCCCCATCGGTTTGCCTCTATCTTAATCCGTGGGTGTATATGAGAAGTATCAGACTTAGGATCTGCATTCCAGTGAATTTATCTGGCCCTGTGAGGTCCTAATAAAATTCAGTTGTGTTCACTTTCACCAGATTTAACTTGGATCTTCAACGTCCCCAGCACTTCATCATCTACTTCTCTTAGGCCTGGACTGTCACCCATCTGTCTCTGCAGTGTGGCAGTGGGTCAGGGCACCCATGTTTGGGTTGGTTCCTGTCTACTCAAAGAATAGCAGAGCGAGCAGGTTAACTTTACTGACAGATCATTAGCATACCAAAGATTAGATTTATAGCGCTTCATGTTGTGATATTGTAAAGCGCTGTAAATAATAAATGTCCTTATTAATCGGGGCATGTGGTAAACACAATTGCTGAAGTCACAGTTGCATCTGTGACCTCAGAACTGGAACTTGCATGTCACCAACATGTTGTACATCATTCTGAGATGTTTCATTGCTATCCTTTCTGTCATAGCCTTCTCGTATAGTCAGCAGTGGCCAAGTCACAGTATCATATCAAAGACATCAAGTTTGTCATTGAAGAATCTTAACTTATTGGGGTGTGACTCTTATGTGCACATAACACAACTCCCAATAACTGTGCAGTATCAGGATTCTTGATGAGATTCTGTAATGGTGCTTCCCCATCGCAGAGAGTTCTTGTGCCTTGTTGCCTAGCAGATAGATGTACATTACCTTCAAAGTCTCTAGCTCCTTTTTAAAGCTCATCATATGCATAAGGGAACCAGCTCCAAATGTAGGAGCGTCAAGGTCATTTAAACACAGCTATTCACATAAATATCCTTCTGGGCACAGGAAGACCCATCCATACATACACACATCTATACACACACCACACGCATGATCATATACACAAACTGACCTTTAATCCGCCCATATACACACACTAACCAAACATCCTTGCACAAATACCCATCAATCCAAATACATTTTTCTTTCACATGCAATCTCTATCTACATTCTGTCTTCCTCTACACATCCATCTGTCCACACAAATTCAGCATTCATCAAAATATATATTAAGCCTCCCACTCACCCAGCTGTCCACCAACTGAGACCACCCACTTCTCCATCCATTTCATCATGTATCCATACAGCCATTCACCCCTCAACACACAACACACCACAACATATGTATTTGTGGGCAAAAGTGCACCCCTTGGGCATATTGGTGCTGAAATAACCGATGATTAATCACAACCATCCATTCTTAACCATTTTACTTGCTCAACCATCCATGCGCTTACCAATACTAACCATACTGAAATATACAGGCTATGCTGTACCTGTTATTTGAGAGAGTGGGCTTTGGTAATACTTCATGTGTTTTATTTGCTCTCGTCTGTGTCAGCAGGAAGCTTGTACTACTGCTGTTGTATCAGAGAGAGAAGCGTGCACTGCCCTTACTAATATGCACCTGTTCCTCTTCCCACTTGTTCCCATTACTACTGTAGAAAATAGATATTTTCTTTGTGGAGACCCAGAATGTTTCACCTTTTGCTGGACCCTATGTTTCTGCTGGCTTTAGAACTCTGTGCACTTTACTAGAAAAATAGTTAAATAACTATTTTTAATAGTTGTTAAAAATGAAATTCAATTGAGCAGTCAGATTTTTTATAAATATTAAGCAAAAGTAACTTTTAGAAAGTTACCTTTTCTCTGACTGAAGTTCCGGGAGGCTAATTTGCATTTGGCTCTGAAGCTTCTCCTCATCAGTAATTAGACTTAAATGAGGACTCTGCTATTGTTCAACAAGACTTCTGTCTCTAGGGGGCAATTTACCAGGCCCCTGTGCCACCAATCACTTTTTTGATGCTCCGGGAGCGCACAATGCTGAGCCATGTTTACAAGGTCACACAAAGTCACCCTGTGTGGCTTTTCATGGCCTTGTAAATATGGCCCCCTTTTGCGCATTACTCTGCGTGAAAGGGGCGTTCCATGGGTGTTCTGTGGGTGTTCCCATGAAACACCCATGGATTCTGACGCTTTTCCAGATTTACAAGGTTTCATAAACCTGGAAATGCGTCAGATTCTAACGCCTCCCCACGGGAGACGTTAAAGTGAAGCAACAAGGAGAAATACCTTTATTTTTCCTTATTGTTTGCTCTTTCTATGTGTGCTGCATTCTGCAGCACACATAGAACGTGAAAAACACCATCAATGATTGTTTTTGTGCAGGAAAGTGTCCCTTCCTGCACAAAAACAATCATCCCTGCAATGCAGGCACGCTTGCACCATGGTGCCAGGAGGCCTGCATTGGCGCTAGGCAGCCAATTGTGGGCTAGTGCAGAGGAAAGCACTGAGATGCGTTGTATTGCTGTCAATGCGACACATCGCTTCACTTTTGCAATGACACAGCTCAGTGCAGCAAGATGACTTGCAGCACTGAGTCATTTTCTAGTAAACATGCCCCTGGGTTTATTGTGGGTACTGCAGTTGATTCAAACTGGAATTAAGTGTTAGATGTGGAAGAACACTAGGATTACTATAGAACTCTGCCAATGCACACCCCCAGAGCCAAATTTTAGTGTGGCCAAAATGCTTTCGCCATCTTTAAAATGCCCATGCCCAATGTGGATAGGGTTGTCCCTGGGAACTTTAACCCCAGTGGTTAAGACTTGCCCAGGAGTCATGCCCACTCACTACTTAGTGTCAGACATAACTGTTGCACCTCTAGGCACCCACTTCTGAACACTTCCTGGACCTGCTGTTTGTGACCTGAGAGAGCCCTTAAGGACTGGACCTGTTCCCTCTTGTACCAAGGACAAAGAAGGGGACTTTTTTAAAATATATATATATATATCTTTTTGTTTGAGTTTTTTATGCATCAGTTGTAAATAGTGGTACATTATTTGTTATCATCAACACGCAGTCTATATGTCGTTTTACTCATTACAGCATAAATTATAGCACATTTGGTTGTCTCTCAGCTGCTGCACGGTTACCTTCAATACTATATTTTCTTCTTATGTCTTAAGAGATTCCATGAAAAAGGATGACATATTGCGATATTTGGGTATGTACCTTATTGTGTCCTGTATGCACCGGGGTACCTTAAACGTGCACAGTGAGGGAGTAACATTTAGCATTCACGTCAGGATACAATTTGTCCAATTGCATACACCTTTAACTCTAATTCTACTTAACAACGGAGGGGGGTGGAAGGAGGAGGGGAGGGTAATGTAAAAGGGGGGTAGGAGAAAAGAAAAGAAAGAAAGAAAAAAAACACGGGGAGGGCAGGAGTAGGGAGCTGTAGTTGGTTGCTGCGTTCTCTGTTTTGCGAGGGGAATGGGGGCATCTGTAGTATCTGGCGTGACCCTGTGCATGGCAGGCTGTGTGATCTATGTCCAAGGTGGTATGTCTGGTGAGGGTGTATACAGTATACTTGGGGGTATCTCTTTATCATATGCTCTAGTGCCTCGGTGGCTAATTAATGTTTACATTTGTTTCACAGTTCTTCTACTATAGTAAAGGTTGGCCCATTCTCTTCATCCTCTTTGGTATCATTGTTTGCGACTCGTCATTGCTGTTCTGTTCTGGGTGTTCCCACATTGCTAATATTTCTGTCCATAGGTATGCTATCGGGTGGAGCCTAACCCCCCTGGCTTCTTCTCTGATCAGTGCACGCTCCTCTGCTCTAGCCCATTGTGTCACTTCTGTTTTCCATGTCTTGACTGTTTGTCCTGTCATTGATTTCCATTCTATAGCAATTCTCCTCTTAGCTAATCCCAATGCCAAATCTACGAATCTAGTTCCAACTTTTTGGGAGTTTGGTCTCGGGTATAACCGCAGGATACACGCCACCAATGTTCGAGGTGGGGTTCGTCCCAGTGCGAGGTCTAGTTCCCTCAGTATTTCTGACCAGTATGACTGTAGTTGCGGGCAGTCCCATCCCATGTGTACAAACCCCGCATCTATGTTTCCGCATCTAGGGCAGGATCGGGGGCCCCTCCGTATGTAATCTGCAGCCTGTGTGATGTCATAGATATATTGGTTACATTTAAGTCTGGTATTTCTTGAGATTTTCTTTGGTGAGGCTAATATTCTTCGCCATTCCGAATCAGTTAGGTCCCGTTTAAGAGCCCTTTCCCATCTGTTCCTTAGTGCAGTTAGTGGGCCTCTGGTCATGTCTGCAAGAGATCTATAAAACCATGTCACCAAGTGTTTTGTGACCCCCATGGACACCAGTAGTTGTAGTGTACTATGTGTCACGGATTCCGCCCCTTCTCCACCCCATAGGTCTTGGAATGCTCGTACTAGTGCTGTATATCTGAGAAATTGTCCAGGAGGCAGCTGGTAGGAGTCCATTAGATCCTCCATAGGGATTTGTGTTCCCTTCTGGTAACAGTCGACTACTGTGAGTATTCCCACTTCAGTCCAGACTGTTAGTTGTCTGTGGGTAAATAAGGTAATAGGTTTCACCATGTGGTAGTCCTGCTAGGGGCAGTGATGGAGCATACAGAGCTGCTCCCTTGGTATTGAATACACACCTACACCAACATTGTAGGGCCGTGGCCAGCAGAATTCCTGGCTTGGGGATCACGATTGATGTGTTTAGGAATTTGGCCAATAGAAGGTCTATTTGCATCATCTTTCCTGATTGCAGTAATTCGTCTTGGGTAGCTCCTTCTAACCTCTGCGTGAGCCACTGAAGTTGGGATGCTAAAAAATATAACTCGAAGTTTGGAACTTCAAGACCCCCCCTCTTCCGTTGGGCTTCTAAGTGTAGCCAGAGACACTCTGTGTCTGCCCCCATCCCATATTAGATCCCGTAGTAGGACGTCTAATTGGTTGAACCATGAAGCTGTTATGTATATTGGCATGTTGGCAAAGTAGTAAAGGAGCCATCTTGGAGATTGCTGTCCGGGCCATGATGGGCAGCTTCAGCGACCTCCAAAAAGGTACATACACCCTAAGGGAGCATAAGGCTACTCCCAGAGTACTGTCCTTCAAGTCTTCTATTGCATGAAATACCTATATTCCAAGGTATTTAAAGGATAGCGGGAACCAGTTCAGGTCAGGTGGGAGTCCTATTGGTTGCTCCAGTCCTCTGCATAACGGGAATATATGTGTTTTGGATGTGTTCACCCGAAGGCCGGAAGCTGATTTGTACTGTTTTAATTGTGTCACGGCTTGGGGGATGTCCATCAGTCCATCTCTGAAATAGAGAAGTATATTGTCGGCATACAGTGATATGATATGTTTACCGGCCCTCCACTTCCAGGCCCCATCCCTTTCCCACTTGCCTAAACTGGGCAGCTAGGGGCTCAATTGCTAGGGCAAACAACAGCGGGGAAAGAGGGCATTCCTGTCTGGTGCCTCTTTGCACTCCGTATTGTGGTGACAGTGTGTTTCCCGTTCTAACTCTCGCTGTCGGGGCCTGTACAATAGTCTGACCCATTTAATCCATTATTCTCCCAAACCCATCCCTTTCATTACAGCGAACAGAAAATCCCAAATCACTGTGTCGAAGGCTTTCTCCAAGGCCACCGATATCAGCATTGCTTTGCGGTCAGTCTGTGTTGCTGGGTGATATATGACATGATACAGTCTCCTAAGGCTGAGTGAGGTGCTGCGTGTGGGTGTAAACCCATTCTGGTCTGTGTGCACTAATCCCTGCATGTGTGGAAGGAGTTTAAGGACCAACACTTTACTCAAGATTTTAAAGTTTAGGTTCAGCATGGATAGCTACGCAACCCCGACAGACAACGCCCCAGGAAAGCCGCCTGGTTCACAACCGCTCTCCAAGAAGCCAGACGCACCTGTAGATGCCTGGAGAAGAACTGGAGAAACACAAAGACAACCGAAAACCACACCACCTACAAGGACGCCATGACGGACTACCACAACCAGATCAGAGCCACCAAAAGGAACTTCATCCACAACAAAATCCTGGCCAACTCCACCAACTCCAAGGAACTTTTCAGTGTCATTCAAGAATTCACCAACCCACGCAGCGCAGCCGCAGACATCACCCCATCCCAAGACCTCTGCAACAAGCTTGGAACCTATTTCCACCTCAAGATCAAAAACCTCTACGACAACTTCATCGACCATCCACCAGGTGCCACAGACGGCCCCCCGCCCCCAGAAACACCAGCCAGCCCACCATCTCCAACTGGACACCGATCACGGCCGAAGACACCGCCTCAACCATGAAAAGCATCCACTCGGGGCCCCCACCGACCCCTGCCCCCTCACATCTACCACAGAGCCGTGGCCGCCATCGCACCCAAACTACAACTCACCATCAACACCACCTTCAAAACAGGCACCTTCCGAGACGACTAGAAGCGCGCAGAAGTCAGACCCCTGCTCAAGAAGCCCACAGCTGACCCCACCGACCTCAAGAACTATCGGCCCATCTCGCTCCTCCTCTTCGCAGCCAAAGTTGCAGAGAAAACAGTCAACAGGAAACTGACACGATTCATTGAAGAGAACGCCGTCCTCGACCCGTCCCAATCCGGATTCCGAAGCAACCACAGCACAGAGACCGCCCTACTCGCCGCCACAGACGACATCCGTACCCTCCTGGACCAAGGCCACTCCGCAGCCCTCATCCAACTCGACCTATCAGCGGCCTTCGACACCGTCTCCCATCGCACACTAGTCGTCAGACTACACGACGCAGGCATACAAGGAACAGCCCTGGACTGGATCCGATCATTCCTCACCGGAAGAAGTCAAAGGATCAGACTCCCACCCTTCCTCTCCGACCCCACGAAAATCACCTGCGGAGTCCCACAGGGTTCATCACTGAGCCCCACCCTCTTCAACATTTACATGGCCCCCTCGCAGCCATCGTCCGACAACACGGCCTCAACATCGTATCCTACGCCGATGACACCCAGCTCATCCTCTCCCTCACCAAAGACCCCACCACTGCCAAACTCAACTTCCAGAAAGGAATGCAAGACGTCGCAGTCTGGATGACCAACAGCTGCCTGAAGCTCAATGCCGAGAAGACAGAAGTCCTCGTCCTCGGTACCACCCCTTCTGCATGGGACAGCACCAGGTGGCCGACCGCCCTCGGAAGCCCACCTACCCCCTCAGACCACGCCAAGGACCTCGGCATCGTACTCGACTCATCACTCTCCATGAACCGACAGGTCAACGCCGTCACCTCCTGCTGCTTCAACACCCTCCGCATCCTCCGCAAGACCTTCAAGTGGATCCCCCCTGAGTCAAGGAAGACAGTCACCCATGCACTCATCACCAGCAGACTGGACTATGGAAACGCACTCTACGCCAGCATCAACAAGTCCCTACTCCGCAAACTCCAGACAGTACAAAACACCGCCGCCAAACTTGTCCTCGGCATCCCCCGACACGAACACATCAGCCAACACCTACGAAGTCTCCACTGGCTCCCCGTGGAGAAAAGAGTCACTTTCAAAATCCTCACTCACGCCTACAAATACCTACGGACCCAAATACCTCAATGACAGAATCAACTTCCACGTACCCCCAAGAAACCTCCGATCTTCCAACCTCGCACTGGCCGAAACCCAGCGCATCCACAGAGCCAGAGCAGGCGGAAGATCCTTCTCTCACATTGCAGCCAAGACCTGGAACGAGCTACCGGCAGACATCAGACGCGCCCCCTCCCTGAAAACCTTTAGTAAGACCCTCAAGGCCTGGCTCTTCGGCTAAACAGATCTGCGGACCCCCCCTCAGCGCCTTGAGACCCTCACGGGTGAGTAGCGCGCTTACAATTCCCTGATTGATTGATTAATTGATTGATAGGGAGCGGTAATCAGTCACTCCCTGCTCTTTGCTTTTTGGAAGTAGTATTACTACCGCATCCCTTGTAGTCTCTGGGAGAGAACCAATCTGCCAGGCCTCCACGTATAGCTTCTCAAGATGAGGCGCCAGCACCCCTATATATGCTGCATAAAATTCCACCGGCAGTCCATCTGGCCCCTGTGTTTTACCTGTTGCTAGTCCTTTTACTGCAGCACTGATTCCCTGTGTAGTGACAGGGGCCCCTAGTTCCCTACAGTGTTCCTCAGCTAGTTTCTTTATCGGTACTTGCGTCAGGTAGGAATCTAATGCTTCCTCAGTAAGGCAGGGAGGAGCCCTATACAAGGTCCTATAGTAATTACAGAATTCTTGATTTATCAGTGTGGGTGAGTTTATGGGCTGCCCACTATTGGTATGTATCTTGGTTATGGGTGAGCCTCTGGACTCGGGTTTGATGAGCCACGCCAGCATTCTCCCTGCCTTACCCTCTTCCTCGTGCACCTGCGTGATATTGTTTGTGTCATGGGTTTTCAACTTCTCCAGACTGTTGTATTGTTTTCTCGTTTCCTGGACTTCTGCTATTGTTTCCTGGGTGCCACCTACTGTGTTATCCAATATGCATATTTGCTGTTCTATTGCGAGTAATTCTTTGTACAGTTCTGCTAGTGCTCCTACCGACTGACTAATGCATTGCCCTCGCACCACCACATTGAAGGTCTTCCATTCAATCAACCTTGTGGACGCGGAATCCTGGTTGTTAATGAAGTAGTTTGAGATAGCTTCTGCTAATGAGCTTCGGTAATATGCGTCTTCCAGTAGGACCGGATTAAGGCGCCACGTAGGGGCTGGTCGCCTTTCTCCTATTGCAGTGTACAGCAGCATTACCGGGCTATGATCGGAGATGGTTCTCCCCAGATATTCTGTAAATATTACGGTCTGAGATATTCTATGTGAGCATATAAAGCAATCTATTCTGGTGTGGAGTTTGTGTACCGCAGAATAGTATGAGTATATGTGGTCTGTGTCATGGTGTGTGCGCCATATGTCGATCAGTCCCCAGTTCTCGAGCCATTTTCACAGTCCAGTTGCCAACTTCCTTTTTACTGTCCCTTTCAGGGGGGAAAGAATCTGTCCAGTTGTAAGTCAAGGACGCAATTGAAGTCGCCTCCCAGCAGGAGTGTGTCAGGTGTGAAAAAGGCCATGTGCATGGACAGCGTGTGGAGGAAGCTCAGCTGCTCTTGGTTGGGGGCATAGATGCTACCTATGGTGAGTTCTTTGCTATGTAACCTGCCCTCCACTAGGACATATCTGCCCTCTCTGTCTATGATTGTGTGTAGCATTTCAAATGGCGTTCCCGTCCTTATCCAGATTAACGTGCCTCTGGCGTATGCTGAATAGGATGTAGCATAAAGCTGGCCTCTCCATCTCCGTCTCAACCTATTTCGGGTTCCACTAGACGCATTTCCTGGAGAATGGCAATTTGGACTCCCCTGTCTTTAATGTATCTGTGGATATTGTTTCTCTTGAGTGGGGACCCCATTCCCTTGACATTCCATTAGATGAATGATACCCCTGTGGCGGTATTATGTGTGCTCGCCATGTTCACATATTTGCGCATCACCCCCACCCATGTCTCCTCCATCTCCGCCCTCCGTCTCTTGAAGTGAGCTCATGTCCTCCATGCGGAGCTGGATATAGGGAAGGAATGTAGGGGAGGAAGAAAAGGGAAGGGTAAAGGAATACGAATCAAACTCCCACAACAACTCCCAAACCCCAGCACAGCAACAGTATGAAACAACCATGTGATACTAGAATATCTCCTCTGGTCAGCCTGTGTGGGCGTTACCAGAAGGGGCGTGCCAAGACGTGTCGTCTAACTTCCCCTTCTCGCTACAGCAGCCCGGTGTGTAATGAGTAGGTTCAATTGTAACAGTTTAAGGATAGTCTCGCTTAGGGGGGGAGGCGGTCCCAATCCTCTGGTATAGTCTCAAATATTGACTTACAGCCTCAACGTCCGTTTACCTTCTTTTGTACCTGAGGTAGATCAGTTTTTCTCAAACCCTCTCCCTCCCACCCAATACCTAGTGAGGTTTGTGCAAGGCACTTCACACAGAGTAAAGGATATCAAATGATATTGTCTGCAGTCAGCGGTGTCACATCAGGTAATTCGGTGTCGTCCTCACCTGCGGATATCGAGGTTGATCTAGTTAATTTCCGCTCCGACGACGAGTCTCTGTCTTTGGATGAGTGTTGGGTCGCGCCTATCTTTTGCGACCGCCTGCAGTGCCGCCGCCCGTTCCACTTCAGTCTGTGTCGGTGAAGGTCTGCCTCCCATGTTATTTTGCAGTTTTCTGTGAAAGCGGCCTCTTTCCCCCCTACGTTAGGGTAATGCTTCCGGGTGTGCCATTTGTGGGGCCACCCCCATTTTGTAGTCTTCCAGCCACGACCATGCCAAGTCCGGGATGTCGCAGAAGTGCGTGGAGCCATCCAAGGTGATTCTGAGTTTAGAGGGGTACATTAGAGAGTACTGTATCCCTTGATTTTGGAGCGCTCGTTTCACTTCGGCGTATGAGGCCCTTCTGACTTGTACTGTTCCCTTATAATCCGGGTATATGGAGACTTTTTGGTTGGCTACTGCAAATGTGCCTTTTGTGCGGGCTTGTTGCAAGATGATGTCGCAGTCTCTATAATGTAGCAACCTAGCTACTACTGGTCTGGCTGGCCTGCCTGGACCTAGAGGTCTAGAGGGCACTCTGTGCGCTCTTTCCAATGCGAAAAAGGGAGTTAAGGATTCTGTGGCCACTTCAGTCCGCAGCCAATTCTCCACGTATTCCACCATGTGTCCCGCTTCAATACCCTCCGGCAGTCCCACCACTCTGATATTGTTGCACCTGTTGCAGCCCTCCGCATCTTCTGCGCGTTTTCCCAGTGAGTCCACTCTGTCCCTGAGTTCCAGCATCTGTTTGGTGAGCTTTGTGCATTCCGGCTGTATCGCCTCAATCTTGTGTTCCACGCCTTCAACACGATCTGCCAGTTTGTAGTGCTCTGTCCTTAATAATCCTAGTGACACAGACACTGCTCCTATGTCCTGCTGTAGGGCATTCCTGGTGTCTGTTTTTGCTTCCAGGATTTTGTCCAGTTGCTGTCTAATCGGATCTGCTGGGGGATCGTTACACTCCGGGTCTACGTTTGCATCTTGGACCTGCTCCTGTGGGTCTTGGGAGGCTTCCCCTGGCTAGGTTCTGGGCTTCCCCACTACGACCGTGATTCAGCGTCTCACAGTCTCCCCTCTTGAATCAGTGTTTTTCATGTGCGCAACTGGTTCTGTTTTGCCCTCTCCCCTTCTGGGCTGGTTTTGGATTTGCACGCTTCATGTCACCATCCCACAGTGTGAACGGGTACGTGGGTGAGGGCCCTAGTCTTGAGTCTCACAGGCTTTTTATTGTTGCATTTCGTATCCCGAGGGACCCTGGACGTCGTCCCCTGGCTCTAGGTCCTGGAGGGGTCTCGCCCTGAAGGTCTTGGTCTGTTGTTCGCCCCTCTTCCAGATATGCCTGGGCTCCTACGGGCCTCTATCCTGATATGGGTTGGTTATACTTAGGGCTTCCAACCTCTACTTCAGTTTCCAGAGGGCCTCTATTGCGCAGGGGGTCCAACTCCAGTATATTAGTACAGTGGATGTGGCTGCCAAGGAGTCTCCCCTTCATTACATTTATGCACTTGCATATGCTGTATTTGTGTGCATTACGATGTAGACCCAGCTCCTCATGGTGCGATAATGTCTATGAGCTAGCCTTGCTACTTGTGGTGTTTTGGTGGCGTGGGCAGGCATGCGCTGTGTTGCTTAGGACTCTAGGTTCGACTTAAGGTCTATCAGTGTGGGGCCCCTCTATGGTCAGCCTTGCTTCCCAAGGATCTTTTCTATGAAGAGGAGGGGAGGTGGAAGGGAGAGGTCCCATCTTCGCCAACTAGTTCCCCCTTGAGTCTGGACTTCTCTCACCGCTGTCTCCGTTCCTGACCCCGACTGGCCCAGTACGGCGCGGTTATACTTTCCTGCGGCTCGTTACCTCTGACTGCGGTAGGTGGGTCTCTGGCTTCGTCCCCTCCGCCAATCGTGCACTGGGATCTCGTTCAGATGCTCAGCTCCCCCCGGGGGCCACACTTCCCGTTAAGTGGCTGCAAGCACGGGCCAGTAACCTCCGGTCCCTCTCGCTGCACCAGCGCCGGCCGCAGAGACCTCTCACTCAAGGCCCTTCAGTCATTTTGTGCTCGGCATCAGCCAGGTCTCCGTCATTTTTCATGCCAGAGCATCCCAGTGCTGAAGGCCGATTCCAGAGTCGCCGCTGTCTTACACCTCTGCTCGCTCCGTCGCCACTCGTGGGGTAAGTCCTCTCACCTTGGTTCCCTCGGGGCTCGCGTGCCGCGGCCTGTCTCTTATGGCCGACACTGCGCTCGTCTCCGTGCTCCACCCGCCCTTGTTCCAGGAGGGCCTGCGTACCTCCATTCCACGATGCAGACCTGGGATAATGGCGGCAACTTTGGGGCAGCTCACCCTCTCCTCCTTCAGCGCTGCTACCCGGCCAGTCTTTGCTGGTGGCCCGCTTCTCTTCCCGCAATACAGGTCCTCCAGCCTCGGCCCTCGCGTGAAGTATGCGCCGCGGCCCAGCGTCCACGGCTGCCGCCATTCACTTCAGCAGTCACAGATCAGCCTAGGCCAGTAAGAGTACCTGCCCCGACAGTCTGTCAGGCGGACCGGGAGCCACGGCCCCGTCCTCAGGAGCAGCACTCCCCCTCCTGCCCTCGCCCTGTGGCTGGATCGATCTCCACAGGTAGTCCGCCGGGCACCTCGTTGTCTGAGGCCAACTCCGATTGTTCCGCGTTTACGGGATCTTTACCGGAGGGAGCCGGGTTTACTCAGTTGCGGGTCGACGTCAGGGGGCTCCGACCAGTTTTCGCTCCCCTTCCGTCTCTTTTCGCTTTCTGTCAAAGCCGGGAAACAGGATAATTTCTGGGTTTATGCCAGAGCTCCTTTACGACAAAGAAGTGGACTTCAAGGATCATAAGAATGACCTCCTGTTAAAGCTACAGAGATAAAAGCTACAAGAGGCCTTTCCTGCAACTGCCAAGCTGACCAGTGGCAACGGAACCTGCACTGGACCCTGCTATTGGCCTCTGCCTGATACCTTTTGAGTCTCTAAATGCCTCCCATATAAAGTGATCGGCGTAATGCTTCAATTAATCACAGCCACTGAAAAAATGACTTTATTGATTTAATTAAAATCATAAAAAGAGCGGCATAACCGCTAAAACATGTAAAATTCATAAGCAAGCTACAGATTAATTGATAAATTCACGTTAAAATATGTGATAAAAACTTTTAAAAACAGAATACAATTGGTTCCTTCAGTCTTGTAATAGTGAGTCAAGCTATAAGATACATAGTTCTTATGTAGGCTGCGGATTGATTAACTACACTTTATCACTTTGCATGCTTTGCCGGTTCAAGTTCTCTGTCTCTCTTTTCTAGTTCATTTGCAGCTAAACTCAAAAACTTTATTGCTTGCATGCCAATTGTACTGTCGAGCCTCCTAAACATTTTATTACGGTGGATCTACAAGTCCTTATTTGTTCTCTTTTCATTATTGGCCGCAAAAGTTCTTTCCGTATGGATAATAATGCCGGACAAATACAAAGAAGGTGGAGCAATGATTCGTCTCCTTGTCCACAAAGGCGGCAGTCCATTGAGGGCCAGGTCCATTTCCATTTTGGGATTAGGTCTTTAGTTAGATAAACTCCCAGTCTCAGTAAGGTCAGTTGCTGCTTCATGCGATTTGCAAAATGTTCCGACAGGTATGGTTGAGGCTTTAACATTTTGTATGTTGGCAACACAATCCATGCATTGATTTTCGTGGTCAATGAGGCTTTATCCTTTTCTTGAGATATCCGATTGATCGTTTTATTGACTATTCGTTTGAACTCCGGGTAGGATGGTATTGTGTGCCAAGCTTCCTCTAACTTTAAAGCTTCAATCGATTGCTTTAAAGATGGATAAACCGAGTTACTCAATCTGGATTGCCTTTCAACCTCCAGCCAGCAGTAATGTGCCAGAGACTCTTCTTCTGCTGCTGCCCGCATTCTCCAGTAGAATTTTACCAGCGCTCCTTGTCTTGATGGGATCTGGTTTTTTAACCCAAATTCTAATCTAATCCGGGCTTGAGAAATGTGGCGCGGAATTTTAAATAGATTTTTGAAGAGACTGGTTTGGGCGATGTTCAGAATTGTTGTGTCCTTTGTGTTTAGGAGTTCTGAACCGTACGTGATTGAAGGTAGAAATTTTGCTGCCACGACCTTTATTAAATGGGTTGTTGAACAGTCACTAAGTTTTTTTTGCAAGGTTTTGAATGCAAATAATAGCTGTTTGGCTTTTGTTTTCCGCTGTTCTAGGTATTGCTTGTAATTAAGGTGGCGATCCAAAGTTATTCCCAGATATTTATATGTTCCCTCCTGGTCCAGGCAGTTGCTATTGATCGTCCAAGTGAATTTTGGTATTTTTTTGTGTGGACTCGAAAAACACATAACCTTTGTTTTTTTGAGGTTTATGTCTAATTGGTTTGAAGCTATGTATTCTGCTAGTTAGTTTATCAATCGTTGGAGGCCGCAGGGCGTTTGGGATAGCAGCACAATGTCGTCGGCATATTGCAGACTTACTATTCTCACATTCCCCAGTTTTGGGGGGTCCCCTAATGTCGAACGTAAGTTATTATCTAAGTTGGCTGTATATATATTAAATAGACAGGGGGCTAGGACGCACCCCTGTTTTAAACCATTGGTGGTGGTGATTTTGTTTGTTGAAGTTCGACCGTCTCCCATTTTTATTTGAACCCATGTTTTTGAGTAGAGGTTAATTATTGCGTTCAGTAGGTTTGTGGGGACTCCCCAGGATTCCATTTTTGCCCACAGGGCTCGTCTGGGGACCTTATCAAAGGCTGCCTTGAGGTCCACAAAACATGCATACAGAAATTTAGAGTTGGCAATGGCTTGGTTGGCCAAAAGCGTAACAGCAGATGTATTTGTTGAGGTGCCCATTCCAGCTCGGAAGCCTGTTTGTGTATTGGGGATCAGTTTAATGCTGTCGACCCAATCCTCTAGGTCTTTCAGCAAGTTTGCGGCGTAGATTTTTGCCTCAACATCAATGAGGGCTATTAGCCTATAATTTGAGGGATTTGGACGAGCCCCTGATTTAAATATTGGGTGTAATATGCTTCCTCGCCAAGAGTCTGGGATAGTGTGAGATTCCAAAATGTTGGCGAACAGTAGTGATAGATGATTAGACCAAAATGCTGGATCTTTTTTAAATAGGGCGTTGGGCACGCCGTTTGGTCCCGGCGCCCCGTCAGACCTCTTTTTTTTATGGCGTTCAATACTTGTTTTTGTGTGATCTGTAGATCGAGGATTGATTGATCTGACCCTGGTGTTTCAGATGAACCTCGCTGAAGTGTACCTTCAGGTTACAATGCAAAAGCACAGGTGCACCATACAGCAAAATTTAATAAATAAGAGAAGTCTGTATCCAGACACAAAGTTCTTCAGTTTTTTCTTTCTTTTTATTCCATTTTCATTTAGCGTAGATAAAAACACAGAGTCCAGCTCAAGTGACTCAACAAACAGTACAGCCGACGCGTTTCGTCCTAATACAGGACTTCTTCAGGGCTCAAGATGATGGTAGGATCTAACATTGCCATAGCGTTAAAGGTCATAAATTTCCTGCTAACACAATGTTTCCCGTCCAATTTGTTTCTTCAAAATGTCACACGGAGGTCTAAAGGTAAACAAGATTACACCACTTGATGAGAGGTGGACTTGTACAGGAAATAACACCGCTAGACCTATAATATATCAGCGCAACGAGGACGTTACATAGCGAAGCAATGCTTAAGAAATAAATCAATTGGGCAGGAAAAACGACAGCCAAAGTGAAGCAGTAGTGGTCAACAGGGACGCTGGAATACGTAGCAGCAAGCAGAAAAACCAGGCAGGCGGTGTTATTTCCTGTACAAGTACACCTCTCATCAAGTGGTGTAATCTTGTCAACTCTTTCTATTATTTGAAAGTTCGTAATAAAGGGAAATAGGTCTGGGTCTGCTAGAGTGAAGTCGATGGTTGCTCCTGATTTTGCCGTCACTCTTGTAAAAGCTGCCGGGCTATCTTGTGGACCTCGACCATTTAAAGTATACAATGATTGATTATCCAGTAGTGCAGCGCATTGACCCGAAGTGTCACGTCTAGTTGTGTTGTCATTCCTGACCTTTATATTGGTGGGTAGGTTTTTTTCTTGGGCTTGCATCAAATTCATGTTGAAATCCCCGGACAATATTATATTGGCATGTGGGTAGATTAGCCTTAGGGTTTTAATGGCAGCTACCAATTGTTGGATATTTCTCCCCTTATGCTTATAAGCTGGGTGCATGTAGATGTTCAAAATTAGCAGGGTGCAGGTGATGGAGACTGTAAGTTTAATACATTGCATCCAGCAGGAGTCTAAGTCGATGTTTTCTTCTTCCCCTAAAATGTCTGTTGAGATATAGATTGATAGGCCGCCTTTGGCTCTTCCGTATACTGACTCCTTTTTAGCTGGGATAAGATGTTCTTTGTAACCTACAATTGGGGTGTGTGTTGTCTGCCAAGTTTCTTGCAATAGCAGTATGCCGTACTTTAGGATGAAGTCAGCAAAATCGATTTCCTCTATTTTAGAGGCTAGGCCGTTCACGTTCCAGGAACAGATTTTACAGTCCTGCAATGTGTTTGGATTTTTATGGATTTTTATTCATGCTGCTCCTTGTTGTGTGTTTAGGGATCTCCAGTACTGGTTGTCCTCTTTATTAGCTGTTTCTGAGTGTGAGATTGTAATCGTGATTTGTCTTATAGATTGGGCATCATCCTTCACTTGGTCCGGATTCTCAGGGCCTTTCGCTCCTTTTAATACGCCCTCTGTGCAGTAGGGGTATTGTAGGGGGCTCGGATAACGAGGAGGTTCCACCTTTTTTAGTTCTATACCCCATGATGCAAATAACTCTGTTGTAGGGATTCTGCACATACACAGAGCTATGCACAGGATAATAGGACCTCGGAGTATAGTGGTGAACCAACCATGCACCTTAGTACCCACAATCCCAATCCGACTAGCTTTAGCGTCTCATTAGCAGCGATGCTACCAATGATTAGATAACCCAGAACACGGTCTCTCTCTCTCAGGACTCGCGGGAGCAAGAACACCCTTTCATAACTCACTCATACCTGTCCACAACGTGCGTAATAAGAGACACAGTATAGTTTAAAATGTTTATTTCAACTATCGTGCTCTAAGATACAGTACACGTGCCAGTACTATCAGCATAATGCATAAGGATAAAATAATAAGCATAGTTACAATTCCATAGAATACAAACGGGGAAAGCATTTCATAAAGCAGTGGATATAGGGCTAAATGACCTTACCACCCTCCCCGTGCTATTAACAAGTTTATTATAAAAATAGAAGACCTCTGGGCGTTGTCAGGCGGACCCTCATACCTCAATATCTAGATGCAAGGTTTACATCATCAGACAAGCACAGCTCTTCTCCCTGGAAAGGTTTTTCTCCAAGTGCCTCAAACAGCGAGATCACCATATTAAAAGCACACAAATTTCTCCAGTGCAGCTGAACTTAGTGTTATGTCTAAGTGCGAGGGACTGGCCAGATCAGCAAGAACAAGGGACGTTGTTTTTCGACCTTGTACATGTTGTGCAGACGAAACCCACAGGGAACAGGAGAAAAGGTGAAAGGCAGAAAGGCAGACAGTTCTAATATAGCCGGGCACAAGCAGAGGCTGGAAAAACAAAGTCACAAAGTAACGTGCGCAAAAAAGGCATCATGGCAGCCAGGCCTAAGCCAACTTAGCAATGCAGACCATGAGGCCACAAACCACATGACACCTTGTGCCTCAGGATCTGTTCAATGACAGAGTAATTTATCCAAGTAGCTGTTGTTATTTCAGGCCCTATTTGGTTGGGGTTAGGTTTAAATTCAATTCTTTCCAAGTCCCTGGATGTGATATGTCTCAGGGCAGGAAGAGATTTGAGTAACCTTATTATTGCGCTTCGATTCAGTATATCGTGGGCTCCCCTCGATTTATAATGTGGGACCAATTCTATCTGGCCTTGAGCGGTGAGCGATTGTGTTTCTGTGTGGTCGATCGGGGTCCCTTTTGATGCTTCTGTTAGTTCTTGGTGATGTATTTCGACGTGATGGGTATGTTTGACTTGGTCTTGTTGTATGCTTTCAATGGGCTCTCTAAACCTCTGGGGCTGTGGATTAGTTTTAATTTCATTATTGACAATTTGCGCCTGTATGGCTCCTTTCCTACTTAGTGCTACGTCCTGCGTACAGATTTCACTTGTCTTTATCTTTAGATCCTGTGGTATTTGGATTATGTCTGTTTTTACGGTTTCTTTACTTTTTACGTTATTTTGTTCTTTCTTAACCGAGGGTTTGAATATGTCATATATTTGACTTATTAACGAATTTTCCTTTTTTTGCGCGTCGTGGTTTTTTGAAGCGGCAGCCTCTTTTATTGCCGGGTTGTTATGATCCGGCGTGCTGACTGTACTGCTGTTGCTTTCATCACCTCTATCTTGTCTTTTCTGGGTGGGTGTCAATAATAATTGTGGAATGGCTTTGTTTAATTTACTTTTCCTTGCTTTCCTCAAGCGTTTCCGTTCCCGCTTTGTGAGGGGTGTTTTCAAGCTTATTTGTTCCTTACTTTCTACGGCTTCCTTTGGTAAGTTGCTTTGATTAGGAATTGGTGATGAGCCTTCTAAATATGGCTGTTCATCTAGTTGTTCGGACCCTTTCTCGGCGTCAAGTAAATTTCTGCATTCGCCTTCTTGAGAATTAATTTCCTCTTTTAATAGTTTGATGTTAATATTGGAGATGTCCCCACTAATTCTGTCTGCTTCCTTGGGCTCTCTTCCCATAGATGTTATGGAATTAAGTTGTGTTTCCCTGACTGCTCCCAACAGCTCTGACATTATAGTTGGGACAGTTGCGAGCTTATCGATTATTTGGTAGCAATGGCACGTGTGGTATGTGATGTCCTGCGCATGTTGTACCTTTATTATCATGGCGTTTAGATCGTGCAATTTTTGTTCTATCCCCTGAACAAATAATGCTAAGACATTTAATAGCTCGACTTGAGTATCCAGCTTATCGGCATGATAAGTCATAGCTGATCCGATCGTTTTCATAATGCCTAATAGCTGATTCCAAAATGGTCCTGTTGGTGGGCCTTCTTGTTGTTCCGTTGAATGTTGTCCCCCTTGTTTCTTTTGTGCTTCGTCGTTGAGCAGATAAGTTTTGCTTCTAAGTGGCTGAGTGGGTTGAATTGTTCGGCCTCCTAGGAGTCGTAGGGCACTGGCCCATTTTTCTTTTGTTGAGATGGTCCCTGCTCCAACTGATGAGCGATTTGAATTTGGTTAATTGGTGTTTTCGAATTAGTGGAGAATTGTTCTTGCCCGTAGACTGTTTGACCCCCAAACTGATCAAGGGGTTGAGGGTCTGCCGGTGAGTATAGTAATTCGCAGGAGCTATCGATGCTATCCTGCCAAAGCACCAGGTTGTCCTCCGGGCTCTGCACTTCAAGGCACTGCTGGGCGGTTTGTTGTTGCTGGTGTTGTTGGCTTATTTGGTTTGATTGAGCCTGGCAGGTCCATTGTTTCGACATGGACTCCCAGTTTAATCCCGGGTCATTGTGGACTACGGCCTGAACGGTCTGTTGATGGGATCCTTGATGGTCTGTAAGTGAGCTCAAACAGCCCTGTATAGGACTGGCACAGCGACTGGTGGTTACTCTGGGCCACATTCCACTCTTTGCTCAGTGTGTGACTCCAGACAGAGATCAACTACTTGGAAATCACCCTTGGTCCTGCTCTTATATGAACAATTTGACCCTAACTGCCAGTCCATGTCCCCTCCGAAAGAGCACACAAACAATTTCAGATTGGTTTTAGCCATCATTGAGATGCAGTGTGCGCCTTATGACACAGTGAACTAAGAGACCCATGTCTGGGCATGCAGGTAGCACTATTAAAAGCAAAACTGAATTAATTTTAGCCACTGGTAATCTCTCTAGACTGTAGTCCAGTCCATCACTTTTTTGCTCTGTCTGCTACACCCTACAGGGAGTGTCATATGCAAATCTGTTCCAACAGGGACAATCCAACTGGGCATGCCTACCACATCCCATCTAAACAAGCAATCCCTGACCAGTTTCTGCCTTGTTAGGCCTCATCAGTGGGTAACAGATTGAGTTCTATTATGAAGTGAGCTATAGCGTTCTGTGTGTGTAAGGAGTTTGTGAATACCAATGGCTCTCTATTACACCCCAAATGTGTTCACCAACACAAAAATGTTCTTAATGTTACAGTAATATTTCCTTGAATTCCATGAAGCATTATTTTCTGGACCCAACTGCTACCTTGAGCATGTTGTCAGTGCTGCCTCTAGCCACAGACGGCTCCAACGCACCTTCCGTCCTGGTGGCCCTGGCTGAGTGGACATAATCCTTTTTCTTTCACGCTGCTGGATCCATTGACTTTTCCTTTCCCACTGGTGCCAGATATTTCTTTTATACCACTGGTCAGTGACCTTATGCACCCAGTTTGCTCTATTCCTCCCTTCTCTTTTGCAAGAGCCCGCAGAAGGTCTAATAGCCAGTAGGACATTGACGTTAAGGTGGGGGAATTTGACTTTGCGACACCTTAGCATTCAGGCACCTGAAGTCTACCAAATCCTTTCTACTTTCTCCTTGAACAATAGCTTGACTTTAGGGATCCCAGTGCAGAATGGTGTTTTCAAGATGGCCCATAAGCTGTAGGAGGAGAATCACTCGCCTCCTGTAGCCTGCAAGAAATAATATGAATAACATGCAGCCCCTTCTCAGACGCTCATTTATATTACTATACACACTCATGGGCAGTCTATTGTTGTGTGAGCAGCACGTGACAGAATAGGCATCTGTTACTGCTCAACTGGATAAGAAGACAAAGGCCTTGATTGGCCTTAGCAAAAACTACTACCAGAATTCCCCTACTCTGCCTCTGCCAAACCACTGGTGTAGCCCATCTTGGTGGAGACAAATTACAAGACGTGGAAAGAAGAGGTAGATTCCTCAGACAGACCACCTTCCACAGAGGTGAAATCATGTTTCCCATGCCTGGTTGAGTCAATGAGTGCCTCTCCATGTATACTTTGCTGGGCACTGAAACACGTTGACATGACAACTACGAGAAAAGCATCTGATGTGTCAGTGTGCTGGTAGGTGTCCCTGCGCGACTCGTGAAAGTGTGCCTGAAAACAGTGGCTAAGGAAAAAGTCCCTATCCTGCTCTCTCATTAGAAGAGGCTCCCAGTAGATACCAGCCTGGGTTGGCGAGAGATTCCATGGGCTTGGCTATGATTCCTCCAAGGTCTCTGTCCATGCAACTCTTGGAAACACTCTCTACTTGCTCTCCCTGCTGAAACAAACACCTCTATTTTGCTTATTCCCGAATCCTGTCACATTTTTTAAAAATATTGCCCTTTTTGTCCTTGTCAATTGCAAGACCAAATACATACTATTTTTCTCTCTTAGACTGCCTCCATTGGCTAATATGTGCCTGAGTCCAATATTTGTGAAAACAACATTGTCGCTGCTTATTGATCCTTTATTTCAACCTGATACTGTAAATATTTCTTAACTACTTTATGTTGTAATACTGCTATACCAGAATAAAAGTAGTGTAAAGTAAAAGTGTTTTCTGAGGACTATACGAACAAGATTGAACTAAACTGAACTGTCTTTTTTCACTAAATAACTTTATTATTCTTCTGGCAATAGGCTTGAATGATGTTGGTATCTCTGTAGTCCGAAGTGGCATTCATCACCACTTGTTCCTCATTATACATTAAACTAGACAACAACTTTGAAGATTCAGACTACCAGGCATGTTGTTCGAGACACAAATGGAATAAAAGAGGTTGTTGGTGGGTGGGGGAGGTCATCGCTTCTTCACTCTTCTTATGGAAGGAATACTAAAAAGTGAAATGCCTGCCTGTGGAAGGTAGATTATCACACAAGGGTATAGCCCTGAATACTGAATTTGGGATATTCTGCTACCAAAATATCCTAGCATGAATGTAGAATGCCAAAATATCCTGAAGGTAAGCATATATAGGTAACTATAGATTTACTAAATTTAACACTGTATATATATATATATATATATATATATATATATATATATATTCACTGAAAAAACCATAGGTTTTAGGGACAGTTATAGTTAGTTGGACATTGCACTCGTACAAAACCCGTGAAATTCCCCGTTATAGTTAGTTCAGCTAACTATAACTTGCGCCCGCAATGCACTGCTGATGACGTCACATATTACATCACTCATGACATGGTCAGTGACATCACTGATGACATCTCAAATGACATCACTGATGACATCATCCAGTGACTGTGTGTTTCTGTAAAGTTTAAATATGTTTAATATATATAGGGAAAGGCGTATTGAAGAATGAGTGGGTGTATAAATGTCTGAATGGATGATTTAGTAGGTGCGTGACTGACTCTATAAGTGAGTGATTAAACGTGTCTTACTGAATGCATGGGTTAGTGACTAAACTGTGTGAATGTCTGTATCCATCTGTCTGTTGGTGTGTAAGCGGCTGCATGGGTTTGTGAATAGCTACATGAGTGTCTACATGGGTTATTGATTGGTTGTGTGAGTATCTGTATGGGTGCCTGAGTGTTTGTGTGGGTGGGGTGTGTGTGACTCTGTGCATAGATGTGTGAGTGGGTGATTCACTGGGTGCATGGTTTCAAGAGTGCATCTGTGATGGACTGTATGGGTGGGTGAGTGTGTGTATGGGTGTGTTAGTGAGTGAATGTATATCTCAGTGGTACAAGTGTTAGTAACTACATATGTGAAAGGCAGTATATATGTGTGTTGGAGTATATAAATGGCTATAAGTGAGAGTGTGTGATTGTGAGAGTGGCTGTATGGATGAGTGTGTACTTGTATCAGTGATTGTATAAGAGCGTAAGAATGTGCTAGTATTTGTATGAGTAAGTGAGCTGGTGTGTGTATAACTGTATAGGTGAGTAAATGGCAGTGTGATTAATTATTTGCATGACTGACTAGGTGTGTGAGTACCTCTATGGATGAGTGGTGGTGTATGAGTGTCTATATAGGTGTATGAGTGCATATGATAGTCCTGTACTGAGTGACCGTAAGTATGAGTGACTGTACGGGTGAGTGAGTGGATGTGTGTGTAGACCTAAGAATCAGTGAGTGTGTATGTAGTTATTGGTGTTGGAGTGTCTATGGTTTTGCGATGGCAGTCTGTAATTTGGAGTGGGTGTATCAAAGGTTATATTAGGGTGTGAGGAGGTGCATCAGATTATCACGTGGATGATGTCATCAGTGATGTCATTTGAGATGTCATCAGTGATGTCACTGACCATGTCATGAGTGATGTAATATGTGACGTCATCAGCAGTGCATTGCGGGGCGCGAGTTATAGTTAGCTGAACTAACTATAACGGGGGAATTTCACGGGTTTTGTACGAGTGCAATGTCCAACTAACTATAACTGTCCCTAAAACCTATGGTTTTTCAGTGAATTTGTAAGGTTTTTTAAATGCTAATTTCTAACTATAACGTGCCTGAAACCTATGGTTTTTTTCAGTGAATTTCAAAGGTTTTGTAAATGACAATTTTTAAATGTATTAATTGTTATATTTATTTTTTGTAACTGATTTACTACATTTTTTTAATCTATTTATTTTTAGATATTTTATTTTTTAAATTACATTGTAATTACATTATACATTACATTACAAAATATACTTTCTCAGAATGAATTACTTTAGTTTAAATACTTTGCATATAGGCAATAGACTTTTAAGTACAGTAGTTACAGTTGTTGCAATGGGCAACACAATTTCAAACACAATGCAACATTGAGCTCAATGTGAATTTCTAGTTAAATGCAATTAGATACTTTATGGATTACTTTTCTAACCACAGGACTGGATCCTAGATTCAGTCCTGCGACATCTCCTGTAAACAGTTGAGTAAAAGCGTTTTGGTTACAGTAGTGATTTTTAAGGAATATTATTGTATTTTAAAAGTTGACACTTAGAAACTTTTGCACATAGAATCACCAATGTTATCCTATGGGAGGAAAATCACTTAGCAGGTAAGTAGTATTATCGTTACTTTTTCTTACTCAGTGGTGGATCCTGGATCCAGCACTGGTGCATCTCCTGTAAACAGTTGAAAGAATGCGTTTAAGTCATACAGGCGATTTTTAAGGAATATTTGTAGTTTGTGAAAATCGACACTTTGAAACTTTTCTGCTGAAAACCAGACAAGGGATTCCTATGGAAGGAAATACAAGTTACTGGTAAGTACGGTTAGAATTACTTTTCAGGGTCAGTGCTGGGCTAAAAGATGCAGCACTGGGTTCTCTCCTGATAACAGGTGAGTAAATCGGAATTCGTAGTTCTGCTGATTTTAGAGGAATATTTGTATGTTTCAAAAATCGACACTTAGAAACTTTTTCAGCAAAAAGCAGGCAATGATATCCTATGGAAGGAAATTCAAGTTACTGGTAAGTACGGTTAAAATTACTTTTCAGGATCAGTACTGGGCTCAAAGATGCAACACTGAGGTCTCACCTGATAACAGGTGAGTAAATCGGAATTCGTAGTTCGGCTGATTTTAGAGGAATATTATAAAGTTCCAAAACTCCACACTTAGAAGAATTTCCAAGTGAAACCAGTCAATGTTAGCCTATGGAAGGAAATTCAAGTTACTGGTAAGTACGGTTAAAATTACTTTTCAGGATCAGTACTGGGCTCAAAGATGCAGCACTGAGGTCTCTCCTGATAACAGGTGAATAAATCGGAATTCGTAGTTCGGCTGATTTTAGAGAAATATTATAAAGTTCCAAAACTCCACACGTAGAAGAATTTCCAAGTGAAACCAGTCAATGTTAGCCTATGGAAGGAAATTCAAGTTACTGGTAAGTACGGTTAAAATTACTTTTCAGGATCAGTACTGGGCTCAAAGATGCAGCACTGAGGTCTCTCCTGATAACAGGTCAGTAAATCGGAATTCGTAGTTCGGCTGATTTTAGAGGAATATTTGCACAATGGTGAAGGAAGGGGGTGGGGCCTGAGGTGACATGTCTGCAAACACGCCCTGTGGAGCGTTTTAAGTTGGAGAATTAATTCCTCCTCAATCCCGAGGGTCCCTAGGGGCCAACTAGCCCACCAGATACCTCCAGATATGCGCCAGAGAGCTGCGTTGCAGAGAGGTGTTCAGAGGCCACGCCCCTTTTTGCACCTCTCTGTAACGCAGCTCTGTGGTGCTTTCTGGACGTACCTGGTGGGCTAGTTGGCCCCCAGGGACCCTCAGGATTGAAGGGGATTTAATTCCCCATCTTAAAACGCGCCACGGGGCCTGTTTGCACACATGTCACCTGAAGCCCCGCCCCCTCCCTTCACCACTGTGCAAACGCGCCCCGTGGCGCGTTTTAAGTTGGGGTATTAAGTCCCCTTGAATCATGAGGGTCCCTGGGGTCCAACTAGCCCATACTGGCGCATACTGGAGGTTCCTGGTGGGCTAGTTGGCCCCCAGGGACCCCCAGTATTCAAGGGGAATTCGTTCCCCCTTTGCAAACGCGCCAGGGGGCGCGTTTGCAGAGTGCTGCCAAGGAGGGGGCGTGGCCTCCGGCGCGATGCCGGATTTATTTAAAAAAAAAAATTTTTTTTAAAAGGGGCTGTGTTGCCCCCTTCTATTTTGGGCCCTGGGGACCCCATCCCCCAGGGCCTGACCCCCTTTTATTTTTTTTTTAAAAAAGCAACGGGAAGGGGACCGCGTGGGCCCCCCTCCCGTGGCCAATTTTGGCCCGGGGACCCCATCCCCGGGTCATTGCCACCTTTTTTAAAAAAATATTTTCATGGAGGGGGCTGCGTTGCCCCCTCCTCAGGCCTCCTTAGGCCCCGGGACCCCATCCCCGGGGCCGGCCTTTGTATTTTTTATTTTTTTATTTTTTTTAAATTAAATTTTGGGGAGGGGGCCACTAATGGCCCCGAGGACCCCATCCCCCGGGGCCTGGCCACTCGTTGGGGACCGTGGGGGGGTCCCCAATCCCCGCACGGTCCCGCCGGCTCCCCGCGTCCTGCGGGAGCCGGCATTGCTTTTCCATAAGGGGAGCTGCTGACATGCAGCTCCCCTTATGGAAAAGCAATTCTGCTTTGCTTCATTGAAGTGAGAGCAGGTTTCCCTGCTCTCGCTTCAATGAAGCAAAGCAAGTTTGCAATCACAGGACGGGAGCCGCGAGGCTCCCGTCCTGTGATTGCAAACAGCAGTGTCCCGGGGGTAGGCACCCCAGGACACTGCAGGAGCCGGCCCTGGGGGGTGGCGGTCCCCAGGGCCACCACAGGCTCCAGGAGGGGGGCCGCGCGGCCCCCCTCCCATCCTGTGCACAGCCCCGGGGAGGTGGTGGTCCCCGGGGTTCGGGGGTCCTAAACGGCTCGAGCCCCCCCACACAGGTAATTTTTAAAATAAAAAAAGAAGCCCAGGGCCACCATTATTTTTTTATAGCCCCGGTGGCTGGCGGTCCCCGGGGCTTGGGGGGGCCTTAGAGGCTTACAGAGTAAATAAGACATACTGTGTAACAACCGAAGTAAAAGAGCCAGTCCTCATGGCAGGTTACAAATTAAGGCAAGGCGGTACTAAGGAGGGAATAACAAGCCTTTTAACGAATCAGAAGCCAGCATTTACGAAGGACAATGACACAAGCCAGTGACAAATATGGACGGAGAGTGGGTGGGTGGGGCTTCACATCCATACTCCAATACAGCATGGCTTACAGAGCAGCGCATGCGCTGCCCAGGCTCGACCTAAAAAACAACTTTTATGGCAAATCAGGGACTCTTGATCACCTTTGATAAAAGGGATAGTATATTCATCTTTAAAGCTCAAAGTAAACAAATAAGTCTAGGGGGTCTATTAGAGGAGGGTGGAAGTAATACTTCTGGCAGTACATGGATAAAGTTCCTTCTCAGCAATTTATTGTGCAAGCCTGAGGGCAGCAGAAGGCAGATGTCCAACTGGAAGGGCCTCCTCCTGCTCTAACTCCGGATGTATGATTGGTCCTTATTGATGCCACCAGAAATTACGACAGCCATCTGTGAGAAGTTGGCCTGGTATATGCTGTCCACTAATTATAGTGGGCACCTTGCACCAGTCCAAACAACCCCTTATTGGAGATAGGTTAAAGACAACCTTATTGAAAGCTATCCTAGTGGTAGCTATGGAGAGCAGCCTTCAGGCTAAGTCTTGAAGGAATGTAAAGCAGCTTGTTTTACCAGTCTATAATCTCTTGAGTGACCAAATGAAAGAGCACCACACCAGGTATATATTCAAAATATATGTATTTATTGCTAAACACACCCCTCTAGTCTCTTTATGAGGCTAGAGTTCGAAGTACATAAGTTATAAGTTATTAAATCACAGTAATAGCACAAATACACGTTTGGGCCCTAGGGGCGTACCAAACCATATACCAATAAAGTGGTATGCGAACCACGACTGAACTAGACACTAGGCCTAGAGCCTCTAGAAGTGCTTGGACCACAAGGAACCACCCAAGGTAGTGACACAGGGGACCTACGGGAGACGCGTGCAGTGTAAATACACAACCGCGATACGCCGTTGACTTCTATGGAGAAAGTCGGGATCGGGAAAATAGAGAAAAGAGACACTTAAAAGATGACTAGGACAAAACCCTTTGAGATCTAGGACTTTGAAGAGTCTCTACCCACGGGAGCACCGGAGTACTCGTGTTACCTCACCCAGGGAAGCCGGGTGCATAGGTGCCTTTCGGGGTCGGGTTTCGTCGTCGATTCGAATGGCGATCTGCTGCAAAGTGCTGCTGGCGGCCAAGAGAAAAGTGTCCGGGTGGATCCAAGAGTGGATCGGAGTTCTGAAGAACCTGAAAGCAGAGGGGACAGAGTCTGGGTCACTAGCCAGTGACCAGGAAGGCGATGGACAGATGCCCACCGATGTTGAGTGCTTCAGGTGCGTTGACGGTCGTCTTGACTCTTCAGCCACGAGGTCCAGGAGGCGTTTGTCGGCGACCAGGAGCAGGATTCGGGCTGGTACACGATGTCTGTCGAGTGCTGAGGTGTCGGAGACCGGATTGGACCCAACAAGCCTTGGCAACGGCAAGTCTTGGTGAAGATGTAGATCGTCGATGGTGCAGACCAGCAAGGTCTGTGGAACTCACCCAGCGAGGGTAAGTGAGGGCAGGCCTGGAGCAACCAGGATGCCAAGTAAGAAAAGGATTGGCCTTCGTTAAGGGCTACTAGCCAACGGGCTAGCAACCGCGAAGGAGCCTCGTGATGCCGCACGTGGATCTGGCTTACAGGTGACTTATAGGTTTATATGTGTGTATGTATTTAGTGATATAGGTAACCTATATCACAGTAAGGGGTGCATGCACCACCTTACCCAGGCTGCAGTAGCAGACCTGTGGTGTCAGTTTGGATGGCCTTCCAGGGGTGGCACAATACATGCTGCAGCCCCTGGTAGGCCTCTGAGGTACCTATGCCCTTGGTACATAGTATACCATATACTAGGGACTTATAAGGGCACTCCAGATTCCAATCAGAGATGTGCCTAAGGCACATGGAAACCTTTTTACAGAGAAAGCAGATAGACTGGGGCCCTGAATAGCAGGATCCCAGTCCAACTAAGTCATAAACCAGCAAAACACCATAAAAAAAGTGGGGGCAACCATATAGTCAGATTCCACCTTCCTACACCATCTAATCTACAGTGACAAATCGGCTACCATTTCTGGTGGTATCTACTTTATGAAAGGCTGCTATGCAAACCATGGCAGTTGCTTGGTAAACAGGAATTCAAATGTCTTTGGGTGTACATTCTCATTTGTGTGCGAATATTATCATTTCACACTGGCATGGTGGGGTTCCCGTCATAGAGATTTTCCTTCATATTTCCTGATTCCGAGTTGCATGGTATACAGAGCATAGGCATTTCAGGGCCTGAATTACTGGGACCTAGTACTGTGCAATTTCAGGCTTGGACTGCCAGAATGTGGAATAACAATCTGAACCGGGAATTACCTGGGCCTTTCCAGCATATTTATTGTATTTCATTGTAGCATTTATATAGCTCTTATTTGGTAATAACTGTGGTGCTGAAGCACTTGTCTACAAGGGCAGCAAGCCGCACCAGATATGGTGTGCAGTTGGAAGGGTGTTGTCTTTGTTTTTGATCCTAGGTGGGAAGTGTTTTCATGTCGTTCATGATGATCACCAAGTTGCACTTATTGTGTGATTTGATGCAGTGCTTACCAGTGTGTGGATGAAGACCTGTAAAAGATAGGCCTGCAGTTCATGGTTTACATTAAGCTAATAGCTTTGATCAGCTCTGCAGGTCCCATCATGGTATTTCTTATGATCATATTCCACTAAGCTGGTTACTGCATATGGTTGTACATTCTGAGCTTTTTGTTCACATTTATGATTTTGAGCAAGCATAGGTTGGAGGAAGAGGTGGTCTAGAGATCTTCTCAGATGGCCTTTATAATACACGGGATTCTGCAATCCCATTATAAAAGCCTGCCTCTAATTTCTTTATAATCAGCGACTTGTGATGCACCCAGTCACTGATTATAAAGAATTTAAGTCAGAACTCAACTATTATAACT
Source organism: Calotriton arnoldi (assembly GCA_963921515.1). Taxonomy (NCBI): domain Eukaryota; kingdom Metazoa; phylum Chordata; class Amphibia; order Caudata; family Salamandridae; genus Calotriton; species Calotriton arnoldi. The sequence continues at coordinate 184,949 of CAWUFW010001899.1, read as the reverse complement.
TATTGCAGTTGAATTTTGAAGTCACAATGCCTGCTAACAGAGCCAGCAGTTGAAGAGAAAGACAGGTCAGGTCACAAGCATAATTAAAGCAGCTGCTAACAGCACAAACAAAATGTGTCTTTTTTCTTCTCGGTTTTTCTGTGTAGTGACAAGCAAAAAGGAGCTTTTATGGTAACATGTTTGTTTTATTTGCAAGCCTGAGATAATTATAGAAAAGTTATGATCTTTTTGCATCTTTCTACACATCACGAATTACTGCACATTTAAAAAAAAAAACTGACATATTAAACTGATTCTACTATCTATTGCAACTAATATATTACAGCTTTTTTAATGTGTTTAAATTTGCACTAGAGATTCGATTTTTATTTTTCATGTTTGCAAACATTCTCTCTCTCTTTCATATGAAAGTGCTATGCAACAAGGATTTAAATAATTTGTGGTAAAGGTAATTGAGTGACCATGAATCATAAGGAATAAAGTACACTCTGCCGTACATAATAGGGATATTGCATGTCACCTTGGAGCTCCATAACCTTGTAAAGGAACTTGGCCTTTGGCCTTGCTCCTCTATATGGTTATGGAACTTCTCGGTGACTTGCAATATCCTTATAATGGCAGGGGGTACTTTATCCCATATGTTACTATCATCCTTATATGATGTCATTGAGAAATGCCAATGAGCCATCATTGCATGTAGTCATTGGAGCCTGCAGTGGTGCACTGAAATAGAGTCCTCCAGTGTCCAGCGGTATATGGTAGAGGACTTCAGTTATTCCATGCCTTTTCAGTTGACGATGGGGTGTTTATTGCTGTTCTGGTACAGCACTGGGTGATAGACATGACCTGTAGTGGTTCTGTCTTATGTATGTATAGGAGGGTCAAGCAGGATAAGGAAATTATTATGCAGCCTGATTGAGCTACAAGTGGCTGCCCGACAGCAGAGTATTATGGTATCAGTAGTAGTGTTGGTCAGAAGGATATGTATGAATTTACCATGCAATATCCACCCTAGACACAGGTCAGCCTTTCATAACATGCCTGGACATAGAAAGTTGTGTGCTGGTCAGACAGCTCCTTATCTATTGACTGTAGATAGTAGATTGACCTTGAAGGAGCCATTATTGTTCCAGGTTCTCTATCAAGGTTATTTGATGGTGTAGTTATCTTGGAAATAGACATGTTTTCACCTCTATTTTGAACTCTAAATGCTCCTGAATGCTTCAAATCTTGGCAGATATGGAGTAGCTTCTACTGAGAAAGCGGTGCCTCCCATCGATCTCTTGTATTAAGGCATTATGACAATCTGTGGTGCAAATCTGGAGTGCAGTGTCCTATTATGTTAGAATTGCTTGAATTGAATTTCCAGGGATAGACTCTGTGAGCGATGCAACGTGCCTTGAACATTGCTCATCTACCTACAGGTATCTAGTGTAGTGCTTTGCTTTAGTTGTATTCTATGTCTGATGAAATTGGGGGTGCTGAGGTATAGGTTTTTGGTGTGGTCGAGCTTGGAGATTACATGTGCGAGGATAGATTGTAAGTTTTGCAGGTATCCAAGTTATGGGAACAAGCCTCGTAGTGTTTACATTGAGTAAAAGGTGCTCTTTGTAACCTCATTAAAATGTGGTATCAAAGATAAGACTAATGCTATGGTTATTCCTTAGTTTCTCACCTCTTTTGATGTAGTTGAAGGGGCCTCATGTTACTTTTTAATTTTCTAAAGTTTAGGTCTGACAGGACATTAGCATTATTATGTGTTTACAGTGTCTACTGAATCTGAGTTTCAAACTTACTATCTCATCCTAGGGTTAACTGCCAACCTGCGATACCCTTCGAGACTCCAGAGTACAATGTTATTACTTGGTCAGTCTAATAGGACATAGTCAGCACAGCTGAGAGATGTCTCATTGAGCTGATGGTAGCCACTTCTGGCATGATCTGCAGTTCAAAAGTTTGAATCCTGGCAAGCTTCACTCGGCCTTTCATCCATCTGAGGTCAGTAAAGTGAGTACCATCGCAGTGGATAAGAATAACTTCTGTTATTTACAGCACTATGAAGTAGCAGGAGTGTGCTATGAAGCACCATATAAATAAATAAGTTATTAATGCTATATGGTATGCCAGGGCACTGGGCATTCATTGGTAATCTAATCTAAACTACCCATTACAGATACTGCACAGTAATCTGACTGCCACAAGACCTGAAAAAAACATTTGCTCCTTTCCTATTCTGTCTCTTGTCCTCAACAAGCAGAAGAGGCTAAAATTATGGCCCTGTATCACTTTGGGCAACCGCTAGAAAGTGAGCGGCTGCACCACCTTATACGTGTCATGTTTATTCTCAAGAATCATGGTGCCAAAGATTGCCACACCCAGGCTTGCACTTTTATCTAGCCTGTGGATCAATTGCAACCTTCACGTCTGTGGTCTTCATGGCAGAGCTTCCCTTACCACAGCACCACAAGCTACCCCACTTACACCACTTATATTTATTGGTTCTCTTGGCCTACTCCCTTCTACGCATGTATGCTAAGCACCTCCAACATGCTTCACTGCTCATGCCTGCATCCCCTTACCTCTGGCAAGATCCTCTAAGACATCTTAATCTGCCTGACGGCACCACCTGAACTGCCGCAACACTGAACACTAACATCCAAGGAGCAGCACACTGCACTGGAAACCCCTTTGAGCAACCTTGCATGACCCCTACTAATGGCACCAGGACCCTTCATACATCCTAGATCAAGTAGACCAGATGGACAAGCCATCTATATAGGAGCACCACCGCACACCCAAACTCACCCGCAAACATGCAACAAGGCATCCATACATAAGTGGACTGGCCACTGACTATAATGCACTTTGTACTTACTGTTATAACTTTAAACAAACCTTGATACTAGGGTGGATTATACAGTGGACGAAAGCAAATATAATTGTGCTTTTAGTTTTTTGATGCACTTGCTCATAAGTACTCACAATTTGGAGACCAGTCATGAAAGCACAATGGTTCTCATAGAGAGAGTGTTTGTCAGTCTTTGTGAGAGTTTATCAACACTGTGAGGACTGATCCAATTCCCACAGTGTGTATTAAACATGCCCACACGTACACAAGCACCTAAACAAACCCATAAGCACATCACCAATCCAGCGCATTCAGCACCAGTAACATACCATTTCATGTACATTTCACACCAGCGCTTACTTCCCAGATCTGTGTAGCAATACACACTCCATACTTTTCGTGAATAGACCTTGTTACATAGACACAGTGGGCACATGCACACTATTTCCGTCCTTGAATACGCCCAGTTCCCCAATTCTATATACACCCTGGAAGAATGTAAATGCCTCTAGTACATGGGTACTCACAAACATTTTCCCTGGGGCCGCAAAGTTTGGTCTATGGTGTGACCGAGGGCCGCACTGATGCCAGCGGGGTGTAAAGTGGGTGTAGGGGAAGTAAAGCATTTATATCTAGTGTCTGTCTTTAAAAATGAAGGTGTTCCTAAGGTTAAGAGCCTAGTTACTTCCTTTCCCTAACTGCAATTAACCTTTAAATAAGTGTTTGCTGTATATTTAACTTTTTTTTCATGTCAGTGCTTAGTCGAGTAAACGGCAGCCCAGTGTTGCTGCAGTCCAGGGGGCTGCATGTAAAGGTCAGGAGGGCCGGATGCGGCCCCCGGGCCATACTTTGAGTATCACTGCTCTAGTACTTCAGTGCCTCTTTGCTACATTTTTTTAAAACTTTATTTACTCAATTTTTCACACAGTAACTGAGAGGTCATACACAGTCTTTAACAACATATCTCCATCCAGCTTGGTTCCAATTTGTATCAGAGTCCAGTGCACACATCATTATTGTATATTTGTCTATGACTTAGCATCATACATGACTACGGTACTACACAGTTCCCAGTATTAAAGGCCTCTTTGCTACATTTACCCTACTATGGTACGTAGGTGTTTATTATATCTGCCATTTACATATGTATTAATCAACTTAGAACGCGTGAATGTCTTGTAGCAACCTGCTTTTCTCTCTCCGATGACATTATGGCACATTATGTGTTGGAGGTTCCATGTTGACTGTTTCTGGCAATTCGACCTGGGCTGAGCTACCTTTAACATCTGCTCCTGGTGAGCACTGCTATACATACTTGTACCTGTGCCAGCTTACTGAATAAAGACTCCAGATAAACTACAATGTATTTGCAATTTCCTGAGCTACTTACTTGCCAACCTAAATCCCCACAATGGCAACTAGATTTAAAGGTCCCAGTGATGTGTAAAGCTGAACTGTTTCACATGGACTTTGAGTGTAACAGAAAAGAACCTATTCATTACCTAAAAAAGGGTACTGCTTTGTTACTTATGACCCCACCAGTACCTTTCTATCTGACAGCCTGATGGAAAAATAAGCATCCCCTTTTCAAAGAGAACGAGAAAAACTGCCTTTGGTTGTTTTAATTTCACCATGGTTTGTTTTGTGCCAAGAATTGAAGCCAGCAGATGCTGTGAAGATCTTGAGTGCCCAAGATCAAAAGTGAGTCTAAATAGAGACTTTGAGCAATAGACATCATTCTCTCTAGTCATTCGTCAATGAAAGCTTTCAAATGTAGTGCTACCGGGGAAGCAATAGGTACATGATCCAACATTTTGGTTGTAAAAGCAGGTGACAATTAATAAGATAAGCATAAAAAGGCACAGTCAGGCTTTTCGGAGGAATGGTGAAATTAGATGTCAGCAAGAGCTGCTAATTGCTTGAGGTTATCAATCTGCCAAGTGTCACAAAGAATGTCAGCAAACGCTTCAAGACGGGATATTGAGAGTTGAAGAAGGCATTGCTGGCTATTGCCCAGGCTCATAAACAGTGACGGCGTTTAAATAAAAAGAAATACTGCTTTCATATCAGAGCTGACAAGTATTTCTTTCCCTTTGGAGCATTGATAGTTAGTGGTTATTTACAATTCTGGTATTTTCTTCTTTTTACATTGGTTCGCACTTTATCGGTGTTTAAATTTTAGGATCTTGATACATTTTGAGCAGTTTATTGTATTGCTTTTCTAGGCTAGGAACACACTTTTTATATGATGATGAAGAGGCATGCTTGTTTTGCAGTTTTTTGTCCTGTGATACTTGTGTTTTTAGAATGTTATTTCTTGTTATTCACAAGCAGTGTATATTAATATATTCCGTCATATTTCTATGCATCTATATGCTAACATTTCCATTCGTACTCGGAATGTTGTATGGGGCTGTGTGTCTGTGTATGCAGTATGTTTACTTTACTACATGTGGTATTCACTACTCTTTCTGCTAAGTATTTGGAGTATATCTCAGTCTGACCTAGACAATTTATAGTTCCTAGTCTCATAGTTCCCAGTGTAATAAGGCACTTTGTGCTCGCTGTTAAACATCTGTGGTGAAATTTGCATCTTTTTGGATGATTGTGGTTCTGTTGATGATAGGGTTGTTTTTAACCCCACTCTATGTTGCTCCCTCAGTGGTTGACTATACTATGCTACAATAATAAGTCCCATTACTAGGCTAGTGTTCACTCTATTTCATGTTGAGAAATGCTTCACTTGTGTTTAACCGTATCCGTGTTCCCTATGATTCTCCCTCAGGGGTTGAGAAGTGCTTGGGTTGTGCTGACCTCTGTTTCGTATGACTTTCCCCAGTGTTTGAGGAGTGCTTGGGTTGTGTTGGACCCTTTTCTGTGTGATTCTCCCTCAGTGGTTGAGAAGTTTTTGGATAATGCTGAACTCTGTTCTGACTTGTTCTCCCTCAGTAGTTGAGAACTGGTTGGCTTGTGTTGAACCCTGTTCTGTATGCTTTTCCCTCAGTGGTTGATAAGTGTTTGGGTTTTGTTGAACCCTGTGTTTGAGTCTAGCTGATTGATATATCTTTCGTTTTCCTCCTTCCGTGGCTAAGAAAAACGTTTTGAGACTGATCTGTAGCTTCTACTCATTGGTTTTCTCAGGGGAGGAGTCTTACCCCTCATTTCTATGTGCTCAGTTTTTTTCAAATGCCTTCTACGCATATTTGTTGTGATTTTACTCATGGTGCTCTTTGAAGGCATTTTCACTATCAGTCCTTCATCAAGTCGATCTGGCCAACTCATTTGGTGAGGGTTTAATGTGTTATGTGTTTTCTCTTGGGTGTTATTATTATGTATGGTGTTAAAGTGCCAAGTTATAGATGTGTGATCTGTGGAATGGGGTTTGTTTGATTTATGTGTCTCTGTTGGACTTGGCCCTTATTGTCCTAAAATTTTTCGCTTTTCCCCTAGCCTTTTTACTGACATGGTGTGTCTGAACTGAAAATAATAAATGCTGTGCAATGGTGTACGCACCTTTATTTCCACCATTGTAGAAATGCACCTTTGTAAAATGTTACTTTTAAAATGGACGCCATGGCTGTGTGCTTGTGCCTGCCTGCCAGAGGTGGGTTACCAGTCTAGTCATTTGTTTCCCAGCACCCCCAGCTTTTGGAGGGAAGTCTGGCAGACAGGGTGCTCTACACCTCCCCCTAAACCAGTTGGGACCGGTTCCCCAGGGAACCTTCCAGAAGCTTCCAGCCCTTTCTGGTAGGTGGGGTGAGGGGTGTATAAATAACGGAGCTGGGATGCCATGTGCTCAGACTGAGCGTGGACCTGAATGAGAGGGGACACTCTGCGAGGAGGTACCGCCACATTGGGCCTGTGTGCTGGCCCCTGTGCCCATCTGCACCCCTCCGCTGTCCACAGGGCCAGTGAGAGCCCTTTACTGGAGTGAAGACTGCTGTGTCAGGAGGAGTGCCACTTTATGGGAGATGACTGCTTCTAGGAGCTGCTGTCCTATTCTGATGAGTACCCACTGCCTGCTGATCTTGCCCAGTATTGCCTGCCTGCTCTCCTGCCGTCCTAAGCCCAGCACCTGGTGAGCACTATATCTTACTGCCAGCTGCCTGCTGCCTAGCACCCTGTGAGCACGTGGTCTGCTCAGGAGAAGAGAGGAGCTGATGCCTGCAGCGCTGTGCTGATAAAGCGCTATAACTGTGCCACAGGGAAAGAGGAGCGCTGCAACTTTATTTTGTGGGACTTAGAGCTACAACCTTATTCCTGCACCAGGAGAGCGCTGCCTCCAGCCCTGCCCAGGAGAAGAAGGTGCGTGGGTCCTGCAGCGCTGGGCTGCCGGAGTGCCATATTTTCATTGACTGTGCTCTGCTTGCTGCGAGAGCACTATAACTGTGCCCAGCAGAAGAGGAGCGCTACATTTGAAGTGACTGACCATCCCTGCCTGCTGGCTAGCGCCTGGAGAAGAAGAGCGCTTTATCTTATTGCCCAGGAGGTGAGGAGCTGACATCTGCAGCGCTGTGCTGCGAGAGCGCTATATTTCCAGTGACTGTGCCTTCCTGCCTGCTCCCTAGCGCCTCGGGAGGGCTATATTTCATTGCCAGTGAAGGGGAGCGCTACCACTTTATGGTGTGGGACCTAGCGCTTTGTGGGCGCTACAACTTAATTTCAGCCCAAGAACTTTCCTGCCGCCTAGCGCCTCGTGAGCGCTATATGTAAATTGCCAAGGAGGAGTCCTGCGGCGGAGGGGGCCCGAGGCACATTGTCGGTGCCTGCCCCTCCGCGCTGCTGATGAGGAGAAGGCTCCGCTGAGGGTGAAGCCAGGAGAGGTCCCAGAAGCTGGACCTGTCGGGGCACATTGCCGGTGCCCGGAGACTGCAGAGACATCCAGAGGGGCCTCAGACTGCCGGTGAGTGGGGCTCAGTCATCCTGTGGTTGGGGGGTATGTCGGGGCACATTGTCGGTGCCCGCCCCCGGTGCCAGTATTCTTTGGAGGGCATTGGTTGTGTTTAGAGTCCCATAGGAGGGGGGCTCCAACGTGCCCAGTACTTGTTTCCTCCCTCAGCTGCACGACAGAGGCATTTTGGGAAATTCTAGAGTCCCAGAAGGGGGGCTCCACCGTGCCAGTGTTCTTGTGGGCAGATTCCTGTTAGAGCCCGGAGTGGGGCTCCCATCGCTGCATTGTTGGCGCCAGTGCTTGTTGGGTTTACCCAGCTGCCCCGCAGGACAGGGGGCAACTGCAACGCCTTGGGGGCATTGGATTACCCAGGAGAACAGAGAGGGGAGTGAGAGACCCTCCTGCCCTAGCGCTTTGCGCACCTTTGTTTTCGCTGCCCTTGCAGCCAGCCCTGACTGTGTGGGACATAGGGCATTTGAGCCCCCGAGAGAGGCCAGTTGGCCTGGGGCCAGTCTCAGTGTTGTGCCCCCGACTGGGGCGAACTGCGGTTATGCTGGCGAGGCCTATTGCCCCATATGATTTATGGCATAATATGGTTGCATAATGCATTTGTACCTAGGATGCTACTTGAAGCTTTTCCCTCAGGTTTGCAGTGCTGATAGTAGGCCTATTGGGTTCCTGCAGAGGAGGAGCCACATGGTAAATGTGTTTCTATGCCCTATGTTCACATGTTTTATGCCCCAGGCTCAGGATGTGCCTAGTGTGCTTTTATACCTAATGCTAATGATAATGTTTTCCCCCGCAGGCTTATATCGTTGGAGTCCTGCCTAATGTTGCATCTATGCTTATGATTATGCCAATGCTAATGGGCATGTTTAATGTGATGTTCACAGGTCTATGCCTACTGTGGTTGTTCCGGCCTAATGCTCTATGTTACTGATAATGTTTTTCCCCTAAGGCTGACTGCTGATGGTTTTGCATTCAATGTTAATGCTTTTTCCCCAATGCCGGACGACGTCTTTATGCCTCAGGTGATGCCTCATGGCCTGCAAGCATGTTTTCCTTTCAGGCCTGATGCCAATGTGTCCTAATGCTGATGGACTTAACATTTATTCTTTCTTTGTCCTGGTGATGGTTCTGGCAGCGGCCCGATTGGCCCTGCCTTGTAAATAGTCCCCGTGCAAATTGCTACCCAGTGCCGGTTGGCACAGTTATCTGCACCTGTGATAATATCCTAACATGTTCTGCATAATACATATGCTGTTTTTTCCACCTAACCTGGTGTGGTCTCCTTTTGTAGTGTGCCTGGTGTGTCGCCTGTGAGTGGGCTGCGCAGATGCTTTACACATTTCCTCCGGAGTTTGGCCCGCCCGCTCTGCACCACGCTACCCGTTTCTAACAGTCTCTATGTATTTCTTTTCACTACTGGTTACTGTGATTCTTTTTGGGACTTTTTCCAGTGTGTGTGTTATTTCTTGTTTGTTTGTTTTTGTGAAAAGGGGAGATATGTGGTAACTTGCCTTGCTTCTCTCCATTTACATCATAGAACGTTATGTGTTGGGGGTTCCATGTTCACTGCTTCTCGCAATTAGACCTGGGCTGAGCTACCTGCAACATCTGCTCCTGGTGGGGTCAGCTATCTGAATAAAGCTTCCAGATAAACTACAAGGTATCTGCAAGTTCCTGAGCTACTTTCTTGCCAACTTAAATCACCACATGTCTTCATCTGATTTCTACTCTCAACCCTCTCTTCTATTTATATCACTGGGTATCACTCCATCCACTTCTACTGTATTTCTAGTCCACCTTATTTAAACGTCTCTATCATCTTCCCACCCCTGGTCCTCTATGGTATTAACACCCCAAGTGTTTCAAAGTCCCTATGATATCTCCTTCCTCTCCCGTATTTATAGATGCAAGTTGTTTAAATATATGCAGCACAGCTCCTCCAATGCAATTAAGTACCCGTGAGACATTTAAGCATCCAAGTTACAGCTTCTCTCTTTCAGACTATCCAGATGTAAGCCTCTTCATTTCTCTTCATGGTAGCTTTGCAGAGACCTTGAGTCCATTATCTTGGTGGTTCTTCTGATTTGGAGATTGGATCTTACTTTATGGGTTTATGAAGATTGTAAGTTGCATACCTCAAAATGGGTCTTCTCCCACAGGGTCTCTGGCGGTTTTAAGAACTCTTGCTTCGTTGTTAAGCAGTATTCTTGTGGACTGTCCTTGTTCAGTCCATGCGCCTGGTGCAATCAGGTCACCACCTGGAGCCCTGTGAAGATACTACAGCAAAAGAGACGCAGAGCAGCTCATGGTAGTGCAAGTAAATTGAAACATAGGTTAGAAATCCGCGATCTTCTTAATGACCATGAACGCTATACTATTCTTGGTTGAAACCTGGCTTAACGAGACGTCCGCCCCTGATATTTTGGAGGCTATACCTGAAGGCTATGCGATTCTGAGGGTGGACAGGGCTGGCCAGAAGGGGGGCGGCATTGTTGCGATTTTTAGGAGAGATCTTCAGCTTAAATTGGAGAAACTCGTGCTTCTTAGCTGCGAAGCGGCTTTTTTTAGTCTGAATATCACGAGCCCTAAATCGGTGTCTGGGCTACTCATGTATAGACCCCCTGGTCCAGGGAAAGCCTTTATTGATGAACTTCTGGAAATACTTCCTCCATATGTCCTCCGCTACTCTAACTTTCTCCTATTAGGGGATTTTAATTTACATTTGGAAAATAAAGGCTGTAAAGAATCGGCAGAGTTTTCAGTAGGTCTTCAGGCTTTGGGCCTGAAACAATTGGTCCATACTTCCACACATAACAAAGGTCATAAATTAGACAACATTTTCACTAATTGTGCAGGGACAGCTGCCACACTGCCGGTCCCTGTAGCCTGAACTGACCACTATTTACTGACTTTTAGTCTATTTGTCCCAGGTCAGGCCCTCCATGGTAGTTGCTCAAAACCGACATTGGTCCGGAAATGGGCGGCATTAACTCAGGATGCCTTTGAAGAAGCAGATCTCCTGAGGTGGGGGACAACATCGAGAGTGCTGACAATTTAATATCTAGTTGGATGCTGGAGGCGGTGGATTCCCTGATACCACTAAAACAATGTAAAAGTGGGCGTACTTCTGCCTCTGCGAAGTGGTTTTCGGCAGATTTGGCGCAAATGAAATCTAGCTGCAAGCATCTTGAGCGCCAATGGAGGAAGAGCTATAGGGATGAGAATAGACAGAAATATCTAGGGGCTTTGAAGCTTTACCATCGCCAGATTAGGAGAGTGCGGAGGGAATACTACACTGGGCAAATTGAACGAGCAAAAAATTCAACAAAGGCCATCTTTCAGGTAGTGAAACAACTATCCTCTCTGGAACGAGTGACAGCGGCGCTCCCTGCTTCTACAGACTATTGTAATAGGTCGCTGACTATTTCACCAATAAGATTGCTAAGATCTATGCCACTTTTCCAGAAAGTAGTAGGAGGTATGCTCCCGCGCCTGTTCTGGATACTCCAGGGTGTGAGGATAAGTTTGCCCTCCCTCCTTTGGTGGAAAACGAGGCTCTCAGGCTGATGGAGGTGGTGAAATCTGGGTCACCTCTGGATCCGGTCCCCCCAAAATTTTTGCAACTGGGAAAAAAACCTATTGCTCCTGTTTTCACCTCGCTATTGAACCTGTCCTTCAGAACTGGGCAGGTCCCTAGCAATTGGAAACATGCAATGGTGGTCCCTCTGTTGAAGAAACCCTCTTTGGACACCGCTCTTTCCGAAAATTTAAGACCAATATCTCTACTTCCCTATGTAGCTAAAATTGCGGAGAAACATCTGAATGGCCATCTCTCAAAGTTTTTGGAAGAGAGGCAGATTCTTCATGACACCCAGTCCGGCTTTAGGCCTATGCATGGTACGGAGTCCGCTCTCCTGCTGGCAGTCGAAGTGTTGAGGGCTGTGGCTGATGAAGGTAGGACTGCGGCCTTGATTCTGCTGGACCTAAGCGCCGCGTTCGACATGGTGTCCCACGGCCTCCTACTTGAGAGGCTAAGGGAAGTCGGGTCGAAGGTGTCACGTGGATTTGGTTGAAGAATTTTCTGGAAAACAGATCCTTCCAGGTCCTGCAACATCCTTTCAGTTCCAGAACTTGTCCTCTAAACCAGGGGGTGCCGCAGGGTTCGGCTCTCAGCCCAACCCTGTTTAACATATATATATGCGCCCACTTGCAGATATTGTTCTGAAACATGGAATTCAGTTGGTGTCATATGCTGATGACACTCAGCTTGTTGTGAACCTGGAACAGAAGGAACCTGAAAGGGCTGCATATTTCAGAACCTGCCTGGGGGAACTCATGGACTGGATGAGACTGAACTGTCTCCAGCTAAATGCAGGGAAGACAGAGGTGATGGTGGTTGGGAAACGGCCCTCTCTCTGGTCGCAGCATTGGTGGCCAGAAGCTCTAGGAACTAGTCCAGTGCGAAAGCCAAGGTGAAAAATCTGGGAGTGTGGTTCGACGAAAATCTCTCCTTCTCCTCGCAAATATCGGCTGTGGCTGGGACTTGTTTTGGCATTCTGAAGTTGATACGTAAGATCTTGGACCTTCTCCCCTGGATGCTAAAAGAACTATTGTTCAGGCGTTGGTCACGTCTCGCCTTGACTATTGCAATGTCTTGTATCTAGGGGTGACTGCCAAAAATCTTAACATCTTGCAGAAGGTCCAAAATGCCGCAGCCCGGCTTATCCTGAATGTACCTAGGAGGGCGTCGGTGGGAGAAGCTTTGAAGGAACTGCATTGGCTCCCTATCCGGGCCAGAGTTACCTTTAAGGCTTTATGTTTGAGTTACAGGATCCTTGGCGAAAGGGGGCCGCGTTTCTTACGGCCTCTCCTGATAGTCCACCAGCCTGCTCGTAATCTGAGATCATCGGGCAGTGCAATATTGACTGTGCCCAAGGTGCGGAAGGCGTGGATAGCGGAAGATCCTTTGGTTTCTTTGCGGCTAAGGCTTGGAATGAGCTCCCAGTGGATCTGAGGACAGTTGAGTCGGAGTCTCTGTTCCGCAAGAAATTGAAAACTTGGCTCTCCCGTCTCCCCCCGGGAGGGCTAAAGTGGTAAGGTGCCATCTTGTGTGGATGTCCGCGTTCACTGGGGGGCAGCTTGGGAGGGTTGCTTGGGTCCAGCTATGTCTTAGCGCGGGGACACTCCGGTTGGAGTAACTATTGCGCTCTATAAGCTTCCTAATAATAATAATAATATTGCCCTTGGTCAAAAAGGTAAACAATGTAGTTCTAAACTAGATTTTGAATGCAGGTTCCTTGCCTAACACACACATTTTGTTCAGATTTCAGGCCGCGTTATTGTTTTCTATGCAGCTGTTTGTGGATATCCAAGACTTAAGTATGATCTTTGACATGACATTATTAGCCCACGATCACATGTATTTATTGCAAAATCCCAGCAGGCATCAGTCAGTCTGTGCCATCAACCTCTTCTGGGCAGCAGTTCTATCAAGACTTGGCTGCCACTACTCCTGGTGCCAGGCCCCTCCCCTGCAAACTAGTGGACAGCAAATAAAGTGTTCAACCGATTCTCAAGCTAAAACTGCAGGGTGGCATTTAAATGCTGCTAAAAGTCATTGCAGTCTCCCTGTTGCAACCGGCATTCACTTTGCAATTCTTTCCATCGCATATCAGGCAATCTGGAAAAGAAGGATCACGTGACTTTATGCCTTCTTCATTCAAGGTATTCCTCCTCACTCTTTCATATGCTCTGAAAGCCTATTGGCAGTCCAAACAACACAAAAAAACAGCATCGATAGAAAAAGACTTGTGGATCAGAAGGCGGCCTGTGGATGGAGAATAAGGATAAACCCTTTCCATCCTGAGTCCCAGTAACAAAGCCCTGCCACCTCCTTCCATGCTGGGCATCTTGTCCTTCTGCACTTAAGTACACTGCTCTCATACAGCCCAGGGCAGTATTAAGTGCTCCTGCAGTTTCAGAATGGCCCTAAAAGTTTTGGAATTATACTTCAAGTTGGTCTCGCTCATATTCTGTAGTTTGGTGTTAGTGTTGAGCACAGTGTCGCCAGCTGCCCTTTCTTCCTGTTGGGATTGGCTCTTTGCACTCGAAACAGAGTGGCTTTTGGTGAAATCTCGGTTGGCGAAATATCCATTTTATCCCATAGTAAGTACACACTGGAAGCAGTGAGCGTGTGAGCTAGTGCAATGGATGTTCTGAGTGTATGGAAAAATCAGACCTGCCAACCTCCAAAACAAATTCAACTTGTGAGAGGAGGGAACCAGGAGGGGGCGGGGTCTAGGGAGGTTGTAGAACCATGAGTCCATTACCGCCCCAGCCATGAGAGTGCTTCTGAGGGGAGGTGCTTTGTCCAGGTCACTGCCCGAGAGCCACTCTACCCCTCTGTAAAAGAAATAAAGCAGAGGCTTTCAAGGCTTCCGCTGATGTCTTCGGGAGGTTGCAAAACCCTGATGGATATCAGCTGTGCTCTGGCTTCACACGATGATCTGGAAACCCACTCTCTTCAGGGGTTTCCAATTCACACTGCTAGGCACCATGTGATATCTGCTCCGCACCGAGTGACTGGAGCCGATATTATGTGTCACATGGTGGCACCCATGAGTTGTCAGGTCTGCAAAATACTGGAAAGGCACTGGGGATTAAGTTGCTTCAACTGCAGTATCTCAAATGTATGTTTGCAGTATGTGTTGTGGTAGATCACATGCTGTGTAACCTTTCCATCTAGTGTTGTGTTTGGAATTTTGCCAGTTGCTACCCTTTTGAAGAATGCTTACGATTTCCAGCTTGCAGCAAATGACTTGTGATCCCGTCCCTGAAACGCACAATGTATTAGGACCAGCAGGGGCTTGTCCATACTGGCTGAGGGGCCACGCCACCACCTTTTTCCAGGCAATAAGAGTGTTTGCCAGGCTGAACAAAGGTCAGTCTGACAGACGCTCTTCTGGTTCTGGTCAGGCAGCCAGGAGCTAGACATGCACACAATGTGCATGCTCCTCGCTGCCTGAGCTGAACTTTGCTAGGCTGAGGATTTCACAGCCCTGTGGACTCCTCCTCAGTCTAGCAAAAGTGCCTAAAGGCTCTTCCACACGTGATGAGGGGGAGCGTAACCGATTTCCTTGGACCTGGGCGCCTCAGTTTTAAGCCCTGAAGTGCCCAGGGCCAAGTGTCAATTAGTGACACCTCGTCACAGAGTGGGGTTGGGGACAGCAGTCGCACTGACTCCATCCCACTCTGAGACGAGAGTTGGACTGCTGCCTTCTCTCACTGCCTGACCTTAGGTCAGCCAATGAGGGAAGGCAGCAGTCCCAACCATCCTGGGACCTCCGAGGCTTGGCACTGCTGCCTTCTCTCAGCAGCAGTCCCAATCAACCTGGCACCTATGAGACTTCCCTGTCGGAGAGCTGCTGTTGAAGTAAGTTTTAAGTGTTTTTTTTTGTTTGGTGCATGTGTGCGTGTATGTATGAATGTATGTGTTTTTGTTAGTGAGTGTTGTGAATGGGTGTGGGCATGTGTGAATGAATGCGCATGAGTGAGGTGTATGTGTGCGTGTCTGCTCCCCTGCCCCCCTCCTTGGTAAAATTACCAGCCGCCACTGATTGGGGCACAGACTCCGCCCCAAATTAATCTTTTCCTGACCTTGGGTTCGGACATTAATCGAAATGAGCAGAAGAGAACAGAAAGATTTTTTCAACATCCGAAAACTTCGTAAGAGCAATGCCGTAAGTAATATAACACATCGTCTGGAGCTGAAACCACGTTTTGACAAAACTACTGTGACACACTGTCCTGTAGCTCCTATAGTACCCCTGCAGGACCTGCGCGTTTGGATAACATATACTGCGGGCTTGGTGGCAGACTAACTCCGTGCACCCCCACCGTATATGTTAGCCTGGTTTTCCATTAGCTAGCTCGCAGTGCCACTAGTGTCTCCTCTTATCTGGGAGAGATTAGTTTCTGGCAACCTTAGAACATGACAACCCTGATTCCCTCAGAATCGTGGAAACAATGTACTACCTTTCGCTCAGTCACTCGTGCTCACTTATTCGGTTTGTCTCAGAGAGTTACACAGAATAAACAGTCGGGCGTTTCAATAAGTATTTATTGAACAGTTGTTATTCTAGTGTAAAATATATGTGCTGCAGAGACCAGCAGACAGTAGCAGAGATATATGATCAGCAGTACGATAAAAGCAAAGGGATAGAACAGTTCTACCATATTGCGATAATCATGAGTACATACATGAATATAAAAACATAATGCAAGTGTGCGTACTCCTACGATGCCTAACTAGATGTACCTGTGTGTACCTAGCATATGTGTGTAGGTCTTAGAAGCTAAGAGCCAAGAATCCTCCTAGTATTTAGTCGAACCCCCATACCTGAATAGAGAGAGTGTGGGACCCCGTTCTGGTCTCGAGTTGGACACCCCGTCCGGGTTGTGTCAGACCACTGTCAGCTTGAGCGACTGCATGCAGGAGCTTCAGCGTCTCTGGTCAGTGTGTCAGCATGGAAGTCTCTGTTCCCTCTGGTTTACCGGGGCAAGCTGTGGTGTATTTATACCCTAAAGAGTCTCGGTCCTCAGTATGGTTTGTATTGGACATGAGGAAGACGTCAGGGGTGAACTTTGTACATACAGTGTGGGCCTCTGTTTGGAAGAACCCTGCTGCATTCAAAACCACAGGATAGATAACGTTCAGCCCTCAGAGCTCGTTGTGTACTAGCTGGGACCAATGTAGGTGAAAGATCATGCCTATATAAGGAATCATACTATAATAGGACATGTACAGTTGTGACCATAATTGGGCATATGCGGCCATGACCATAATTGGGCAAGTACGAATATGACCATATTAGGGTAAATATGAATACGTCCAGTTTAGGGCATGTACGAACGGATCTACATTAGGGCATCTATGCGGGATATAACACCCACTCCACTTCTGAACTGGATAATAAATGACCATACTTAAAATCTGGGCAATTTAAAACCATTTTTAAAAGCAAGTAAAAACATGGTTCTTAAACATCGTTAAAAAATTTTGGTGCTTAAAAAAAAATGTTTAAATTCAGCTTTTTCTAGTTGCCACTTAAAAGTCAATATCGTCTCTCTATACAAGTTGTATTACCATAAGCAGGAGAAGGCCATACTTTTCTCAAGCGAAAGTGTCAATATAAGAAAATGTTCCAAATTTAGATCGTTTTTATTTTGAAACGAGTGAAGAAGCCGAATTCTTTCCCAGGACACGATGAGCCAATTCAAGATTACGCGTCCTGGCTGGGAAGCTCAATATTATCGGTGTCAGCTCCTGTAGATGACAAATCCAACGCCTCACAGAGAACGTCAATCGCACATAGATGGAATGTAGTACTGCCAACAGTCGGTGCTGCGGCAGCTTGTGCGGCAGTTGTTACCTTGGTGCCTGTGGAGGAGTCACCTAACCCAGCAGGAGCGAACGGCACCTGTGGATTCTCCAGGAATGCATTCATCAGAATTGGAAGCCGCTGGGGACAATGCAGAGCATGGGCCTTTATGGGGTCCAGCATTGCATCCGTGTCCGGAGGCGCATCTGATGGAAATGTTAGACAAAGATCCAGCGTGCATTCTTCTCCGCAGAACAGGCATCGAAGCACAGGTAAGATGCAGTCTATCCAGACTGGTCTAAATGATAGAAACCAGGAGGCACTGAGTTCTCGCAGGCAAGAAATGCCCAGAAGTTGTACCATGCGTTCACGGTATTTCCGCTACCGGAGCGTGTTCACCATTCCCTCGGGAAGTGGGCCATCCATTGCGTAGCAGCAATATTACAATCAGGATTCCTGCGATTAGAAACAAGATGAGCGGGAATCCTCCGAATACGCTTCCCAATACGGAGTGTATAAAATTTGGGATTACTCCGAGGACCGTCTGAAAGGTGCTTAACAGTCCTGACCCTATGGTCTTAAATAGGTGTACAATTCCGCTCGTATCTGACATGTTAAAGATACGTCCCACCATTTCTGCGAAATGAATGGGGCAGTTTGTACGTATGAGTGCCTGTATCTCGGTCGAGGTCCTTGCAACTTGAAGTTCATAGGTTTCTCGAGCGGAGGTTAAGGGCACGGGTTCCTGTAAAAGCATGGCTTTCAATCTGCTCAGAGTATCAAACTGTATAAAAGAAACATTCAGCGAAGGCCATAATGGCGCCTCCCTGACTGTGTTCAGTGGCGGAAACAATACTTGCATACAGCAATTAACCCTGGAGTTAACAGTTACTAGATATGCGACGCCCGGAAGCATCCCAGAACAACCTTGATCATTTAGCATTAAGTAACTCCCATTCGAGCAGCTGGAAAACCGGTGTGATCATTGCCGCTGGGTTCCTGACATGTGACAAGATAAGTTCGCCACTGAACCACTGCAGGAGAAATATCCTGACACATGAGAGAACCGCTCAAATCGTTCTTGCAGTTTGTACCACTCAGATATACTTCTCGATCCCCATTACGGCATCGGTATCTATATGGTAACTCCCAAGTTTCCTTGATGTTTCCCTTCCTCATTTTCACATATTTGCTTGCCTGCCTTTGCTCAAGGCAATATTGAAACTGAAACGTAGTGACCGGCAGAGTGATTTGGCCATGAATTAGCCATTCTGTTGATGGTGACTCGGCTACAGTGAATGGTAACCTTTCCAGTTTCTCAATACGCAGCATTGTATATTTGGCTCCCCTTTGTGCCATTTCTGTCTGTTTATCAGTTAGATTGTGTTAGACCTGTCAGCCCTAGGGTGGTCTTACCCCGGTTTTTTCTCTTTGCGCCTCATTTTTGCCACTACTCTTTTGTTGGACCTAGGTCTCTGGGCGCCTTACCACTGCCAAACAGTGCTGAGGTGCAGGTGCTCTCTCCTAATAAGATGGCTGCCACAGGCCCCTGCTACTGCGGAGTGGCCATTGCATACACATACTAGTAGTCAGGATCAGGCTGGGACATAATGATACAGTATCCATGCCGTCCCCGCCTCTGGGCCTCATAGCCAGACATGAGGGAAGCTTCTAGAACCTTCCAGGCCAGGGAGGAGTTATGCTTGCCGCCTTTCAGGAGGGTCACCTGACCTAGGAGTATAAGAGGTTTGGAGGGAAACCCAGATAGTTAGTTGGGGCACCACTGATCCTGGGGCAACCTCTGCCGGAGTACAGGCTGTGGGGCCTAGGGGGGAGACCTACACTACTGGCACTGACTGGGCCTAGGCACTGCTCTGCTAAGCTAGATGAGGAACGCCTTCCACCTTACTGACCTTGCCCAGCGTGAGGGGACCCAGGGAACCACCTTCAGTGTGTCTGCAGGGCACCTACCTACCTCTTATGCCCACCAACTCAACCCCTTTCCCTCAAGTAACTGCAACCACCACAAACTGACTGCAACAATCCAGGAACTACCGAACCTGTCAAGTAACTGCAACCACCACAAACTGACTGCAACAATCCAGGAACTACCGAACCTGCCAAGAAACTGCAACCAAGCCAAACAACCTCAACTATGCTGCTGGGGATCACCAGGTAAAGCGCTGTATGCTGTGCCCTGAAGAAGCGCTAGGTGCCAACCTGCCTGTCTCCCCTGCAAGTGCTGTGGCCGGTAAGCGCTGTGCCTTCAAAGCGCTGGACTGTCCCCGCTGTGTGTCCTGCTGCAAGCGCTGTCTTCCCCCCTGGAACTGCTGCTGCCTGCTGGAGCGCTGTGCCTACGGAACGCTCCAGCGCTGAGTGAGTCCCCTCCCCCCAAGCGCGGTGCCCTGCACGCTGTTCCCGGCCGGTAGGGTGGCCCCAAAGGAGCGCAGTGCCACTCAGTGTCGCCGCGGCCCCTGTGCGCTATAAAGAAAAGGAGCGCTGCTGGGTTCGAACTCACCGCCGCCGCCCGGGCACTGCTGTCCGCCACAATCACCGCCGCGGCCCTCGTGCTGTGTGAGAGAGAGAGGAGGAGCGCTGGCCGCCCAAGATCACCGTTGCGGCATTGCTGAGGCCGCGCTGGGCCTGGGAGCGCGAAGAGCAGTGTCGCTAAGCAACCGGGGCGCCGCAGCGTCATCGGCCACGCCCCCCAGAAGGCCGCGTACTGATTGGCTCCCTGTCCGGAGCTGGAGAGGGAGCCGGAGACCTGCCGCAGAGCACCGCCACTTGTATCGGGGGCCTGAGAGGAGCCTTGTCGGCCCCCGCCTTTCCACCCGCTAAGGCCTGCCCGGTGGGGACTTTGTTGGTTTGCCTCCCCCGTCCGGTCCCTGCAGTCGAGAGGAGAGGACCGGCCGGAGAGGAGGCTCCCGGCGCGACAGCTGGGAGTGATTGCCCCCTCCTGCACGGAGTGACTGGTGAGTCCGGGAGGTCGGGGCCCACGCTTGCGTAGGGGCCCCTGTCGTCCCCAACGTTGACACTGCCAGAACTGAGGGCCCCTCGACCAGCACGTGGCTGGATGTGAACAGAGGTGGCCCCCTGCGCATGGCTCCCTGCCCCGCAAAGTGTGCTACACCATGCCCATGTGCTTAGGAAATGTCCTTAGTAGTGTTGCATAAAGAATGCGGCGCTATAGAAGTTGGATGTGAAATTGATTGCGGGCCACAGTTAAGCTCACCAGAACCGTGATCTCTTTATGGAAATGTTACCCATGTTGACAGCCTGTCTGCTCTAAAGGCTTTATTGAGTTGAAGTGTTCCTGTGCGTAGGCCTACCTGCTTTGCGACACCCACGGTACCGAATGTGGGTGCGCCTAGAATGATACAGGTTCTTCCTCATCTACAGTGTAAAGTGCATCTAATGTCTAGCTAATTGCATGTCGCCAACTGTATTGAAGTATATGTTTGGACCTACCGTGTTACCTGCTTTCCTAGGAGGGTATTGCTACGGCCTTTTACTGGCCTAATGTTCTACTGTTATGAGGTGCTAGAAGGAATTTACGCACTGGTTTTGAAACGCTAACTGAATTGAAATGTTGCCCAGGATTATCTGCGTCACCTAGTGCTGACTTAAAGTTAGATAAAGAATCTTGTTTTTACCTAACAGCCTGGTGTGGTGTCTCCTTATTGTGTGCGCATTACTGAGTCAGTGTGAGTGTGTGCTGCACAAGTGCTTAACACACTGCCTTCGGGTGCCTTCCTGCCTCGCACCAAGCTACTGCGTCGGAATCGGTGACCCCGGTTCTAACATTGGTGTTCAGCGGTGGGATAAGGACTTGTGCTTGTGCAGCACCCTACAGGGATTCAGTGTGCGCCGCAATTGGACACCTATTTAAATGCAAGTGTTAAGAATTCTTCTGTGATTGCCTGATTGTATACACTCCTGTGTTAGACCTGCTACCTACGTCCTAGTATCCTTTTTCTAAACTGTCTGGGGCCCCACCTAGCCGGATGGAGTTTAAGTTGGCCAACCTAGAAAGGTATACGGTGGCGCAGCTCAAGGAGTTCTGTCTAGAGAAGGGGGTGTCCGTCAAGCGAGGCGCCAGGAGAGAGGAGCTTCAGAAAGCTTTGAGGGCATGGGTAATGGCCCACCCGGGGGGAAGAGGGGACGAGGAGCAGGGGGAGACAGACGACCCAGGAGAACTGGACCTACTACGCATTGACGTTAGCGAGAATGTGTTGCCAGGAAGACGTTCCAGGGCAGGCAGTAGTGCGTCAGGGGGGAGTTTGTCTGCGGAGGAATTTGAGGACAGGAGGGAGGAGAGGCAATTGAAGTTAGAACTTGCAAGGATGGACAAGGAGCGAGAACAGGCGAGGCTAGCCATGGAAGAGAGGAAGCTTGTGCATGAGCTTAGCCTGAAAGAACTAGAGCTCCGAGCGTTGCAGATAGGGGCGCAGGGCAACTTGAATGGTGGCAGCGTACCCGCTGAGGTTCCACGAGAGCCTAGGTTTTACCTACCTAGGGAGGTGATGGCCAGTTTCAGTGTAGGGGATGACATTGATAAGTGGTTGGCGGCATATGAGGTGTCTTTGGTGGCCCATGGGGTGCCTGAGAAGTACTGGGGGGGAGGCCTGTATAAGTACATACCTCCGTTGGCAAGGGACACACTCTTGACCTTGGACAAGGGGGATCAGACGAACTACCCTGTGATGAAGGAGGCCCTACTTAGAAAGTTTGGCCTCACCCCAGAAAAGTATCGCCAGAAATTCCGCAACAGCCACAAGCTTCCCACACAGAACTGGGTGGATTTTTTTGATTATGCCCGTAAGGCATTAGAGGGTTGGGTGCGGGGCAGCGAAGTGAGTGACTATGAAGGGCTGTACAATCTATTTCTAAGAGAGCACCTTCTTGATAAGAGTTTTCCAGAGCTGCGCACACACCTGGTGGACCGCAAGCTGACCGATCCTCGGGAACTTGCGGAGGAGGCGGATACCTGGGTTAGCACTCGGGTGTCCCACAAGGGATCCGGGGGAGACCCCCCGAAAGGTGGACCGGGTTTTCCCCAGAAGAGAGAGGGGGGAGATAAAAAGAAGGAGTTCTTTAAAGGCCCCAAAATAGACCGCATGGGAGAGGTTCCCCACCCCAATCTGGATTCCAGAAACCCACTTACCCTGACAAGAGTCAGCAGCCCAGAACTGTCCGGTGCTACGTGTGCGGGGAGGTTGGACACTACAAGGGGGATCCCCAGTGTCGCAAGAGGACCCCAGCCCCCACAGGAGGTAAGAGCCCCGGGGTGGCCAGTGTAGCGCTTGGGGAGGAGTTGTCCCTAGGTAGGGGGGAGTGAGTGGACAGGCTTGACCTTAGTTTCCCTGGGGGATAGAGAGATCATCCCATGGGTTCAGGTACCCTCGAACACTGCCAAGTATCTGCAGAGGTTCCTGGTGAATGGGGAGGAGGTGGAGGCTCTGAGGGACACAGGTGCCAGCATGACGATGGTAAGGCGTCAGCTGGTGTCCCCAGAGCAGGTGATTCCTGAGGTATTCCACCCGGTTGTTATGGCTGATAATAGCCTGGGTCATTACCCCGTGGCCCAAGTTCCCTTTGAGTGGGGAGGAGTCTCAGGCCTGTTGAGAGTTGCGGTGAGCCCTGCCATGCCAGTTGATTGTCTGCTCGGAAACGACTTGGAACATACTGCCTGGAAGGAGGTGGAGTTCAACGCCCACGCTGAGATGCTGGGGTTACCAGGGTGGACTTGCGTGGTCACGCGGTCCATGGCTGCCCGGCAAGGAACTCAACCTGGGTTGGAGCCTGAAACAATGGCCCAGCCCACTGCTGGACAAGAGGACATCCCTGAGGATGCACCCGGCGAGATGGATGGGGAGTCCGTGGAGGTGACCCCGGAGTCCGCTGAGGTGGATGTTGTTCCCGTGGGGGACTTGCCGACCCCTGCAGTGTGGCAGGTGGAAGGAGGGCCTACCCGGGAGGAATTCTGTCGGGCGCAACGAGAGTGCCCAACGCTTGAAGGCATGCGGCAGCAGGCCGAAGCCCAAGCAACTGGTACGGAGACTGGTAATTACCATGTCTACTGGGAGGATGGTCTCCTCTACAGTGATCCTAAGGCTCCGGTGCATGGGTCATCAAGGGCCTTAGTGGTCCCCCAATGCTACCGAGCCTTCCTGCTGGAATTGGCACATGAGATACCACTGGCAGGACACCTGGGCCAGGATAAGACGTTTGCTTGATTGGTCCCACATTTTTATTGGCCCAGGATGAGAGTTACCTCTGACACCTTCTGTAAGACCTGTGTGACTTGTCAGGCGAGTGGCAAGACAGGGACTAAGTTGAAGGTCCCTCTGGAACCGCTCCCGGTTGTCGGTCCCCCTTTTGAGCGGGTAGGAATTGATATTGTCGGGCCAATGGACCCGCTGACTTCTTTGGGGCATAGGTTCATCTTGGTGTTGGTGGACCACGCCACCCGGTACCCAGAGGCAATCCCTCTGAGGACCATCACTGCACCTGTGGTGGCACGGGCCCTGATGGGGATTTTTACCCGAGTGGGATTCCCCAAGGTCGTGGTGTCAGATAGGGGCACGAATTTCATGTAGGCCTACATGCATGCCATGTGGAAGGAGTGCGGAGTGACCTACCGGTTCTCTACTCCTTACCACCCCCAGACTAACGGGCTCGTGGAGCGTTTCAATAAGGCCCTGAAGGGGATGATCCGGAGCCTACCCGAGGACTTGAGACGGAAGTGGGACGTCCTCTTACCCTGTCTGCTCTTCTCCTACCGAGAGGTGCCGCAGAAGGGGGTCGGTTTCAGCCCCTTTGAGCTGCTCTATGGCCACCCCGTTAGGGGGCCCCTCAGTCTTGTGAAGGAGGGGTGGGAGAAGTCTTCAAAGAAGCACCCCCGTGATGTGGTCAGCTACATGCTGGCGTTCCGCAGCCAGATGGCCAAGCTGTGGAAGGAAGCCTCAGACAATCTGGAGGCTAGTCAAGCCGTCATGAAGGAGTGGTACGACCGGAATGCTCGGACGGTGGAATTGGATGCTGGACAGAAGGTGTGGGTCATGGAACCCGGAGAGCTTAGCGCCCTCCAGGACCGGTGGACTGGACCGTACGAAATTTTGGAGAGAAGAGGCCAGACCACTTATGTAGTAGACCTCAAGACCCCCCGACAACCCCACAGGGTGTTCCACATCAACCGCCTTAAGCCACACCAGGAGCGGTCAGAACTTACTCTCCTGATGGTGACGGATAGGAGTGAAGAGGAAGAGAGCGAGCCTCTTCCGGACCTTCTGGCGGCCAAAGAGAACGATGGATCGGTGGAGGGAGTGGTCCTCTCCCCATCCTTGACCCTTGAGCAACAGAGGGACTGCCGCCAGGTATTGGAGCAGTACGCCTCGTTGTTCTCCCTCACGCCTGGGATCACGCACCTGTGTACCCATGATGTGGACACAGGGGACAGCCCGCCAGTAAAAACCAAGTCTTACCGGTTGTCCGACAAAGTCAAGACCAGCATCCAGAGTGAGGTAGCCAAGATGTTGGAGCTGGGGGTGATTGAGCCTTCCAGCAGCCCTTGGGCTAGTCCGGTGGTGTTGGTGCCGAAAGCGGCCCCACCGGACACCACACCAGAACTTCGGTTCTGTGTGGATTACCGTGGTCTGAACTCAGTGACCAAGACCGATGCTCACCCGATCCCTCGGGCGGATAAGCTCATTGACCGACTGGGAGCAGCTCGGTATCTGAGTACCATCGACCTGACGTCAGGATATTGGCAGATTGCCATGGCGGACGGAGCGAGGGAGAAGACGGCGTTCTCCACCCCCGAGGGCCACTTTCAATTTCGGGTGATGCCCTTCGGGCTTAAAAATGCTCCGGCCACTTTCCAGCGGTTGGTTAACCAGGTACTGTCTGGCCTAGAGGCCTTCTCTGCTGCCTACCTGGATGACATAGCTGTCTTCAGCAGCAGCTGGGAGGACCATCTGGAGCATCTCCAGGAGGTGCTGCAGGCTCTACAGCGGGCTGGCCTAACCATTAAGGCCAGCAAGTGCCAGATTGGACAGGGATCTGTCGTCTACCTGGGGCACCTGGTGGGCGGGGGTAAGGTGCAACCCCTCCAGGCCATAATTGAGACCATCTTGGCCTGGGAGCCCCCCAAAACCCAAACGGAGGTCCGGGCTTTCCTTGGCCTCACGGGTTACTACCGCCGGTTTGTCAAGGGCTATGGGACCATCGTAGCCCCCCTGACTGAATTGACCTCCAAGAAGCAGCCACGTAAAGTCATCTGGACGGCTGCCTGTCAAGAAGCGTTTGACACTCTGAAGCACGCGATGTGCACCGCTCCGGTGCTCAGGACTCCGAACTTTGGGAAAGAATTCATCGTGCAGACAGACGCCTCTGAGCATGGCATTGGAGCTGTGCTCTCCCAACTTAATGATGACGGCCAAGACCAGCCAGTGGCCTTTATTGCTCGAAGGCTACTCCCCGGGAACAGCGGTGGAGTACGATAGAGCGAGAAGCCTTCGCTGTGGTTTGGGCCTTGAAGAAGCTGAGGCCATACCTCTTTGGCTCTCACTTCCTTATTGAGACCGACCACCGACCCCTTCGCTGGCTCATGCAGATGAGAGGCGAAAACCCCAAATTGCTGAGGTGGTCCATTTCCCTCCAGGGGATGGACTTTCTGGTGGAACATCGACCCGGTGTAGACCACGCCAACGCTGACGGTCTCTCCAGGTTCTTCCGCCTTAGCGATGAGAACTCCCTAGAGGTTGGGTAGCTCTCCCACTTTCAGCTGGGGGGGACGCATGTTAGACCTGTCAGCCCTAGGGTGGTCTTACCCCGTTTTTTTCTCTTTGCGCCTCATTTTTGCCACTACTCTTTTGTTGGACCTAGGTCTCTGGGCGCCTTACCACTGCCAAACAGTGCTGAGGTGCAGGTGCTCTCTCCTAATAAGATGGCTGCCACAGGCCCCTGCTACTGCGGAGTGGCCATTGCATACACATACTAGTAGTCAGGATCAGGCTGGGACATAATGATACAGTATCCATGCCGTCCCCGCCTCTGGGCCTCATAGCCAGACATGAGGGAAGCTTCTAGAACCTTCCAGGCCAGGGAGGCGTTATGCTTGCCACCTTTCAGGAGGGTCACCTGACCTAGGAGTATAAGAGGTTTGGAGGGAAACCCAGATAGTTAGTTGGGGCACCACTGATCCTGGGGGAACCTCTGCCGGAGTACAGGCTGTGGGGCCTAGGGGGGAGACCTACACTCCTGGCACTGACTGGGCCTAGGCACTGCTCTGCTAAGCTAGATGAGGAACGCCTTCCACCTTACTGACCTTGCCCAGCGTGAGGGGACCCAGGGAACCACCTTCAGTGTGTCTGCAGGGCACCTACCTGCCTCTTATGCCCACCAACTCAACCCCTTTCCCTCAAGTAACTGCAACCACCACAAACTGACTGCAACAATCCAGGAACTACCGAACCTATCAAGTAACTGCAACCACCACAAACTGACTGCAACAATCCAGGAACTACCGAACCTGCCAAGAAACTGCAACCAAGCCAAACAACCTCAACTATGCTGCTGGGGATCACCAGGTAAAGCGCTGTATGCTGTGCCCTGAAGAAGCGCTAGGTGCCAACCTGCCTGTCTCCCCTGCAAGTGCTGTGGCCGGTAAGCGCTGTGCCTTCAAAGCGCTGGACTGTCCCCGCTGTGTGTCCTGCCGCAAGCGCTGTCTTCCCCCCTGGAACTGCTGCTGCCTGCTGGAGCGCTGTGCCTACGGAACGCTCCAGCGCTGAGTGAGTCCCCTCCCCCCAAGCACGGTGCCCTGCACGCTGTTCCCGGCCGGTAGGGTGGCCCCAAAGGAACGCAGTGCCACTCAGTGTCACCGCGGCCCCTGTGCGCTATAAAGAAAAGGAGCGCTGCTGGGTTCGAACTCACCGCCGCCGCCCAGGCACTGCTGTCCGCCACAATCACCGCCGCGGCCCCCGCGCTGTGTGAGAGAGAGAGGAGGAGCGCTGGCCGCCCAAGATCACCGTTGCGGCATTGCTGAGGCCGCGCTGGGCCTGGGAGCGCGAAGAGGAGTGTCGCTAAGTGACCGGGGCGCCGCCGCGTCATCGGCCACGCCCCCCAGAAGGCCGCGTACTCATTGGCTCCCTGTCCGGAGCTGTAGAGGGAGCCGGAGACCTGCCGCCGAGCACCGCCACTTGTATCGGGGGCCGGAGAGGAGCCTTGTCGGCCCCCGCCTTTCCACCCGCTAAGGCCTGCCCGGTGGGGACTTTGTTGGTTTGCCTCCCCCGTCCGGTCCCTGCAGTCGAGAGGAGAGGTCCGGCCGGAGAGGAGGCTCCCGGCGCGACAGCTGGGAGTGATTGCCCCCTCCTGCACGGAGTGACTGGTGAGTCCGGGAGGTCGGGGCCCATGCTTGCGTAGGGGCCCCTGTCGTCCCCAACGTTGACACTGCCAGAACTGAGGGCCCCTCGACCAGCACGTGGCTGGATGTGAACAGAGGTGGCCCCCTGCGCATGGCTCCCTGCCCCGCAAGGTGTGCTACACCATGCCCATGTGCTTAGGAAATGTCCTTAGTAGTGTTGCATAAAGAATGCGGCGCTATAGAAGTTGGATGTGAAATTGATTGCGGGCCACAGTTAAGCTCACCAGAACCGTGTTCTCTTTATGGAAATGTTACCCATGTTGACAGCCTGTCTGCTCTAAAGGCTTTATTGAGATGAAGTGTTCTTGTGTGTAGGCCTACCTGCTTTGCGACACCCACGGTACCGAATGTGGGTGCGCCTAGAATGATACAGGTTCTTCCTCATCTACAGTGTAATGTGCATCTAATGTCTAGCTAATTGCATGTCGCCAACTGTATTGAAGTATATGTTTGGACCTACCGTGTTACCTGCTTTCCTAGGAGGGTATTGCTACGGCCTTTTACTGGCCTAATGTTCTACTGTTATGAGGTGCTAGAAGGAATTTACGCACTGGTTTTGAAACGCTAACTGAATTGAAATGTTGCCCAGGATTATCTGCGTCACCTAGTGCTGACTTAAAGTTAGATAAAGAATCTTGTTTTTACCTAACAGCCTGGTGTGGTGTCTCCTTATTGTGTGCGCATTACTGAGTCAGTGTGAGTGTGTGCTGCACAAGTGCTTAACACACTGCCTTCGGGTGCCTTCCTGCCTCGTGCCAAGCTACCGCGTCGGAATCGGTGACCCCGGTTCTAACAGATTGTATTCTGAGAACAGAGACGTGGTGTTTATAAAACGCCATGGCACATAGCCTGCACGCAAAGATTGCAGCGTCCAGCTTAACATCATAATAGAACGTAGCTGAGATTGCCCGTGTTGTAACAAGGCCAGATCTTGTTCTAATATGTCGATTGCCAAGGACACAATGTTGCCTAAGGAGTAAGTCCTGGAGGTCAAAGTTGTTAACCCATTATCCACTACAGCTAATGCCTTTTCTAAGTTAATACGGTCTATTTCTCGTATTCTTTCTGCGGCCTCTTGTTGGGATATTTTCCAGTTTTCATTATAGTAGGCACAAAGGCCTGCATATATGAAACGTTTCTGACGCTGTTTCTTGGGTCCCAGTAGAAAATCTCTAAGATCCATGTCAGGTGTCAGTAAGGTCAAGTGGTGTTTCACTTCTGCCAGTGTTGAGGTCTCTAGCCAATCAAGGCACAACTTCCCAACACTATAGGATGTCACTACCCCCGGGTGATGTCTCTGTACATAGCGTGGGTCTGGCCTATGGATACTAAACCCTCTGGTTGTATTCAAAAATCTCTGTTGACATTTGTTTGTGTCAATGGGCCAAACCAGCCATTCTGTCCAATCAGGATCTGATCTGTTGTACTGGAAAATGTCATCTAATCCTACCCCTTGTGTAGTTGAATTCTGCCCCCACCCATCTGCGATGGTGTTGGAAACCCCGGTGTGTTCATTTCCTTGCCTTTGGCTAATCCAAGACAGGATGTCTGTTGCACAGTTTCGTTCAGAAATAAAATCTGCTGCGGAATGATGCATGCTCTAAAAGTGCTTCTATTCCCTGGACTTGCCAGTCCCTAGAACCCCAGATTGATTTGGATTCTATTGTGTCTTTCCATAGATCGAAACCCTGTTTAGACAACTGGTTCAGAAAGGATGCAGAGTAAATATGTTTGGTGTTTGTTAACATAATTTTTTGAGCTGAATTTTTCTCCTTTTTATAATAAAATGACGTTGGGTCAGATGTGTTAAACCCTGAGAAGTATGTGAATTTCTGTGCAAACGCTTGTGAACTACCTATTGGAGGTGTTGGGCAGTGTTCCCACTGGTGGTATTCAAATACATTTCTAGGTGTTATAGACTTGTGTAAGAAATGATCACCAAAATGTTGGTAACAATACAATGTATCATAGTCTGAAGTACCTTCTAACATTTCATTGTTCGGAAATGCAGCAGTTTTTCTAAATCAGACATCATAGCATTTACAGTTTCAGTGTCCCAATCATCAGAAAATGTACTGGAGGTAATGAAATCACTTAAAGAAATTTTAAATACATGTTTTAGCTTTAAAAGTTCAGTCGGACCTAATATATCATAATCAATCTTGTCCCATACTATACCGTCCGGTATAGGAGCTGCTGTAATGTTCACTGAAGACAAGTCTCTTGGTTCACAATGTGAAGACTGGTGTGGTTTTAAAATCAAATTGACTCTTTGGGCTGTAGAGCTTGGTGGAGGTATCGTCCATTAATAAGCATACTAAAAGTTATTATTAAACCTAGCCAGAAAATGAAAAATAAAATCCCAGTGATATACCATAGTTCTATCCAAGGTGACACCAGGTAAGTCTTTCCAAAAAAGTTTAAAAAGTCATTGAGTTTCTGTGTGAGTGATTTTTTGGCTGGCGTCATTTCCGGTTCACTTGGATCTAGTGAAAACATATCAAAGTTCATGAAATAGCCAGAAGCAGTTCGATCAATTGTTGGAATTGCATCGGGATTTGTTGAAATTGCTGTGTTCTCTTGTCGAGGCACATTGACGTAGATGTCTGTATTAGGTCTGATTGCAACTTGGTTGTTAAGTTGGTTTTCATTTTGAAGATGAATTTCTTGTTGGAGTGGAACAAGTTCCATAGCATTGTTGCTTAGTCCATCATTCAGTACAGGTGGCTCTTCAAACGTGATGAGTCTTTCTGTTTGAACTTCTTGGATTGTAGCGAGAGGAGGGCGTCTGCTACTGTGGAGTCCACGAGGCCTACTGTTTAGTATTGGCCACATAGTGTGCTTTGATTAAGTCAATTGAGACAAATCTTTTCTCCTTTTTTCCGGCAAGAGGCGGCAGAAGTACAGTTCTTGTGCAGTGGATTGCAAGGACCGGTACAGGCTTTCTGTAAGATGGCCCAAATTCTTTTTTGTGAGCAATCTTCTCTCTGACTAGATCCCCGAGTTTTGGGATCCAGATTGGTCTTGCCGTTACTGCCTTGACTTCCTCAGTGGCGGCCTGTTTCTGGAGCACGTTACTTTGTTGTGTCCTGGATTCATTTAGATCCTGTAATTTATTTTATTTATAAAGTTTTATATAGCGCGAACATGATCCCGAAGGATATCAGAGCGCTTTACAATTTGAGGGAAAGGAAGGTAATAGTAGCAGTACAATCGTCTGAAGGGGTACCAACCTAAACAAATCACATATGCATATCAAACAAAGGTTACAATCGAAAGGGACGATAAAGGGTAAGATAAAAACTGGAACATAGCGAACTGGGAGGGGAGCAAGTGACTAGTAAAGCAGAATAACACCAAACACAGGACTTAGGGTGTAGGTCCAAAGCATTAGAGCAGAGGATCCGAGACCCTTTTAAGGTAGGAACTTGTTCATGAGGAATCTTTTTACTTCCAATTTGAAGGCAACCTTGGAGGAGATTCTGCGTATTTCCGGTGGGAGAGAGTTCCAGATCTTTGGCGCAGAGCTGGAGAAAGCTCGGTGACACGTTCTCTTTTTGCGACAGATCTGAGGTTTGAGGAGGAGAGATTTAGCACTCCGAGAAGGTCTACCCCCTCCGGATAATTCTAGCTTTTGCGCTAGATAACTGGGGGTTTTGAAATGGAGGGCTTTGTGAGATAGACAGGCAATCTTTAGCTGAATTCTTGCTTCATAGGGCAACCAATTTAGGGATTTTAAGACTGGGGAGATGTGCTCGTTTCTTTTGGTCCCCGAGACCAGTCTGGCCGCCGCATTAAGTGAAGCCCTTAGTGGGGCCAAGGTATATTTGGGGAGGCCACAGAGTGTAGCACTGCCATAGTCCAGCCTCGGCAAAACAAGCGCTTGGACCACTTGCTTGAAGTCAGCTTGTGGGAGGAAAGGTTTGAGATTCCTGAGTATCCTCATAAGGTGATTCACTCCCTTACACACATTGCTGATATGAGTTTTCATGTTCAGATGCTTGTCTAGGGTGAGTCCGAGAGATTTAGCTGAGTCAACAATGAGGGGGGAGCAGTTGAAGGCAGTGAGGTGGTTCATCCAAAGGTCTATCTTGAGGATGTGAGTCGGGGAGAAATGAGAAGGAATTCTGTTTTGGAGGTGTTGAGCAAGAGGTGGTTCTCAGTCAACCAGTTTTGAGTATTTATTAGGGTAGAGTTGAGTGCTAAAAGGTTATTCGGGGAGGAGATTTTCAGATAGAGTTGCGTATCATCCGCATACATATGGAAGAGAATGTCAGCGGAATTTAGAGCATTAGCTAAAGGTTCCAAGAATAAATTGAAGAGTATGGGGGATAGGGCGGACCCTTGGGGGACCCCCATGGATATTAGTGAAGGCTGGGAGAGAGAGTGGTTCACCTTAACTCTTTGGGATCTGTGGTGGAGGAAGGATGAGAACCATTGCAGCACCGAACCAGAAAGGCCCATCCTGTGCTTCAAAATGGATAGGAGGTTGTCGTGATTCACAGTGTCAAACGCTGAGGAAAGATCCAGGAGGATAAGGAGGCAGGATTCATTTTGGTCGAGCATTTTCAAAATGTCATCCATAACGTGCGTGAGAGCCGATTCGGTGCTGTGCCCTCTCTGGAAGCCAGATTGGTGTTGGTCCAGGAGATGGAAATTCTCGATGTGGGCACAGAGTTGAGATTGGACACATTTTTCTAGGAGTTTGGCAAGGGTGGGGATGTTAGAGATAGGACGGAAGTTGTTAAGGTCCGTACTATCTGCTGTAGGCTTTTTTAGGATAGGTGTTACCTGAGCAGCTTTTAGACAATCCGGGATCGTACCTTGTGAGAGAGACGCATTGACAATCTTTGTCCAGATGGGGGTGACGACCTCCTTCAGTTCTTTGAAGATGGATGGTGGTAACGGGTCGCTAAAATGATTAGATGGGTTGATACTCTGAAGAATCTTGTTGGTGTTTCTTTCGCTGAGGGGAGTGAAGGTGCTCCATGAGGCATTGTTCTTTGTGCTCAGGCTGGTCGGTTCGAACTTCTCTGATAAGGTCGAGGGGGGCGCAGACACCCCAGCTAGCAAAAGCGCCTTCCTGGAGTCAAGATCAAAATTGATGAGTCTGGATTTCTCAGTAAAGAAGGCGGCCAGATCATCGCATGAAGGTGGGTTGACCTCAGAGACAGAGCGGTTTGGTGTTTCCACCGATTGTTGTTTCACCAGCTCAAAAAGTTTCTTGGGGCGATTAGCTGCTTGATTAAGTTGGGATCTGAAGTAGTCGGCCTTAGCGATCTTGATTTGTTTGTTATAGGAGCTCCTTATCGTTCTAAGGATTATTAGTTGGTCCGAGGATGGATTCGATTTCCAGGAACGTTCAACTGCCCTAAGGTGGCGGCGCTCCGTGTTTAAGTTGTCGTTGAACCATGGTTTGGAAATTTTAGTTGAGGCGTTTTTTGTTGGAGTGGAGCAATGGAATCCATGATGCTAGTAATAGTAGAGTTGTAGAAGTTGGTGAGTGCATGTACCTCGGTCATGTCAGCTTGTGGAGAGAGGGCAGATATACAGTGGGTTGCTAGATCGGCTGTATTGATATTTCTGAGGTCCCTTTTCCAAATCTTCATTTTCGCTGGTTGTAAAACAGCCAAACGATCATGGATATCAAATGGTTTTTCATCCGCCACTGTGCCTTCACAATCAAGATCAGGTACCCACATTCTTGTCCCAAATAGGACCTTGTAAGGAGTGACACCTCCTAGAGAGCTTCTTGGGTGATTATTGAGCGCGCGCTGTACCCCATAAAGGTGATCGACCCATCTACCGCCCTTGCCTAATACCCTAGCTGTTAAAGATTGCTTTAAGTCTCGGTTTTTCCTCTCCACAACAGAATTTCCCTCGGGATGATACGGAGAGGAGTACCGCAATGCTACGCCCATTCCTTCCATGGCCTCTTTGTAAGCCCGAGAGCTAAACGCCGGACCACGGTCAGAAAGTAACGTGCCAACTGCGTATGTGCCGATAAAGACTCGCAAACCTTTTATAACAGTTCGAGCGTCAGCCGAGCGCTGAGGCCAAACCCATAGGACTCTAGAGCAGGAATCCACTATCAGATTGTAAGGGTCCGCAGTGGTCCAAATATACACATGCGAGAGGTTTGTCTGATTTTAGTAATGGTGTCTCCGCTGGGCGTGTCACGGTGGAGCCTTTTATCTGCTGACAGATGTTGCATTTCAAGACATAGTCTTTAGTCTGCTTTGTTAACCCTGGCCACCAGTAGCGCTGTTTCAATAAAGAAATAGTCGCTGTAACGCCTGTATACGCAGAACCCAAACCCTCATGTGCTGCTAAAATCAAGCCTAGCCTACGATCCATATTTGGTATTACTCTATCCCCCACACCAAGAATCTGAGCATATGGAATGTTTTGTGCATCTAACTTGTAGGAGTACTTGAGTGGAAATTTTTTAGGTACTGCTGTGCTGCCTTTGCGTGAAGCATTGACAGCTACCATTTTCTCGCCATCTACCGTCGTCTTTGAATGGGTAACTGCAGCTACGGTGGCTGTGCGAACAGCCCCCTTTGCGGCTTCATCAGCCAATGAATTCCCTTCAACGTGAACGCCATCACGCTGATGACTCAGTGTATGTATCACGTGAGCCCTTGGTAGTTCGTTTCTCAACTCCACTACCTGTTCCCATAGCATTTTATGCTTTATTGTGCCACCTTTTGCATCTTTGAACCCGTTTTGTTCCCAATGATGTAGATATTCATTGTACGACTGTACACAGTAAAAGGAATCACACACAATCAGTGTGGGGAATTCGTGATCCGTATTTATAAGTGCCAGTATAAGTGCTTTGAGTTCTGCCAACTGTGCCGTGCAGTCTCCTAGAGATTGCGTTTTTGTGCAACTCGGATGGAACTTGCCATCGTGCATGCGACCTTTAACAATCGCACACGCTGCGCTGTAAGCTTGCTTGCTTCCTGTGGCTGGTTGAGCAGAACCGTCAGTGTAAATAATGTATTCATACTGATCTAGAGGCAAAATTTCATTTGGTAGAGGGTATTCTTGTTCGTATTGCAGGAATGCTTGAATTTTTAAACTCGGATCAAATCTGTATTCAACATCCGTTGCAGTAAGAGAATTAGCCCATTGTATCCATCTTGGATGTAAGGCTTTAGCATTTGGAATGCTTGCTTTTGTAACAGCTTCTAAAGCTGGTACTGGGGACACGACAATAATGCGTTTTCCCTGAGCCAGAGCTCTTTCTCTTGCTACAGCGGTCTGCACTGCTGTCAGGATTTTTTCTGTTGAAGTGAAACGCATTTCTGCGTTTATATACAGGTGTGATTTGTATGCGATTGGTACTTTTTCACCTTCATTAAAAGTTAAATAAGTGTACCCGCATTGACCCGCTATGACTCGGATCACCAAGTTGCGTACGTTTACGCGTGTCTGTAAATATTTAGAAGCTATCGTGTCTTCCTGTAGGGAACGCAGGATATTTGTGTGTTCCTGTGTCCATTTTTGACTGAAAAGTCAGGTTTTATTAAGTCGTAGAAAGGTTTTACCCTTTCTGCGTAATCCAAAATGTATGTTCGACCAAAATTTAGGAATCCCAGAATTGATTGTAAATTCTTTAATGAATTTGGAGGTTGGAGCAGCGCACACTTTTCTAAAAAGTTAGCTGCCAGGCTTTTTCCCTCACTTGACAGCTCGTATCCTAAAAACAGGACACTGAGGTGGGCAATTTTTGATTTTTTGAAATTAAATTTATAGCACTCAGAGGCGAATCCCATAATAATGGTGCTCACCCTGGTCAAGTGCCTCTTTAAGTCATCGTCCGTCAGATAAATATCATCCACATAGGACAATGCTTCTTCATCCAAATTTTGGAGTAACTCTGTTACCCTTGCTGAGAACAACCCCGGGCTATTCTTGTACCCTTGGGGGAGTCAGCAAAATTGCCGTTGCGATCCTAACGCACTGAATGTGGTCAGATACCTGCTTTCAGGCGCTATATTTTGGCAGAAAAATCCATTTGAGATATCAAGTGTTGTTTTGTATATTTTCCGCACAATGTTATTCATTAATGCGGCACTGTGTGCATTTTGAACTGCAAATGTCTTTGTGAAAGTGTTTAAATGCCTGTAATCTAAAACTAGACGATATGTATTGTCAGGTTTGGCTACGGGGAACAAAGGATTGTTCATAGGTGAAGTGCAATTTTCTATCACCCCCTGGTATTCTAGTTGATCTAGAATCTCCCTGACTTGTCTTTTAGCTTCCTGCTTTATAGGATATTGCCTTTGAGCATTTGGGGAAACTTTTAAAGGGATCACGTGGTGGGTTGAATCCTCATCCCAACCAGCATGATTTTTGTACAATGCTGGAGCCAGGGCAACCGCCCACTCCTGCACATATGCATGTTTTAGGTGAATGGGAACGAGGTCAGAAAAGGCTGGAAAAATTATCGTTTCTCCCCTAGGGCACTCCATGATGAATGCAGGCGGCCAGTCTTGTTCTGCTAATAGTATGTCATACCCAGATGACAAATTCTCCCAAAATAGACCTCTAACCTTTCTGGGGTTGTCCCCCTCCTCCGGAGTGTTATCTCATGTAACTTATGTGGGACACTTTCCCGAGTATCAGGTGTTTCCACGTTTATATACTCACTCAACTCTGCTGTCACCAGAAATTCCTTCAGGTTCTGGCGAGCTATCGTTACTTCCGCCGCGCTGTCTAGCATCGTCAGAGCCCATTCCCTGTTCAGAAGCTGTGTCCTCAGAATTCTGGGCATGTCTGATCTTGAGACCTGCTACCTTCTTCTTTTTGAACTGAGGTTTTGATTTTTGTTTATCCTCTTTTTTAGGTGCGTTGTCCGCAGTGCGTTGTGTGTCTCTGGACTTTGTACGCTCCTTTGATCGTCCTTCCCTCTCGGAGTTTTGTGATGAACCCTGAAAGGAACAAGAGGAACGAGTATCAGTATCCTGATACCTGTCAGGTTTTTTTTATATTATCCCTGTTCCTGAAGTTGTACCTCTTTTCAGAGGGCTCGTGTTGAGGAGACCTACCTCTGGACTGAGATCTGGTGTCTTTAGACTTTTGTTGTTTTTTATTATCCCACTTCTTTTTAGAAGAAGTAGGTGTCTGCTTTGTAGTGTCCTTTTCAGGACTGCCCACCAGTTGTGGTTTTAATGCTTTCCCACCTAGACTGTCTCTGCCTAGTTCTGCATACGAAGTTTCAATTATTTTGGGTAGTTCGTGTTGTTGATCCTCTGGACCGAACTCCCTTAGGCATTGGCGGATCGCCACTGAAGCTGCTTTCCCCTTAATGTTAGCTAGTAATATGGCTGAGACCTGTTCAAAGTTGTTTAGCAACTTCATCCCTAAGTTAAGGGCAGGTTCTGCTCCGTACTCATTTTGTATCTGTCTCAATATGTCAGGTACTACTGCTATTGACGGGATACCATGTGTTTTGGTATATATGGCAGCAAAGACTAAACCCCAAGAGGTGCAATCCTCTAGTTGTGGTGTGATCCCAATGGGCAAGCAGATTGTTAGAATTCTGTGTTTATCACTGGTTGTAGTATTTGGGAATACTGCTTCAAGCTGAGTTATTTTCTGAGCTATCCAGAATGGAATTTGTTTGCGTTTTGCCCATTACCGCGTGTAATGTTTGTGGAGTTATTTTATTAACTGTACTCTGGACTGGAGTAGCTTGTGCTCCAGCAGGTGCAGGTTGAACTGTTAAAGTCCTCATCACAAATTGTGTGAGGTTTCTGTAGATTTTAATTAAATCTTTGTGTTGTACGAGTAAGTCTGGCTGTGGCATTGTGTCAATGTCAGGATGCGGTGTGTATGCCGCTAATATGGGCCATGTGGCTCCTGCTCCTCTGAGCGGGCCTAATCTTGCTCTTCCTCATACGTGGGGTAGGGCGCTTTTAAACCAGTAATTATGCTCCTGGTAAGTGAGCGGGACCTCTACTTCCTCAAAGGGAGTATAGTCTGCTGGTGTTTCACCTTCTAGGTAGTAGTGAAACACATTTGTAATTGCATTCGTTGCCTGGAATGTAACCCACGAATAGAACACCTCTGTTTTATTAGATTCGTGTGCCTCAATCACGAAAATTACTGTACCACCCCTGGCTCTTAAGCCATGTTCTAGAAGTTTTAAGGTGACTGCCCTTCTGAAAGTTGGTGCAATTTGTATTGCATCCTCAGGGTCTTCTTCTAAACCAAAGAGGTTTGTTGTAACTCTCCCTGTTGCGCTTGTATCGTCCACCATTTTTAATTGGAAGAAGGGAGATTAAAGAGTTTTTAAGTTAAGGTGTAAGTGCACAATTGTAGGAACTAAATATCCTTCAAGCTTGAGTAACCAACAGCCAATAAATAGTATTCTCGTACTACTCAGCTGCGGCGGATTTTGTGCCCACCCACTCCAGACGTCTCTGGGATTTTGTGAGTAGGTTCTCTGAGAATAGCACGACTGAACTACTCAGATTCTACTGTTAAATAAGTACCAAACCAACGTTGGGCGCCATGTCATGTAGCTCCTATAGTACACCTGCAGGACCTGCGCATTTGGATAACATATACTGCGGGCTTGGTGGCAGACTAACTCCATGCACCCCCACCGTATATGTTAGCCTGGTTTTGCATTAGCTAGCTCGCAGTGCCACTCGTGTCTCCTCTTATCGGGGAGAGATTAGTTTCTGGCAACCTTAGAACATGACAACCCTGATTCCCTCAGAATTGTGGAAACAATGTACTACCTTTCGCTCAGTCACTCGTGCTCACTTATTCGGTTTGTCTCAGAGAGTTACACAGAATAAACAGTCGGGCGTTTCAATAAGTATTTATTGAACAGTTGTTATTCTAGTGTAAAATATATGTGCTGCAGAGACCAGCAGACAATAGCAGAGATATATGATCAGCAGTACAATAAAAGCAAAGGGATAGAACAGTTCTACCATACTGCTATAATCATGAGTACATACATGAATTTAAAAGCATTATGCAAGTGGGCATACTCCTACGATGCCTACCTAGATGTACCTGTGCGTACCTAGCATATGTGTGTAGGTCTTAGAAGCTAAGAGCCAAGAATCCTCATAGTATTTAGTCGAACCCCCATACCTGAATAGAGAGAGTGTGGGACCCCGTTCTGGTCTCGAGTTGGACACCCCGTCCGGGTTGTGTCAGACCACTGTCAGCTTGAGCGACTGCATGCAGGAGCCTCAGCGTCTCTGGTCAGTGTGTCAGCATTGAAGTCTCTGTTCCCTCTGGTTTACCGGGGCAAGCTGTGGTGTATTTATACCCTAAAAAGTCTCGGTCCTCAGTATGGTTTGTATTGGACATGAGGAAGACGTCAGGGGTGAATTTTGTACATACATTATGCTGGTGGTGTATTCTTAGAAAGCCATGCATAATTAATGAGTACAGTGTGGGCCTGTGTTTGGAAGAACCCTGCTGCATTCAAAACCACAGGTGAGATAACGTTCAGCCCTCAGAGCTCATTGTGTACTAGCAGGGACCAATGTTGGTGAAAGATCATGCCTATATAAGGAATCATACTATAATAGGACATGTACAGTTGTGACCATAATTGAGCATATGCGGCCATGACCATAATTGAGCAAGTACGAATATGACCATATTAGGGTAAATATGAATACGTCCAGTTTAGGGCATGTACGAACGGATCTACATTAGGGCATCTATGCGGGATATAACAACACCAGGGGCTGGTCATATAAGAATGACATGCTTGGGAGGAGATAATGGAAAACACACCTTTTTAATTCCGTCCAAGCTGAGCTCTAAATTTCCCTGGTGAGATCAACAGAGTGCTTGTAACCTGTGATATAGAGGACCAGGAAGTGACTAACACCTGGGCAAACAAAGCATTTGTGGCAGAAAACCATGCATCACCTAAGAGATAGACATTGGGTGCACTATACTCTAATGGATCAACAGGACTCTACTGAGAGCTCTGAGGATGCTGATGCAGCGAATTATGAAAAGCCCTTTTAAGGGTGCAAGAAAGGAGGCTTCGAGCCTTTGGTTATTATCAATATCCAAATGGAAGAGAAGAGATGGTCTTGCTCTTATTACTGGACTCTGGGCAAAATGACTCCTGAGAACCCCAGGAAAACCACAGGACACGAGACAAAGACTACAGTCCCAGACAGGCAGTCACACAAACAAACAGATGATCGACCTTGAGAGTTTGAACCTCAGAAGCGGCCTGGACTTCAATAGAAGGAAAGACTCCAAAAACTGCATAGGCTTCAATAAAGTCAGACAAGGACACTGATGACCCCCCTCCCTTGGAAATATTTAAAGGGAACCAAAGAACTTTAAGGCCAAAGGAGAGGTCATACAGTTCTCCGCTGTCGATGTTGAAACACATTTCTGAGCCGAACAAGCTTTCGGTATCGAAAGCTGAAAAAACATTGTGCAGGACACAAGTTCACCCACTCAAACACATACAGTGCACATTATGCCAGACATTAGACAAAGCAATACACAAATAGACCCACTCTGGCCATATAGTGGCAACATTGCCACAAAGATTGCCTGGTAATACACCTGCACACGCCACATAGAAGGCTTACTTTTGAGGCGTCTGTATCACTGGACATCAGAGAATTTTCAATCCCCAAGAAAAGGAAAACAACTGATAACATCTATTGTGATTCGAGGAACACCACCTATACGCAGGGACCTATATTCAGACTCAGAGTGGGGAATGGATTCACAGGACATACAACATGAGCCGCTTACAGCAGAGGATAATGATGATTGAAATAGATACCATTTTAATTCCTCAGAGGATTACCAATTGGAAATTTAATCGGTAAACTCCATCAGATGAAACACCACTTATCAGCAAGGCTACTGGAATAATGCATCAGGAGAAGCCTAATCTTTGCAGTTGGGTTGAGTAAATTATGGGGCAAGAAAAGGCAAATTTTGTAGCGTAATGCGGCACATTATGTAATAATATTATTCCATTATTTAGTCATATTTAAACTTGGTGACACTGCCTGGGTATTGGTTGCTCCTCGTTAGGACCTGTTTAACACCCAAATGTAGCAATAAGCAACAGAAAGGTGACCAGTCCGGCTTTGCTAAAGGGCCTTCCACTGCTTGGCAACACGTGCCGCTGTGTTTTTAGTAACTTTTGAACCGTTTATGGTGGAAACAATTTTGTTTTGTTAAAATCTGAAGATTATACGGCAGATGATGGATTAAGTAGCAAATACGGCCTGGAGATTTGGCTCTGCCTCCGCCTCGTTCTTACACATGGCGTGGAACTGTCCACAGCTTGTGATATTCTGGGCTAATATATTTACAACAATACACAAGATAATAGGCACACAAGATGCCCCAGACCCCATACAAGGGCTGTTGGAGTATGTAAAAGATACGCCAGTCAAGAGTCGAAAGCTGCATGCTATGCTACTTTTGTTTGCTAAACGTTGTGTGGCCATCCATTGGGGGAGGAAAGGGACTCCCAGCATAAAAGATTGGCTGCGAGACGTAACATTCGGGCATTCGCAATTAACCACCTTTTGGGAACTAATGCCATCAGCGTCCAGACCTAAAGATATCTGGGAACCATTTGTGCTATGGGCTCGGGAACAGCAGGGGGAGAGTGGAGAGGTGCACGAGATAGCAGAGACTACGCTGACAGGAGCAGCGGGGTCCGCAGGAAATTGAGGCCATCGAGACCGGGTTTGTTGCACGAGGGGTGACATGGACAAATGCAACGTGTCTAATGGCAGCAATAAGACAGGATGTGTGAGCTGAGTTGGACTTCAAATTTATCTGTTTTTTTGACTATATTGTTTTAAAATGCCTGGTGATGAGATGGTGACCTATCACCTGCATACACTTTGTGGAGAACGATGCACGTCCGTATTACTAACTGCAATGTTTGACAGACGTGGATGTACAAAAACTAGATGTATTGATTAGCAACTGGCATGTTGTTTGCAATGTTTATGATACTGTTTGAAAATATCAATAAATAAAATTTTTAAAAAGTAGCAAATGCGGCAAACCTATAATTATGCGAAAATCGCTGCGGCCGCTCAATCGCATAATTTCATTGGCCCTGCTTATCAGTCAGTGATTCAGCAGACAGCACAGCATTAAGGAATCACCATACAGGCAGGGTAAGAAAAACAAGCTTCCCTCTTAATGATGCAATCCTGCATAAAAAAGATAAACCCGTAGCTTCCCATGCTAAAAAGAAGTGCTTAATTTGTGCCGGTAGTTGCAAGTGGGGCCCACCACGCACATTTTTTGGGACTAGAACTTGTTTTCCCTCAGCAGACTTTGATTCAGAGCAAGTGAGAGAAAAACACATACAAGAGAAAGAGGAAGAAAGAGAAAGATGGAAAACAGTGACTAAGGGAGAAAGTTGGGATGAAAAGGGCGAAAGTAGGGATGAAAAAGAACCTGCAAGAGTGAGATAAAGAGGCAGGAGTGCCTGGTGGTGGATTAAAGAGGCATCAGGCGGAATCAAGACTACCCAGCCTTGGTATTTGGCAGCTTGAATTCTGAGGAAAACTTTGGACCCGCCACTTATTTTACAAATTAAGCACTGCTTAAACCTGTTCCTAAAAAGCTTCCAAGAAAAATTCAAAGACCCAGTTGAACCTAGAGTTCTCAAATCCAGAGCAGAGTGAAAAATTAAACTGGCACCAAGAGCACGTACCATCTAACTTCCTCTTTGCGCTCACAGCGAGAAAGAGAGCCTTTGTCCAGGGTATGAGTAATGGCCCACCACC
Organism: Calotriton arnoldi; assembly: GCA_963921515.1. Classification (NCBI taxonomy): domain Eukaryota; kingdom Metazoa; phylum Chordata; class Amphibia; order Caudata; family Salamandridae; genus Calotriton; species Calotriton arnoldi. Next base: position 142,609 of record CAWUFW010001899.1, on the reverse strand, counting down.
AGAAAAAGACAGCAAGAGGGGTAGACAAAAACCTAGATACAATAAAACACATAAACACGGAATCCTCAATGTCCATGAGTGCATTGCAGCTACAATTACCATTTTTTCAGAGGGTCACGACTGCAAACCCAGCCCTGCTCCCAGCCATCCTCTCCAGCACACATCAGACTTACCTGTATGAACAGCAAGCAGTTCAAGCAACCCCAATCTTATACTAGGGGTACTTACTACCCCTACACAAGCCAGAACTTTCATACGCATCTATATACATTTAATTAGCAACAGCAAGGTAAACAAGCAGTCCTAAAACTCTTTTCATACCCTATCCTCTGCTGTCTGCAAAGCACTGTGTTAAGGGGAAGGCTGCATTTTCGGTCAACGCCACTTGTATGTTGAAACTGAAAGCCCATGCTTTGAATACGAAAAACAAAACTTAGAGTTCCACTGCAATACACAAAGGGTCTGTTTCTTACAGTTATCTTATATGTTGACCGTACTGCTTTATTGTACTCGCATTTAAGTGTCACTCAAATGTTTCACACATATTACTAAAATGTCACACATACGAACACCGATCACATGGTAATGTCTCATATAGTCAGCACGAAGACACTGACTAAATTCTCGATGGGTAAAAAAAAAGCAAACAGTCTGGGGTGGAATCTGAGTTCTAGTGTAGTGTGGGTATGGGTTTCACGTGGTAATCTGTGACATTCATTGCATGCTCGAACCTGAAAGCTTTCACTGGAGTAAAAAGCAGCTTGTACTATTCAGAACTGAACACTAGATGGCAGAAGAATACACTGCATGTCTTCTACAATACTACATGATGTATTGATTGTACTGTCGCGTTTGCAGCTTTATACCTCAGTATGAAGTGACTTGACTAAGTGAACTTTTGAGAGGGTAGCACATTACACCATAAGGTTGTGCATGGCTGGTAGAATGTTCTCTTTGTGTGAGGATTAAGAGCAATTTGGTGTCATAATTGAGAGTTTTGGGGCGCAGTGCTCAGAGGTGTGATGAATAAGGAACATTGAGAGACAGACACGCAAACGGTGGTTGTACATAGCTGGACTCCCATAGTTAGCTCTGCAGGTCCCTTGTTAAGATGATGGTTTCCTTGAAGTTTTCAATCAGCTCTCTGTGCTGACTGCAGTGCATAGGTCGACCATCTGCCCAGGCGCAGGTCCCATGCTCACTGTGCTATTGAAACCAAGTCGCACTAAAACCAGCCTTGGGTTGCTTGTGTTCCTCTTCAGGGTGCCCCTGGCCTCGCAGTTCAGGCTGAATTGTTCCTATTGGAGCAGGGCCGAGAGTGATTTGCATATGGTTGGGTCCAAACTAGGGTAGCAAGGTGTGCAAAAGAATAATGGACTGGGGTGTCATCGATTTATTATCAAAGGCTGAGATTAATTCAAGCATTCTATCCATCACTTTTCTGAATATTTCAGTGTGAGCCCCTAAGTGGAATGGCTATGCCCTGACATGGGTCCCATGCTTACTGTCCACTGAAACTAAGCTGCACTTGGCTGACGAGTCCCAATCAGGGTGAACCCATTCTTGGGTTGCTTGTATTCCAGTTCAGGGAGGACCTGGCAGTGTGGGATGACAGGGGCGGTGCGTCCATTGGGGCGTTGGGGCGTAGCCCCCCCGCCCGCAGCTCCCTCGGCGTCTTTGAACCTAAGGTTAAAAGACGCCGAGGGAGAACAGACAATCATGTCAGTCAGCATGACGTCGGACCGCCCACCCCCTTCAGAGTCTGAAGGGGGTGGGCGGTCCTGCGTCATGTTGACTGACATGATTGTCAGAGGGACCAGGGGCAGCAGGCAGCACTGCAGCACAAGTGCGCATGAGTGGGCAAGGGCACCGAATTTTCGCGCCGTGCCCAGTCATGCGCACTTGTGTTTGCACTGGGTGGCGCATGCCCATTAGGAGAGCGAGGGTTGAGCAAAGGCTCAAACCTCGGTCTCCTAATGGGCAGGCGGGCGAGAGGTAACCGTGCCCTAAGCCAATCCTGGCGCTGCCAGCAGCGCCAGGATTGGCTGAGAGCAGGGGCTATAGGGCAGGCGCAAACTGAGTCGGACCCGAGGCGGCGCGGACGGCGGACCGGGACCTGCTCACTCAGGTAGGATTTCCTTTTTTTATTTTAAAAATCCCCCGCCCCCCCCCCGAGCCGCGACTGTAGTCTCATTTGAATTTTCCATTGAATTTTAAGTGTGCGGAAATGATATTTGATACCGAATTGAGCACAAACAAACAAACGCCACTTGCGTTTCAGATTATTGAAACATTTAAAATACCAATGTAAATGCGGGACTAAATACACATGATGCGCATTTTAAAACTCTTTTATCAACCTGAAAACTGCCTATTCACACAAGCGGGGACTACTCGTCCCATAATGCCCCATCAAAATAACATGCGAGTGGCTGAAAGGCACCGATAGTTCGTAGGCACCGATAGTTCGTGTGCAAACTGACACCAAAGGCATTGCTTGAAAAATAGTACTGACGCTCAGAAGAGTCTGATATCGTGCGAAATAATCCCTGGATAGATGCACAACTTCACCACTTAACTCCGGACACAGGCTCCGTGTGAGCTTCGTGTGAGCTGAACTCACAAGCAGGGCGACAGTCTTTTGTGTTCTAAAAAAGCTATTTCATATGGGCGCTCAAGAAATAAAATTGCCATCAAATGTATGTCAGTATTTTGAGGATAATAAATTAGCTCGCGCAAAATTCTAAATCGTAAAGAGAAAATAAAGGCAACAAAACAGCATCATGTATGCTTTTTCCTTCCATTGTGCCCTGAAAGTGTCACCATCAGCCTGGACAGTGGAATGCATAGCCCGGGCTGCTATTTTTGAAAATACTTTTGATTTGTTTATGAACCGCGGCCTATTTCGGTGAGATATGGACATTGACAGTGAATAGGCATTTTCTAATTGAACTGATAGCTCGAAAGTGAACATGCCCTTGAATTTAGACTGAAAGATAGATGGTGATTATTTATAATAAGGGGATTTGGAGAGCCGGCCTCTCTCCATGTGCACAGCAGCGGATTTATCAACAGGGCCTGTTTAGGTAAATAGTGCCAAATACGATAAATTCTTTATGAAAGGACAAATGTCCCACAATGTCATCTCTGCGAGGAGAGGGCGGGGGATCTGTTTGCTTGATGACATGTCCTGTGAGTACAAACGAGAACATTAAGATAACACTTCATGGTGACATTAATACTTCAAAGTGCTATGCTGGCCTGCTGTAAAGCAAATGTGCAAATGTTTTTAATTTAATTCTTACTTTTGATTTAACTGCTTGGTTTTATTGGTTTTTCCCCGTTTTTTTATCGCTTAAACCGAACACAGGACTTTGCCAAACACATCAGTGTGTGCATGTGCTAGAAACGCTGCATTTGTCTGGGAAGAAACACTTATGCCGGGCAAAAATAAAAACAACCACGTCTGTGGGAGCTCGTGCTGCCCGCAATATCCCGGCTAAGCTAGCTCCCTGCTGAAGGGCCTATTTATCTACTTTAAGTGAAATCACTCAATTCTCAAAAGTCAGTGGAGGACTTTGGGGAGGAGGGCTGGGAGAGGCCCGCTCCAAATAAGTTCCATTAATCATTCAAAAGGCACCGTCTAATGTAAGTAGAGCAGGCGAGGGGCAGCAGGTAAGAGAGGATTTTTTTAGAGTTCTGCCGCTGTGTTCTTAAAGCAGGCATCTGATGGATTTCACTCATAGTATTGGGGGGGGGAGGGGGCAGAGGGGGGGTCCGTGACATAGCCATGACCCACGAAAAAGTGTTGCATATGTAGGTACTGGCCTAAATGAGTAAAAACACTTATGTATGTACGTGTTCGTATATTTCAAGGTAACTTGTACAGTGCATTTTATATCAAGGGCGTTAGCTATTTTCCTAATTTATTGGTACATTTTGAAGAAATGCTTTCACCATATAAAGATCTGAATTCATTGTGTATATTGGGCAGCGCAGGGGCCTGCCAGCCTGTAAAAGCTCTTGATCTTTTGGGGGAAGGGCCAATACCGTGTTGACCATAGTTTCCAGGGACGTGCTTCTCTGTAAATGTTTGACTGTGAGTTAGCCAGGCCGATAATCCCTCTGAACTCCTTTATCTGCTCATATGGTACTTTGAGCAATCGGTAAATCCATCGGGTTAGAACTATTCCCTGAAAATTCAAACCTATTTAGCAGTAAATGAGTAATGAAGCTCAGCCGTGCACCTGTGAGGAAGCCACGGCTGAACTCTGTTTACACACTGTGATAATAGATTACCTGAGTGACTCTGAACTGATAACGGGGTTATGCAGTGCTGGCATAAATAGTCAGCCTAACTGGCAAAGTCAGGTTTACCTGTGAAATGCATAATGAGGAGTTTTGATCTAGAGCCTAAATAGCTTATCTGGGTTGTAATCCATTTGACTAATTTGAATCTCCCTGTGCCTCAGATTGTAAATATGTTTAACAGAAATATGCAAAACTCCAGTAACACCAATGTTGGCGATGGTCACTATTGAAAGGGACCCGTTAGTCCCCTGCTACGTAGTAAAAATCCCTGTATTTGGGGCTCAGAAGGCCTTTCGTAGCCTTGGGCCCCTGTGCCACTGCACGTTACACACAATTGAATACTGCGCCTGGTTGTACAGTGCGCGATTTAGTTCTGTCCCAGTTATATTTTCACACCTCCACCTCGCATGGATTTCTGCATTCCGGATTTAGCCAGGCTCAAGTCTGATAGCAGGCTCTGGCTCAACTTGAGGTCCTCTTGGACCCTCGAGCCCAAAGTGAGCCGAGCTTTCAGGTGGCTGCTGTCTGTCACCCACGCTCTACCCTCGGGTACCAAGAATGATGGTCAAAGTAGTAACCTTTGATGTGAAACTGGCAGGAGAAAGAGATGCTTTTAGTGACTGAACTGTACAACTTTGAACTGAAAAACCTGGGATCTGCCCCGGCTTCCCTGCCTCATAAAATTGTTATCCCTGACAAATATTTTATTTTACCGAGCATCCTGTTGACTCTTCTAACATTTATTGTTATTGTTGTCTTCCTTCTATATAAAATAGGTGGGCTTTTATTCAGTTTATATATTTTTATATAGTATTGCATATCGCTTTTCAATTACTTCAGTGTGCTGCGTTAGTGTTCTGTGTCTAGCTGTCGTACAAAAGATTGTGCTATAACATTGGATTTTCACAGGGTGTTGGTAGGTAGGGGCTTCATCTGCTCATGTGGCTAATTTGCAGGTGGGTTGTGACTTGGATCAATTTCCTTGCTTGCGTTTGGGCCCTTGCTACCCAGGCTAAGTCACTGCACAGCAGTCTAAGCTCAGTTTCTGTGCACTGCAAGCAGCATGGAGAAAAAGAAACTCCTATTGCTTTCCAGAACACATAGTCCGTGTTCGGGCACCAAAGGACCAACTTCCATCACAGCGCTTAATAGAGGTCAGTGCCCGTCCTTTACTCTCTTCGTTTTGATAAAAACATTCTATTAGCAGCCAGAACATTAGAATAAGAGAAGTGTGTAAGGGATACAGAACTCTCCAGTTTCCCAGGTTCATGCATGAGTAGCTCTTCCAGTCTGGGTTTTGCTCATCATTCTGTGACTTGTCCTTTTTATCCGATTACAAAAATCAAGACTACAAGTCCCTGAATGCAAGACAAAAATGCTGAACGGTATGAGCAGTTTACACATGCACCTATGAAGCATGAGAGGTCTGGAGATCAGGGATCGGTGTGACCTATAGGGCAGTAGCTGATGGGCTGGTCTGACAGACCAGTGTGTGGGCCAGTTTCTAAGCATTTGTGGGCTGATGTTAGGGACAGACAGGCCACTTTTTAGTGTTGATTTCCCTGATATTACCACTTTTTAGCTTTCTGCTTCGATAATGGGGCCACTTATATTTTGGTGCCTGGGTCTATTTTTTGTTCCCATCCAACCCTGCTAAAGATCATTAAATAAAAATGATTTTGGGCGATTGGAGAGACACACAGGAGTTGTTCCCTAAGATCCCTTGTGTTTACTGAAATACAGACATAGATAGAATCAGGCCCTGGGGAAACGGGGAGAGAGAGAGAGACGGTAAGGGAGGCATACTGGAATGTACGTTTGGATGAAGACTATTTTGCTGTCTATAAGCAAAAAGTAAAAGCATTGAATAACTTTTAAATTGGAAATTTAGCAACTCATAGTAGGTTCAACTCACGAGACCACTGAGACAAATCTATTAAATCTCCCACCAAAGACTCACCAAAGACTCCGGATAGTTACCCGTGATTGCTGGTCCTTGTTTTGGAATACCTTCTACTCTATTTAAAGGTATTTTCTGTATTCCTGGTATGAATGGCTCCAAACTAAATGGCCAAGAAGGAGTTCTGGTGTTGGAATATGCAGAAGGGTTCAGGTTTGTGCAGTAGACTGTGATGAGTTTTCAACTTCCAGAGAAAATATAGAGAGGACATGAGATGAGAGAACTCTCTTAAGGGCATACTTTTGAGGAGGCCCTCTGCTTTTGATTGCAGTGGCTCAGTTTATTTGGTGATTCACAATTCCAATCATGGGTAAAACATGGCTTGTTGAACATAGATGAGATGTACTTGCAAATTGTTTGATTGCATATTGCATTTCAGGTTTTCAATTTGACCAATCCTTTGACTTCTTACCAACGAAATATGAGTGTCTTCCTGGTCGAGGACCACACTGCTTTTCTCTTATCTGTCTTGTATCAAGACCCTGCTGGACTATGGGGTGAAAGAAAGCTTGAATAAGCAGCTACCTATGTTATATGACATCTCTTTATTAATGTAATAACTGCACTTTCACAATTGCTTTATTAACCTTCCTGCATTCTCAAATTTGCTTGAAAATGCACCATTTGTCCACTCTTTTTCAAAATTTTCTGGGAGAACCCCCGAACCCCTCTTAGGTTGTTCGCGCTCGCTCGCTGCGGTGCAGTATGCCAATATTTTTACGCCCACCACTTACAAATGTCACCAGCCACCACTGTGGGATGGACTGTAATGCAGCCCCAAATAATTACCAGTCGTTGAGATTAATGCAAGCATTACACCCATCACTTCTTTTCATTTTGTTGATTAAATTAGCCAGCATTTCCAAGCTAGCTTCAGTATCATACACATTTTGTGAAATAATGTGTTTCCTCCTGTCCCTACATTTTCCAGCATTTGTCCCGGACGCCAGTTAAGTGGAACCAGAGGGCAACTGCTACCAATTTCTACCCCTTGTCTCAGAGGTCGTAAAATAGCAGAAACAGAAAGCAAACAGGATTCCAGTAGCCCTGTTTACAAATTGTAGCGTCCCTTCCTTGCTTTACCCTCATCAGCAGGCCCACCCTGATACATTATTGGGGGCCAAAGGAGTACAATGCTTTTTTTCTTACATCGACAGGCAAACCCTGCTCACGCATATTCAGAAACTCTCATATAAGTCGATTTGGGTGCTCCCATAGTCTGTTGAGAGGTTCACTAATACTGCTTCACCGGAAATGATAACATACGGTGTGGAAACTGTGACTGAAACCCCGGATAATCCCACACCAAGCGTCTGTGGCGTCCACAACACCGGCAGCTGTAAAACATACTGCACTTGCTTTATTGCTCCGAATATTTACCAGGTCTCCTTGTTACAATCTCCTTTAAATTGTTGGCGATTCCACGTGGGCGGGCTCTCTACCAACACACCCCAGTAGACCTCGTGCCTTCTATAAACTAGCGTGCCTGGTGCGTCTGCGATTCAGTCAGGCTATCAGCCGCCTTACAGCTGGTGCCAGGGTTGGCACGCGCCCCAGAGAGGACCGGAGGCACGAGACAGGCGTTGTTTGTCCCTCCTCACATTCTAAGTCCCCAGTCCTCCTGTGGCTAGTCAGGACCCCAGCCAGTCACGCTACCAACAGAGCAATGATTGAGCGATATTGTAAGATGAATACAGCCCAAAGTGGCCCCAAGACCCTGAGGTTTTAAATTGGAATATGTTTGACCCAAAAGAATGGTTCTTATTTCTGGTGTGACTCTTCGTCCCACACCCCCAGATACAATGCTTGATCACTTAAAATTGGAATACAACTAGGGCTCCCGGTTTTATGATATTTTTTTTTTTAACCTTTCCGTCTGTATCTATGCATATTTATTTTTTGTCCCTCTTATCGGTATTTATCCACATTTATTTTGTGGTTTGCTGATAAATGAAGGTGTAAAATTGTACATTTCCATATTTATTTAACTGATAGACCATAATATGCTGTCTGTCGTGTTTTAGCTATTTAAGCTGCCAAATATAACATACCAATACAACCACTGGTAAATAGCACAATACCACAAATGTATGTTGACATATGCCATTATTTAAGGAAATTTCATCCTGTTTTTAATTCCCCATGTTGTCTATCTGCTCAGGTGTCAGCCTACAATTTATGAAAGACAGCATTGAGAATCACTTAAAAAAGCCCAATTTGGGGTGTGTGGCCAAGATGGCGACCGAGTAGGACGTGCCTGCTCATCGCTCTGACCCCTGGCTTGGGCCCTAACCGCCTAGCTGCTTTTAGCGGATCCTCAACTTGCATTCCGGACCATGTTCTGGGCCGCTAAATCTGCACGGTCTGCTTTCTGACAGCGGAGCAGCCCCGGAGCTCTACGGACGACGCTCCGATCAGCGACGCGCAGCCAGTGGCCTACTTAACGGTCCCGGCAGAGAGAGAGCCGAAACGGTCGCGCGCCTGTTCCCGGCACCTAACTGCACTTCCCCCCTTGGAGGGCCTCGAGCGGCGCTGCTTAGTCGGAGGTGTACCGCGGCGGCCCTGCTGTCGGCTGGGGACGCTGCGGTGCCTTCGCACTGGTTCCGGTGCCGGAGAATGGGAGTGGAGCGACCTTCCACTGGGAGCTGCGGAGTGAAGCGGCGCCTTTGGCGCCTTCGGCGGGAGACGGTGAGGCCATCCCTGGTAGCTGCGGGCCCGGAACGCCAGTGAGCTGTTGCATCCCTGGTCCCCCCTCCCCCCAGTGGCCTTCGGTGGGCCAGGGGCCAGGCGGACTCCGTCCTGGGCCGGTGCACGTGGGTTGGAAGCACCGCGACGAGTGGGAGCAGGCCGAGCCTCTGACTCCTGAGAGACGCTGCCCCCCGACCAGCGGGGGGCTTCTCCCGATTGCATTACGGACCACTGGGCACCACCACGAGAAAGGGCCTGTGATTCCCCTCGGTGGAGCGCACCGACCAGTAGACGTGCTGGCCAAACTGAGGCGCTGTCTGGCGCTACCGGGGGCACTGCCATAGCTGAGGGCCTGAGGCCTGAAGGAGACTTTGGGAGCGCACGCCTCACGACTGCCGGTGCTCGACTTGAGAAGGAGTAGAGAGGTGGAGTTGCGTTGCGGTGTGGCCTCGGGGAGAGACCGAACCAGGGCACTGCACGCTGAGCCTACACATCCTGTCATCACTTCATTACCCCTGGGAACAAGGCTGGAGGAGCTCGCCGCCTAGAGGGGTGATCTCCTAGTCCCGGGCGCTGTGACCTCCCTCGCTATCCCCAGGGCCGCTTCCTCATCACAAGTGTATGGTCGCTTGCCACGCCGCGATGGCTACTAACAAGTCCAGGAAGGATCGCTCTGTGAAGGACCTTCTGCTTAATTCTGGGGCAGGTGGGGTCGCAGCTCCGACAGCGCAAGGGGGCCCCCAGGCGGGACATGGACAGGATGATCCGGAGGGGCCGGTCACCCGCAGCGTCCTTGAATCTCTCTTTGCTGCCCTCACGAACGAATTCCATACCATGAAGAAAGACTTAACCGCAGAGATCCGGGAGATTCGTAGAGACATTGATTCAGTGGGAGAGAGAGTCGATGAGATGGAGACGCAGACAGCGGCACGGGACGAGGAAGTGGCGCAGCTCCAGCAGGAAGTTCTGCGTCTTCACGACCAACACTTGGATCTCCAGGCCCATGCGGAGGACCTGGAGAACCGTTCCCGCCGGAACAACATCAGAATCCGGGCGGTCCCTCAGGGGACGGAGGGGCAAGACATCGAGGCTTTTGTAATGGAATTGTTTCACCATATCCTGGGAGACTCCCCCGAGCAACAGATCAAACTGGACCGGACGCACCGCGTGGGACCCAAGAGATCGGCGACTGCCCCACCCCCCCGACATACTAACATGCGTGCACGACTTTCAGCTCAAAGAACGCATCCTGCGTGAGGCACGGGCCAAGCACCCCATAGACTTTCGCTCCTGCAGGCCTCTCCTGTTCCAAGATCTCGCGGCCTCAACCTTACAGAAAAGGCGAGAGTTCCGGCCCGTCACAGCGTTCCTGCGCTCCAAGGACGTCTCTTAATCCTGGGGCCATCCATTCAGGCTCATCTTTAAGTGGGAGGGCAGACTCCGCCAGATCCGCTCTCTTCGGGAGGCCTCGTCGCTTCTTCGCCTGCCTGATGGTGACCGTGATACTCCAGAGAGAGAAGGGCCCAATGGACGCCGCAACGACATAGCACGCTGGCACCGAGTTGGGAAGTCCCCTCTGCGTCTTCGCCCTGACCCGGAAGCTATGGCTAAAGAGCGCACGGCGGTGCTGAACTCTCTGTCTGGGGATTCCTCTGCCGCAGACTGAGGCTGACCGGCTATGGTAACGACAGCTGTAACACATTTGGGATCCAGATAGCTGTAATTGGTGGGGCCCTGTGCGGGGTGGGGGTGGCGGGAGCTCCTGCTATCCATCTCAAGTTTCTCCATGGGGCGGGTTGCCCAGGACTTCTATGGACTTGGTACGTTGCTGTTCTTCGTTATATGTTTTTTGCTAGGGGTTTTTGGGTTTACTCCTCCTTCCTCCAGCTCTGAAGGGTTGAAGATATATGCATTTTGTGCCTCTATATTCGCAACTGTAGGCTTTGGGACGGTTGACGCCACCACCTCCTGGGTTTTCTCCCATGACGATTGACATTAACATCTTGTCCCTTAACGTTAAGGGGCTTAATAATCCTACCAAACGACAGGCCGTCCTGTCCTTCCTTGAGCACTCTGGAGCCCACATTTGTCTGCTTCAGGAAACGCACCTTCTACCAACTGACATGCACAGATTGAGATCTAGGGCCTTCCCATATCAGATGTTTTCCTCTCGTTCTACTAAAACAGCGGGGGTGGTGATATTAGTCTCTGCTAAATTTCCGGGCCAAGTGGGCAGCAAACAAGCCGAGATCAAGGGCAGACTTCTGACGCACACTTTCACCCTGGGCCCACGCACACTCACAGTAGCTACGGTGTATGTTCCTAATGAAGGCCAAGAAAGGTTCATCCGAGAAGGGATCCATGAATTGACTTGCCTCCCTGACAGGGCTTTACTATTGGGAGGAGACTTTAATTTGGCCTTTGACGGTGCAATGGACCGATCGGGGCAGCGGTGGGGACAGACTGGGGCCTTGTCTGACGATGGGAGACGGCTGTTGGCGGAGGTTGGGTTGGCGGATGCCTGGCGACTGCGCCATCCAGGGTCCAGGGAATACACCTTTTACTCGCACCCACACAAGACTTATGCCAGGATTGACTACATACTCACCTCTGACTCGTTGACGCAACAGACGCGTGAGGTAGAGATCCTTCCATGCCCCTTATCTGACCACTCGGCAGTGCAGATATCCCTGTCCTTGCACCATCACCGACCCTCCCGTAGGTTCTGGCGTCTCCGAGAGACGAAGCTTCAGCGTCCCTCGGTGGTGCATCAAATTCATGACTGTATTACCAACTATCTGGACCTTAATGACTCCCCAACCATCCCCACGACAACTCTCTGGGAAGCTATAAAAGCGGTGGTCAGGGGAGAACTTTTGGGCATAGCGGAGGCAGACAATAAAGATAGGAGGGAAAAGAGGGAGCGACTAACTGGGGAGGTTGTCGAACTGGAGCGAATTCACCAACGGACAGGGGCACCTAGAGTCTGGAAGCAGCTTAAGGCGGCCAGGGCACAGCTGGCGGGCCTGGATGTGGATAGGGCTGAATACTCGGCCCTTCGCCTGTGGCACGCATTTTATGTAGGGGGAGATAGGTGCGGGAAGCTCCTTGCTAACAGGTTACGCGCGCAGCAACAAGCCTCTCGCGTCACTGGGATTCTGGATCAACAGGGGCGGGAACATGACACGGATCACGAAATTGCGGACACATTCCGGCAGTTCTACGAGACTCTCTACGCGGCCCAGACCCTGCCCACAGACGGCCCGGCCCAATATTTGCAGGGAGTGCCCTCGGCTAAACTTTTACCGGGTCAGGCGGAGGAGCTTGCAGCCCCCATTAGACTGGAAGAGGTTATTTCTGCAATCTCTCGCTTAAAACTCCATAAAGCTCCGGGTCCGGACGGATTCCCCTCTGTTTTCTATAAAAAGTTCTGCGCCGTCCTTGCCCCACTGTTGGTGCCGGTTTATAACTCGATTGGGAACCCCCCTGCTGCTCCCCTCCCATCCTCAATGCTCGAGGCGCTGATTACGGTCATACCCAAACCGGGTAAGGATCGGCGTCTATGTGGCTCTTTACGCCCCATATCCCTCGAAAACGTAGATTTAAAAATCTTTACTGCCATCCTGGCGCAGAGGCTCTCTCGTCACCTACCCGGGTTAATAGACCCGGATCAATCCGGGTTCGTTCCCGGCCGTCAGTGCTCAGATAATACAAAACGACTCCTGCACTTGGTGGACAGATCTGAGCGCTTCCCTGCGGAGCGAATGATCTTCTCTGTCGACGCTGAGAAAGCGTTTGATAGGGTCCACTGGCCGTACCTCAAGGAGACTTTGCTCCACTTCGGCATCCTTGACCGCTTTATTGATTGGGTTTTTGGGAGCTACGTGAACCCTACAGCTACGGTGCGGGTGAACGGGGTTGCCTCGTCGGCCTTCCCTTTAGGCAGGGGGACGAGACAGGGATGCCCTCTGTCACCGCTCCTGTTCGCCCTGTACATGGAACCCATGGCCCAACGAGTACGGAATGACCCTAGCATTAAGGGGGGCGCATTTCAGAGGGACGGAACACAAACTCTGCCTTTATGCCGACGATGTGGTGGCCACGCTAGAACACCCTAAGGAGTCCTTGCCTGCATTTTTGGCTGAGCTAGATAGGTTTGCACTAGCATCTGGCTTCAAGATTAATGTGCATAAGTCTCAGGCCCTAGACCTTTCCTTGGCACCTGAGACACTGGGGCTGTTGCAGCGGTCCTATCCGGTCCAGTGGGCTCGTGACTCAATCCCTTACTTGGGCTTGCACGTTTCAGCCACAATACAGGCCACAAATGACTCGAACTACACAGCAATGTTGCGGCAGGTCCGGGTCTCCCTCCGGGAATGGAGACCCCACTCGCTATCATGGCTAGGTCGCATAGCGGCGGTGAAAATGGTGATACTACCCCAGATACTCTATTTGTTTCATACACTACCGTTGGTACCCCCGAAGGGAGTGATCCATTCACTGCAGCGGGATATAGAGTGCTTCATCTGGAGGGACCAATGGGACCGGCTACGCAGGGAACTCACCTACAGGGATCCTGTCGAGGGGGGGTTGGGGGTCCCTGATTTACTGGCCTACTGGCGGGCGGCCCAACTGAGAGCCTTAGTGGAGTGGTCCCGTCCGGAATCCGAGAAGCACTGGTTATTTATGGATAGGTCTCTCGCTGGTCGGCCTCTGTGGAGGGTTCCCTTTCTTGCGCGTGGCGGAAGGCCTCGGAATCTATATCTCTCTAAGGTTACCCATCCTACCCTATTGGCCTGGGATAGGGCTGCTGCTTCTAGAGGACTTATGACCTTCCCGTCTCCGTTAACACCTATAGTATATAACCCTGACTTCACGCCGGGCCTGGATGCCGAGAAGTTCCATCACTGGACTAAGGCCACCTGCTGTTCCGTCGGCCACCTTTTCGATCTCTCGGGACCTCGGTCCTTTACGGATCTTCGCAAAGAGCAGGATATACCGGAAATGGAGCGTTACCGCTACCTACAAGTCCGACACTGGGTGCTAGGTGGGGAGGTACGCGGAGGTGCAGAGAGGCAACTTACCTCGTTTGAGAAGTGGTTGCTGACACACCGGGACGACGCCCGTTTGACCTCGGACTTATATAAGTTTATCAAACGCACTCCTGACGCTGGGAAGACTCTGAGTCAGTTGCGCTGGGAGGGAGAGCTAGGTCGAACCCTGTCGACGAAAGAATGGCATGATATCTTCTACCGGGCTCAACATACCGCCCGCAATGTTGCTTCCACCGAGACAGCTACGAAGGTGGCCACTTACTGGTACCTGACCCCTGTCCGCCTCCATAGAGGTAACCCCTCCCGCAGTCCATTGTGTTGGAGAGCCTGTGGCTCGCTGGGCACCCTCACTCATCTGTTATGGGACTGTCCTTCCCTTGGGGCATACTGGCAACAGATCCTTGATGAGGTCGACACCCACTTTGACACCCAGATCCCCCGCTTCCCGGCCTATGTCCTCCTGGGCCTTCCCAATGCTATCACGTTCCCCCTTAAATCTCGGAGGGCAAACAGATGGCACTCGCCCTGGGAGCAGCAGTCCAAAATATACTTACTGACTGGGGTACTACGACAGTCCCAACTCGACTGGGGTGACTTCATAGACTGTGGACTATATTGGGGATGGAAAAGATCTCTCTTTCCCTGACGCTCCCGGGGCCTCCTTTCATGACCTATGGGAACCTTTCCTCACCCTACTGACGTCAGAATTCACGGAGCTTACATGCCCCAAATACTTGAGACTCTTACGACTTGCAGACCCCCCTACGCGAGCGGCCACAGGCACTCTTGCTACCTAGTGCATCTATCTATTTATTGACATTCCCCGCTTCTGGGGACGCTTTCAATACTTGGAGGGAGAGGGGGAGGGAGGGAGGGGGTTTCTCTTTTCATTGTTGTTATATTTTTCTTTGCCATAGTAATAACTCTATTGCCTGATTGCATTCCGAGGTATGCAGAGCATGTTGGCTCGTTCATTGATTCTCTTGTCTTGAAACTCAATAAAAGAAATTTAAACCAAAAAAACGCCAAATTTTCTGTTTTTATCCACTTTTAAAAGTGATACAGACAGAAAACGCATTGTTTTCTGTCTGTATTTATCTGTAAAAATCAGTAAAAACGGAAAAACAGGAGCCTTAAATACAATATATATTCCTTTAAATTGTACACGTTGTTTTAAGCGACTTTCGGCAGCCCCAGGCACCACTCTTTTCGTAGCCCCCGATTCCTCCGTGGGTAAGCAGGTGCTGACGTAACTAAAGGGGAGGGAAATAATAATATCGGCCATTTTGTAGTTCACTTCTAAAGTTGTATGTTTTCTTGGTCTTAGAATCAGGGCACAAGTTGAGAGTACACGTGGGAAGACGGCGTCTACCCGCTCTTTTCACAGGGTGGACGCTGTCTACCGTGTGAAGAGGTTGGGACCCACAGAAATATGCTGAACTTGTCCCGGTGTAATTTTAAGACAAAGGGACACATTCAGCAGCGCCTGCACCCTGTCTGCTTTCGTTTTGAGCAGCAATGTGTAGACAGGGAAGGAGCTTATCAGGTTCCAGCTGGGCCCGTATGTTAAGAACCTCCTTTTGTTGGAGTATCCTGGCAGGGAGCTATGAGGAGCCTCACAACTAAATGCAATGAAGGGGAAACAAAGGCATACACAGCTTATCACTTCACAGGTACTTAAGAGAAGCATGCTTTTTACTTTGTTCAGTCCCTGTAAGACTGTAAGAATGTCAGATATGCTGGTCTGTCCCAGTATTTATTGAAACAAGATGAGAGGGGCCCTACTAACCCAACGGGACAGGGCACCAACCCGACAATAAGTCAAAAACGTTTTCCCTTTGGGTAACCTCACAAGTCAGCTTTCAGTCATTCACTCCATGGACCAATCAATAGCACCAAAAAAAGAACCTAAAATATATCTATAACAGTTATTTATTTCTATAAAAGATTTATTATACAAAGGTTAAAGCAATACATATGTCATTTTCTAATCCAAGCATATTTATCATGTAGAAAAAGTCACAATGATCATATCGCGAATGGGTAAAAAGGACAATCAAGAAGACAATAAAAACATTAAAAAACATTCATCTGCACAACATTAAAACATAAAAGGAGAATATATTAGACAATTAGTTTTGTCATTAGAGGGACACCAATCACAGATAAGTCATTAATTGAACCAAACCCTTATTAAAAATGAGGTTCTTTTGTCCTTATTTGTGAGAAGGTGACCTGGTATATGCTGTCCACTAATTAAAGTGGGCACCTTGCACCAGTCCAAACAACCCTTATGGTGATTTAAGAGGTCAAAGATAACCTTAGAAAGCTATCCAAGTGGTAGCTGTGGAGAGCAGCCTTCAGGCTTAGTCTTGAAGGAATGTTAAGCAGCTTGTTTTACCAGAATGCAACCTTATTGTATTGGTTAAATGAAAGGAGAACCACACAGTAGTTATAAAAATATGTATTTATTATTATAACACACTCTAAATACTTCACAGTATCTGCTACACGCAGATAAACACAAAGCACACAATACTATAGCACAGACACAATCGTAAGTAGCACTAATACACAGTGGGCTCCAGGGGGAGACCAAACCTTATACTAAAATCGTGGTATAAGAACCACGACTCGAGTCAAGACAGTGTCTAGAGGATGTAGAATCACCTGGACCCCAAGGAACCACCCAAGGTGAGTAAGTAGGGACCCCATGGAGGACGGGTGCAGTGTGGAAACACAACAGCAGGCACCGTACAATTCTATGGGCGAGTCGCGGTTGCAGTTTTGAAGTTTAAGGACCCTTCCCAGTGGTTTATGAGGAAGCCCTTTGGATCATAGGAGGTTGGAGAACCACCCCACCTGTGGATACCATAGTAGCAGAGTTACCTATCCCAGGGAAGCCGTAGGGCTGAAGTGGTGTTGGAAACCGCCGTCGATCTCAATGGAGGACTTCAAGGAAATGCCACTGTGGGACAGAAGAAAAGTGTCCGATGGAATCCAAGGGTGGATTCTTGTTGATGAGTACCTGAAAGCAAAGGGGACAGAGTCTGGGTCACTCAGGAGTGACCGGGGGCTCGGTAGACAAATGCCCACCGATGTTGGGTGCTTCAGGTGCGTTGAGGGGGTTCTTGACTCTGCGGCCACCGGAACCAGGAGACGTTGAGGACAACCAGGAGCTGGATACGAGCTGTCCCACAAAGGATGTCGAGTGCTGAGGGGTCGGTGTCCAGCTGGAGCACCAATAAGCCTTGGCAGCACAAAGATGGTCAAGAAAGGTTACAGTTCATACCAGCAAGGCCCAGGAGACTCACCAAACACAGGGGAGTCAGGGCAGGCCTGGAGCAACCAAAGGAGCCCAAGAAAAGCAGTGTTGACCCTCAAGAGGACCCACAGGCTGGAGGCACAGGAGTCGCAAGGGGACCTCAAGCAGTATTACAAAGCAACAGCCCACGGAGCACTCAGTGTGAGGAAGCCAAAGTTCTTTGGTGGAAATGGTGCCAGATGTTGGGGCTACTCTGAGCCCAGTGCACTTATTTTGGGAATGCCAACAAGCATATACACTTGCAAAAGTAGGCTGTGCTCAGGGGTACAGGTATTGCAGCCCCCACGAGGGATTCTGTCCTCAAAATTAGTGAGAGGGCAGCTTGGACCTCGAGGAACTTGGAAACCCACATCCTGTGTTGCTGCAGCCTTCGGAGTCCATAGAAGCTCAGGAGCAGCAGACCGGTATGTCGTGATGTGGTGCCTGCGGTTGCAGGGGAGTGACTCCTTCACTCCAAGGGAGATGTCTTCAGTTGTCCTTGATGCTCCACAGGTCCTGCATGGAACCTGTATGGTGCACAGGCACAGACAATGCTTTTGACAGAGTGGGGGACGAAGTCGGGCCCAAACGAAGTCCAGCGAAGTCCAGAGTGTCCAGACGGTCGAAGTTCAGTGGTTTCTGGTTCAGAATCGTGTCCACATCGAATCTAGGGTCCTACAGCCAGGTAAGCCCTTTTGTACCCACGGGAGAGGGTTGGACAGATTCAGGGGACCCTCCCAGGGGAGGGTCAGGATAGTGGGGAGGTTACTCCCATGTCCTTTGTCCAGTTTCGCGCCAAAGCAGGAGCCAACGGCTCCCAGGACTGGTTTGAACTGGACTATGCACAGGGACACCAAATGTGCCCCTCATGCAGACTTTCGGTCGCTAGCAAGCGCACCCACCCAGGCCTAATACACTAAATCCTGTCTGGGAGGAGGTCACTCCTCCCTGTGACAAGATGCCTATTGTTCCACCTTCCTCTGCTCGAGCTTCGCTCAGCAGCAGGAGTGCCAAAATGTGTCTCTGGTCAGCAGCAACCATTTTGTACTGCCCGGGACTAGAAGGCTGGTACCGCGAACACCAGGGACCCAACTAAGCTTGCTTCTGAGGGCTGGAATCATACCTCCCACACCGGTTACCAGTGTGGGGGTATGATTCCACAATGTTTGACACCAAACACGATAGGGTTACTTTCAGCCGTTTTAGAGTTGGTCATTGCGCGGTTGTATAATGCCACTCTATATGTCGTAAATGGCTGATACACTGACAACCCGGGAGAATGGACTCCGTAGGCTGCAGGGGTGTTCTGCTCATGCAATGGCACCCTATCACTTAGAACCAAGCACCCTGCCTTCAGGATTGGTAAGACCTGCTATAGGGATGACTTATAGGTTTTAAGTGCAGTGACCCTTAGATATAGGAAACCTATATCTTAAGTAAGTGGTGCATGCACCAACCTACACAGGCTGCAATGGCAGGCCTGTAGATCCCTTTTGCATGGCCTCTCATGGGTGGCATAATACATGCTTCAGCCCATAGGAGGTCTCTGGGGTACCTATGCCCTGGGTACATGGGTACCATATAGTAGGGACTGACAAGGGTACCCCAGTATCCAATCTGGAGTGTAACTAAGTACATGTCATAACATTTCAGGGAGAAAGTAGATAGACTGGGGTCCTGATTAGCAGGATCCCAGTCAGACTAGTCAAAAACAGTGTAACATGAAGCAAAAAGTGGGGGTAACCATAAGAAGCAGATCCTACTTTCCTACATTATTCTTTAGTTCAATCAAATGTTTAGGTGATCTAGTGTACAGGTTTTCATAGCATCGATGCGTTTCGGTGGATTAGTTAATTTCTCGACCACCTTCCTCAGGAAAAAAACAATATATCCCACCAACATTATTCTTATGTCTTTGTGTATAGACTTTTATTCAACAATAGGGGAATGATCCTCCACTCCTTAAACCTATTAATGCTGGTTAGAATCTGTAAATGTTGTACCACAGGTTCTGCCCGACAAATACTTGGAATTTTATCTAAGAATATGCACATACAAAGTGCTTAAAATGGGATTGTAAACCTCCACTTCTTGCTGGTGTATAGGCTTATGCCGCCATCAAATTTAACAGGTCCCAATAGCCTCACAGTCGTGCTTCAGGTAGGGGATAGAGCCTGTAAGTGTATAATGCATTATACACGTAGAGGCTCTATGTAAATTTAGATAAAATTCCAGGTATTTGTCAGGCAGAACCTGTGGTACAATGTTTAGAGAGTCTAACCAGCATTAATTGGTTTAAGGAGTGGAGGATTAATCCCCTATTGTTGGATAAAAGTCTATACACAAAGACATAAGAATAACATTGGTGTGAGATATTGTTTTTTTCCTGAGGAAAGTGGTCGAGAAATTAATGAATCCACCGAAACGCGTCGATGCTATGAAAACCTGTACACTAGATCACCTAAACATTTGGTTGAACTAAAGAATAAGGACAAAAGAACCTCATTTTTAATAAGGGTTTGGTTCAATTAATGATTTATCTGTGATTGGTGTCCCTCTAATGACAAAACTAATTTTCTAATATATTCTCCAGTTATGTTTTCATGTTGTGCAGATGAATGTTTTGTAATGTTTTTATTGTCTTCTTGATTGTCCTTTTTCCCCATTCACGATATGATCATCGTGACTTTTTTCTACATGTTATTTCTGCTTGGATTAGAACATTCCATATGTATTGTTTTTAACCATTGTATAATAAATCTTTTGTAGAAATAAATAGCTGTTATAGATATATTTTAGGTTCTTTTTTTGGTGATATTGGTTGGTCCTTGGAGTGAATGACTGAAAGCTGACTTGTGAGGTAACCCAAAGGGAAAACTTTTTTGACTTACTGTCACAGTATTTACACGAATAGCAATTTAATAACCACTATTTTGTTTTATTTCTTTTATAGTGCTATAGTGCTACTCATCCCAGTGCATAGTGTCAGAGTGCTTTACATCACATGTACACATTATACATTGACAATAAATCATATGTGCATAAAATCAATGTACAGTGAAGGTTACAAGGCGTAGAAGCCAAATGCCCTTCATAGCTCACTGTGATATATTAGAAGGATTACAATTTATGAGCTGCAAGTAACAAAATGATCTCTTTGTTAAAAAAGTAACCTACTTACCCATTTGCATAAAATAAAAATCTATCATCTGCATGTTACATAACATGCTTTGCAGGAGACATATAGTTAGAAATGGGGTCTCTAGTTGGCAATGGTTTGCACCTTTGTCCAAGTAGGGATACTTGCTTCTAGTAAGGGTAAGGGAGTTACCCCCTTAGACAACCCCTGCTCACCCCCTTGGTAGCTTGGCACGAGCAGGCAGGCTTATCTCAGAGGCAGTGGGTAAAGCATTTGTACATACATACAGTAACACAGTGAAAACACTACAAATGGACACCACACCAGTTTAGAAAAATAGGAAATCTTTATCTAAACCAAAACAAGACCAAACGACAAAACTCCACCATATATATGACCAAAACTAGGTTTTTCACAAAAATAAAGCTTGTAGCAACAAATAGCTCCACCTGGGGCTATTACGATGTCGTCACAGATAAAAATCCCAAAGTACGGCACCAACCGCGAGGTGCGCGGTGCCGGGCCCGGAGTCACACGGACCCCAAAGAACAGTACCTTGGCAAACGATGAAAACAAAGACGGTGCACGGCGTCCTGGATGTGATACTTTGTTGGCGCCGGGAGTCATTGGTTCCTTACGACCACAGGGGAGGTGAGGCATTGGTTCCTTACTGCGATGCAGGGGAGGTGAGGTGTTGGTTCCTTACTGTTGCTGGG
Source organism: Calotriton arnoldi (assembly GCA_963921515.1). Classification (NCBI taxonomy): domain Eukaryota; kingdom Metazoa; phylum Chordata; class Amphibia; order Caudata; family Salamandridae; genus Calotriton; species Calotriton arnoldi. The sequence goes on along the minus strand of CAWUFW010001899.1, from coordinate 121,437 downwards.
GAGGTGATGTCGCGGTGGCATTGAGGCGTCGGTTCCTTACGACGATGCGGGGTTAATGGATTCAGGAGGTCACCCACATCAGGTATCGGCTACACGATGATGAAGCACTGGCGTCGGTGAGGTCGGGGCTGTGGTGCCAGTCGGTGCGTTGTGAGATTCACGAGCGGTGCCCTTGGCTCCGGTTCAGCCAACGGCCTCGTGATGGCATCAGAGTCGGTACGGTGCGGCGTCAGCAGGCGTCGGGGCTGCGGCGCAAGTTGGGGCGGTGCGTTGTGCACTTCACGAGCAGTGCCCACAGCTTTGTTTCAGGTCGCGGCATCGGTGTTGCTATTTCCCTCTGTGGCAGCTGAAACAGCAGTTCCAGGTGCAGGAGGACAGAGGAAATGAAGTCTTTGTGTCCCTGAGAATTCAGAACAGGAGGCAAGCTCTACACCAAGCCCTTGGAGATCTTCTTCAAGCAGGATACACAGCACAGTTCAGTCTTTGTTCTCTCCTTGGCAGAAACAGCCACTGCCGGCCAACCCCACACAGCGCAGCACAGGGGCAGTACTTCTCCTTCAGCTTTCCCAGCTTTTCTCATTAGTAGAGGTTCTTCTTGAGTCCAGAAGTAATCTAAAGTTCTGGGGTCTAGGCCCCAATATTTATACCACATTTTCATTGTTCTCTTGGGGCAGAGAGTCTATTAGCTCAGTCCAAACTAGTTCTGTCCTCTCTGGTCCAGCTTCCTGGCAGGAGGTGGAGACAGCATTGTGTAAGGCAGACAGGGCCTATTCAGGTGCAAGGAAATCTCCTCCCACTACTCTAAATGCAGTCCAGGTCTATTCAGCCCAGCTCTGACTCATCCAGGAAAGGCAGGACACACCTCAACCCCCCCAGTGGCTGTCTACAGTGAATGTACATCCCTGCCCCTGTCACTCCAAAGCCAGTCGATCCACAACCCAGCAGAGGCACACAGGATGGTTAAGCAAGAAAATTCCTACTTTCTAAAAAGTGGCATTTTCAAACACATAATTTAAAAACCATCTTTACTAAAAGATGTGTGATTAAATTCTGAGTTCAGAGAGCCCAAACTCCATTTCTCTATCTTGTCCCAATGTGAAGATATACTTATAAGGTGTTACAGAATATGTCCCATTCTATCCTGTGGGACAGATAGCTTTTCAATAGTGAAAAACGAAATACAATGTATTTCACTATCAGGACATGTCACACATACCAGTACATGTCCTACCTTTTACATACACTGCACCCTGCCCATGGGGTACTTGGTCCTACCTGAGGGGGTCTTACATGTAAGAAAAGGGAAGGGTAGGACCTGGAAAGTGGGCGCACTTGCCAGGTTGACATGGCAGTTTGAAATTGCGCGCAGACACTGCAGTGGCAGGTCTGAGAACCCTTTGAAAGGCTGCTTGTGTGGGTGGCATAATCAATGCTGCAGGCCCACTAGCAGCATTTGATTTACAGGCCCTGGGCACACATAGTGCACTGTACTAGGGACTTACCAGTAAATCAAATAAGCCAATCATGGAAACACCAATTCATAAACACATTTACATAGGGAGCACTTGCCCTTTGGCACTGATCAGTAGTGGCAAAGGACCCAAAGCATCTAGACCAGCAAAAACGAAATCCAGCACACAGCAAAAAATACAGGAGGCAGAGGCAAAAAGATAGGGAAACCACACCAAGGATGCCAGGTCTAACAAATATTAACCTTTATGCGACTTTGATGCAAAACTGGGACAAGACAAAACAGAGATCTCTCCAGCACATACATTAACCTCCTGAATGATCTTATCATTATTATTGTTCCCTGAGATTTAGTTGGCACACAAGGACGTCTGCAGAAAGTGCCTTAACCCTATAAGATATTTTAAAATGCAGACTTTTCAACCAATTAAGCAGAACAGATTTTCTGCCAAGTTTCTCCTTGTTGCCAATTTATTTGTGGCAGGGTTTAAAAAACATAAAAGTATAAGTTGAGGCCCAGATTTTGTGTCTAGGTTGTGTCACTTTTTTTGGCACAACCTGATGCAAAATCTAATTTGTTAAATATTGTAATGCACTCAAATGTGCTCATGATAGACCTGATTAACATATTTGTGAGGTCTTAAGATCTTATGTCACTCCTTGCCATGTCACTTCCTGTGAGGTCATGGGTTGTGTTGCCACTTCCTGTGATGACATGTGCGATGTCACTCGCTGTGATGTCACGCACTGTGACATCATGTACCACGGTGTCATGCGCCACGATGTCAGTTGCATGCTGCCTAACTGGGTAAGTCCCCCCCCCACTTATCTTTTTTAGGACTTGTGCCCTGCTTAGAATCATTAGTATGGAAACGAGTACATTTTTGTTGTAGCTCAACTCAATAATACTGTTTTTTTATTGATCTTGATCTTGGTAGGACAAAATTTTGAGTCCCAGGCATTCAATTTTCGAAGTTCGTCTCACTGATGTACCATGCTTTTGACACGAAAATAGAGGCCTCAACAAAAACAAGCATTGGCAAACCAGAAGGTTTGGCGTTGACTGTCAGCTTTTTGGTTCTATCACTGCTTGTATTTTTAGCTTTTTATGCAAAAAGGTATTGTTTTGGAAGTTGGTGGGCCCTCACCAATAAAAAAACATGCTTGTAAAAAACTTTTTGGGTCTTTTAAGGAACACACTGCTATTGGAGTCCCTGGCACTGACTGAAGGGAACTACTTTGTGTGCAGAGGAGCTAGTTGTAAAAGAGTAGAATGCCGTAACTCACACCGAAGATGGCCAATGACAGACATTGTCTTACCCATTTCCTCATGTGGTCTACTTAGTGGGTAGAATTAACATGAAAATGACATAACAACAGTGCAATGGATGAAGAGGGCTGGTTGAAAGCCTCTATAAGAATATTATATATATAATTTTAGAAAGCCAAAAGGTCTTGGCTAACGCCAAACCCAAAAATCAATGAGGTTTTTTTTTTTTTCTTCAACTTTTATATCATTTATTTTATTGAGGGTTTTGTGTGGTGCTGAAGAGGCCACCAACTCACAGCTTTAGAACACTTTCAGGTAAACAACACACACATTCACGTGTTTAAACATAATGGGGTGCAAGAGGGCACGTATTTTACATGTATTAGGACACTTTCTTTTCTTTATAAAATCTTTATTCGACTGTAAACAGCCATAAAAACACTTAAACAGCAAAATCTATCAAGAAAATACATTAAAATACATTAACATATGTCAAACAAGATTAAAAATACTTAAGAAACATTCGGACTAATAAAACCACATACCGCATTATAAAATCTCACTCTTAAACACTATTTAACAGAGTATTAGGACACATTCATTAGTCGCAGGGTATGGCAAGCGAGGAGATTCTTGGTACCATCTGTTGGAGATACCATGTGAAACACTTACACATAGGTAAAAGGCAGGGTGAATCCCTTCACATGCACATGGACATATGTAATGCGGCTGCGGGGAGCATGACGGGCCATTTATGTGCCATGAGATATGCTGATTTGGTAGATTGGATGGTAGGATGCTCTCTGCTGTGAGGAAGGCTTCATTACTCGTGGGCTGGAGTAAGAACATGCACTAGCTTCTTTCGGGATGGTTGCAAGGGTTGGTATGGGACAGAGCTCTTTGAACAGATATGTACCAGCTTTGGGTGCTGTCGGTTGGCAAGCTGCTTCTTTTGGCACTGGTATTGCTAAATGTTGGTAAGATTATCAGCAAGTGGCTTGCAGATCCGAGTGCTTTGGTTTAGCCAGTAGGTCATCAGGTACTTAGGTTGTACACGTACCAGAATGTCCCACATTGCTTTATTTACAACATGCAGCTCTTTGATCAATGTATCTTTTTATCGGTAGGAATCATAGATACTTTAGGCTGTATCTTTTTGAGACATCTAAAGTCCAGTATACTCCTATAGGCAATTAAAAATGCAGCCACACCATATAATACCCTTTCTAAGGTACCGAGGGTCCCACTTATCTAAGAGATCCCTAACATAGTCCAATCAACAGAGATAAATATTTAAGTAGTGTCCTGTGACACTTACTAACTGTGTGTAAACCTCATACACAGAGAAAGAAATAATCAGAAAAGGTGATTGGTGGTGCTAACACTAAGATTAGAATTCTAAATTCTAAATTGGTTATGCAACATCGAATACCCACAGAAAGTGACTTCTTGAACAGGTCTTGTATTTAGGTGTGAAGATATATTTTTCTGAACTATCATGTGTAGGGGCCAGATTTATATGTCTACGGACGACCCTTTGTTCCCCTAGGGGACAGAGTACATTTCTCCATCTCCCTGGGGGAGGGATTGCCCGCCAAATTTATAAATGACTGCTAGGCTGGCAGTAATTTACAATGCATTGACAGGAATTACCATCATAGTCAAGGTAGTAGTTGCAACCATTTATAATCTACAATTCTGATCTTAGTATCAGCAGCTCCCATCTCCTTCTCTGACATTATTATACCCGTTGTCAAACATTCATAGTAGATGACACCTTTCTCAATTTAAGAATGTCAAGGCCATGAACGTAATCATTACTTTTAGCCCTGAACCAACTGTCCCACATACATTATTAGCATCCTTATCCCATGCACATTTTACAAACCATGATAGTCAGTAAATTAATGGACATCTGCACTGAACCAACTGACCTGGATTTCTGCATGTGGCACAAGCCCATCTGAACATCTTCTTAATCAAGACTCGCCGGGGAGCCCAGAACCATGTGCACGCTCTACACTGAATTGGCCCAGACAAGATCACACTGGATCTGGTCTCACAACTCTCAACTGACTTTTCCACATTCTTAATTATTTGCCATTTGTAAAGCAATTAATGGGCTTGGTTTTGCTTCTATCATTCTCAAAGGCAAGCCATAACAACACAGCCACAACCTACAATTCTGTGTTTAAATGTTCCTTAGAACTCCTCACTTCTTGTCCGCTGCTTCTGATAGGGCCGATTGCTTGCACAAGAGTGACCTACCAAAAAAAAAACCTCTTCTCTAGTGCAGACCGCCTGCAATTTCGCAAGATCCGGTAAAACTCATCTTCCTTAGCCTACTTGTCCCAGAACTATATCATCCATGCCAGTGGCGTAGCTAAGGGGAGGTGATGGGAGGGAGTCTGCCCTGGGCGGCACTTTTTGGGGGGCGGCGGCACTTCACGTAAGGTGAGCAATTTCAGCAAGCGCAATGTAAGTGATTTTCTTTTACTTTTCCTTGGATTTTCCCTCGTCGTTGTCTGTCAACTCCCCTCTCCCCCCCCCCCGCTCTGACCTGCACCGGCCGTCACTGGGCAGCTCTCACTGTCCCTTAGTCGATAGCAGAGCCCCCGTAATATTTTCATAGGGGGACATGCATGGTACAATAAAAACATCCTTAAAGAAATAAATGAATTAGCAATCGTGGTAGCTAGATACAGCTCACGCTAGAAGAGAAAAATGCTGCTGCAGGTATGATCTACTGTCATGCCAAAATGAAATGAAGAATGTGCTTTTCGATCACCTCAGAAATACTTCAAGTGGTCTTGTGCGTGGTGTGAGCTCCGCCAGCGTAGAGATTTAGGGGTCTACCATGTCGAGTATGGCTGGGCGTCCTGGTCAAAGCATCTCAAGCTGTCTTTTGGGGAAGGCAGCATAATCATGCCAGACACACAATTGTGCAGAGAACAACAATTTAACTCTACAGGTCCGTGCTTATAATATCACTTTACAGAATAGCCCGGAAACCTAATACAGTAAATTATCCTAACTACACCCCTCCCCTAACACCGCACCTAATCTGGCCTGCCTGTCCAGCTGTCAGTCTTCTAGCTCATTCCTTCCCCTCTGCAAAAATCTCCGCAGACGTACCAGCCCTGCTAATGCCTTACTCTACCACCTGTCAATCTTGGCAAAACTAAGAGGCCTCCAGGGTGTATTGGCACCTATCCTTCTACCGCCTCCCTACCCAAGCTAACCTGTCCATGCAGGGACACAACAAACCTTCCTGTATTCTCTTAACTTGCACAAAACTAACCAACATGGAACCTCCTTACTCCTGAAGTCTGTATGCCAAGCTGACCCATCATACCAGTGTCAAAACCAATGTACATCAACATTTGTTTCTGCTTATACGTTTGACTCCAAAATTTGCCCAGACTGCAAACTTATTCCAAGAACTCTCACCCGAACTGCTGAAGCACACAGTATGCCAAATGAGGCCAAAAAGAGGACATCAAAACAAGGATTGGCAGAACCAATAGGTTTTGCCTATTCAAAATCTCCTGGCTTCGACAATTTTTTCTTAGCAATGTTGTACCACTTTTGTAGAAAAGAATTATTATATTATAAGATAATATATCATAATATGTACGTATATATTATACAAAAATATTATAATAGATTGTATAGTAACTTTTGTATGGTATGGTACGGTTCGGTATGGTATGGTATTGCCTGTCATTGTATAGTATGGTATGGCATGTCATTGTAGGGTATGGTATGGCATGTTATCCTATGGTAGGTATGGTATGGTATGATAATCTTTGATGTGTAAATATTAAGCTACAGTAGGAAGCGTAATAAGAGCAGCCAAACAATCCAAAAAGCACTTTACAATATAGTGCTATTTTAACGCTAGAATTATTTATCCAACCCGTAATCGTGCAAACATAAACCAATTTAAAACACACCCTGTTTTTCCATAAAATATTTTAATAATGCCCAGGACATCTTATAAATCATGAAACACGTACTAAAAAGGCATTTTGTTATGAACTAAGGAGTGAGTAGCCCACCCAGTCCAGAGTTTTCAATGTGTCCCAAGACATAGGTGGGTAGCTCCTCGCCCCATCAAGAGATCTCAGGCTACCCCATGTCAGATGTGAATGGTTTACCACATCCTGGGAGGTGGGCCTTACACCTACTTTTTGGTTGTAGTGTGGAATAATAAGTAGGGAATATCGTGTTACCTGAATATCATAGCCAAAATGTTGAGGACAAAAATAACAACAGGTAACTCCATCTAGGGAAGTACAGATTTACTATTCTTAACTCCACGTTTACATACTTTGAATATATATGTTTATCTTCAAGGTACGTAGATGTGGAATTAGGTATAGACAATCTATACATACGAACCTGTCAATATTTTTGTCCTCCATAATTTGGTTGCGATATTAATATACGAAAATATTCCCTACTTAATAGTCCGGACCCACATCCTGCTTTTTGAGAACCATAGCTGACATCCTGAGGTTTGTGCATTGCTCTTAAAAAGAACAAGTATATTACTAATGCATTTGGGCGGATATGATCCGAAGGTGAAGCAAGTGGATCCTTGATTCTCAGCGCATTCACTGTTCTAAGATATCCATGCAATCTCTTTAGCTGGTTTTGTAGGTCTTTGAAAGCCCTAAAGACCACAGGGCTAAATACGGTGGTGGGCACCTGCATTGTGGTTAGGAATGGCCTCCAGTCCCCAAATTGGTGTATCATGTACTGGTCTTGCACGCTTCTGCTACTAAGCTAGAGTAGTTCATGCAAAACCTCACTTCACCACTTTTCTTGTGTCAGGCAACAATGAGGGAAGTGTGGGGCTTCAGGATTCTCAGATGATGCTCACCATCTTGCAATTTCGTGAGGTCTATTCTCGTATCTTCCACATAAGTAGGGTCAATTTGTCTGGATCATTCTCGGAATAGCGATTCAGCGGCCAAGTGAATACAAAGTTTCAGACCTTCTGTGTGTCCTATGTCCCACTTGCATGAAGAGAAGATATTAGCTTAATACAAGAGCTTGACTCTGAGATTTGCTTTCTCCATCTTGGACAGAAGTGAGTCTGATCAGAGTTTGTCACTGTCTTACTTTGGGCAGCAGGTAAGTTCATTGCATCAGCATCCCCCAGCAAGGTGTAATTTCCAGGAGCTTCCATAAGGATGAGGACTGATGCTGCTCAGACAAGGGTACTCTTCCACAAACCATCTGTTAGGTCCTTGATGGAAAATTCCTTAATGGCATGCTTGAAGGCAGGACACTGCCCACCAGTCTGTGAAAGGCAGCGAGTCTTCTAAGACCTTCAATGCTGCCCGGTGCAGGGTTCCACCTCTAATTCACTTTGGGTTCGCTATCAAAATAATGAGGCAAGCGCTGGAAACTGGAAGACAAGAAAAAGGTTTATTTCTCATGAGGAGATCACGTCAACTGCAGACACCGGGATGTCTGAGGGAAGTGCTCTGCTGACAACTCCTTTGGCTCTTCCTTTTATACAAGTTTGACACAATGCATTTGTTTGATTAACATGGTTACACAAGCTTGGGGTCCCCGCCCCGGGCAGGTTGTCACACAAGCCCAACAGTAATTCTCTTCCCACCCAGGTCAAACAGACAATCTTATCTTGCAGCTGGACCTTGCTTCAGGGTCTAAAACATGTGAGACCGGCCAGATCTAAGAGTCAGTTCTGTTGATAAAAACCGGTCCCATTGTTGGTAACAACAAGTCTTGCTGTTTGCAGTGCAATAAATCATGTTGCAAGAGTCTTTTTGGTGTTTGGAACCTGTTTGTGTAACTAGGTGCAGTGAGGGGTAGAGTGTCCAAAGGTTTGCCTGAAAACAGAGATGAGAGGAAAAACGAGTTTGTGGCAGCAAGTGGCGCTGAGGTTTGTTGTGGCAATAGAGTTTATAGCCCCCAGCACACATACCAGGTCGGTCAGAGGGTCAGAGGGATGCTAGTAAGGGCAGGGTGAAACAAAGGTGACCAACAGAGTGCAAAATGGCTGTGATAGATCAAAATGACTGCAACTTATGTGCACATAGAATTCCACCAGACAAGATGGCGCAGGTAATGTTCATGATTATCGTTTTGCTTTTAACAGTGGCCCCTTTGAACATAACTAGCCAGCTTGTCAGTCTATTTCGATCTCCATAATGTCCTGTATCTCTTGATCATACATTACTCTCATTTTTGTTAGCTGAGTGTCCATAGTCTTAGGGTGCAAGGTAGTTATGCAAAGAGAACACAAAGGTGGTATACAGTGTATACCCAAACAACAACCACATATTGTCAATACTGGGACCAAGAGAATCATTGATATTTTCCAACCCCACTCCTTCAAGATGCCCCAAAGCCAACTTCCAATTGTCCAAGTCTCTGATCCTTGATGAATTTCTGAAGATAGTCTATGGAGATGTTCGATTGCTTCATAGACAGAAGGTGAATTATCAGGAATGTATACACAGCAGCTGGCACCGATGATGCGGCATGCTCCTCCACGGTCCGCTAGTACCACGTCCAGGACCATGCGATTTTGCAGGGTAACCAGACGGATCGCTTGGAGCTCAGCAGTGTTGTTGGTGAGGATGCCAGCAGTGACGTTCAGGGCGGTCTCTACCGCTTGGGACAGATGCCTGATGGCTCGGCTGTTTGCCATCGGACCCCATAGCGGGACGAGCCCTTTTGCTGTGTCGAGGAACTGTGATGAGGCAGAGTCTGCTTGATGAATGTCTTTAGAACGCTTTTCTCGATGATGCTCTGCAGGGGCTGTGTAGGTTGGTGGCAAAACAAAGGCGATGTAGCACGTGCCCCCCCAGTTTCTTGGGAGCCAGGTGTAGGCTTTGGTTCCACAAACAAAGTACATATTGGGTGATGCAACAAGCGCTGGGGGGTTGGCAGTGTTCAAAGTCCTTACAATGCTACAGGTGCTGTGACCCACATTCTTAGTCCCACGGCCTTCAATGCATACAAGGCCAGAGACGTTCACCACAGATGGGGCCACAGTCAGTGTTGCAACAGTTCTTTTCTTCAGGTAGGAAAATGTGGCTCTGTTAGGATTATTGAACACTTGCATTTCCACTCGTTCTTTGTAGGGGACATTAATCTGGAATGTCGCATTGAAGGTGTGAGGGCAGAAGGGGGCGGCTGTCCTTCCTGTTTTGTTTCGCCAGAACTCGTTGTAGAACTGGGCGATTGTTCCGTCGGAAGTGGCATTGTCTTTGTAACTTTCTTGTAGGAGCATCATCCAGGCAAGGCAAGATCCGTGAATAGAAAAGGGCGAAGGGATGAAAGGGATGGAATGTTCAGTGGCATGTGGTAACAGCCCACAGACCCAACAGTTGGTAGCATTGGTGGCAGGATTGTGCTGGTGCGACATCTGCACGAAAGAATTATTCCAGAATTCTTTGCGTCGTTCTCGGAGATGTAGCGGTAGTGATACCAGGTAGTGTTCTTTCTTGGTGGTTGGTTGCATGGTGGGTGACAATGTTCTGTATGCAGGTGCATTCTCTTCAATGATCCAGAGCCGGACCATTAGCAGGAGGCAGGTGAGAAATGCGGCTACAAGTGCAATTGTCTTTGTGCTGTGCAGGTTAGCAGTCTTGGTGTCTTTGCGGTGGTTTTGCAGGTGTTCAGTTTCTTCCATCATCTTCGAGGAGCTCAACAACTGTTAGGACCACAGACTTTTGTCTGGCGCTTTCCTGGTAGCGTTGTTTGACTGTGCTACCGATCTGAGGCCTTGACTTAGTTAGTGGCCTGGTCGTTGGAGCTCCCTCCTTTCGTTGATCTTAGGTTGTACCCTTTCCTGGATGGCACCGTGGGGTCGGGAAATTCTGATAGTTCGAGGGTGTCTTCTTGTGGGTAGCAACTCAGAGCTGGTCGGTCTCTCGCGAGTACTTCCTCTTGCACCTCCACCCTTCACAGGTTGCCAGGGTTGGAGGGACTCGTTTGCAGTGGTGGGCATGCAGCCAGTTTCGTTTTCCTTCCACTCGGAGGGCAGTTCGGGTGGTGATCAGGACTTGCCAGGGGCCCGTCCACCTAGGCTCCAGATTCTTCGTTCTTTGGAAGTTGCGAATCAATACATGGTCGCCTGGCTTTATTTCATGTCCCGGGCCCCTGGATACGTCAGGCAAGGCTTGCTGCACCTGTTGGTGGATAATTGTTAGCTCGTTTGTCAACTTATGCAAGTAATCCGACATTAATATGTTCGGGACATCTTTAATGGAGGTGGGTCTTGGTGCCGCCCAAATGCTCATAGGCCTGCCGAAGACCACCTCATACGGGGTCAGTCGGTGTTTGGTTGGGGTGGAGCGCATCGATAACAATGCCAATGGGAGGGCGTCGGGCCATTTCAACCCAGTCGTGGCAACTATTTTGGCTAGTTTTAGTTTCAACGTTGCATTGTGTCTCTCTACCAGGCCCGCTGATTGGGGGTGGAAGACGGCATGGAACTTTTGTTTTACCCCAACCCTCTCAGTATGTTCTGTATCACCTCGGCTACGAAGTGGGGGCCGTTGTCGCTCCATAAAATTCTGCAAAGGCCGTATCGGGGGAAGAATTTTTTCAGCAATACTTTTGCAGTGGCTAAGGCAGTATTGTCGCGGGTGGGATATGCCTCCACCCATTTGCTAAAAGCGCACACAACCACCAGGACATATTTTAGACCAAGGCATCTCTCTAGTTGAATGTAATCCATTTGAAGGATTTCAAAGGGGTGGTCAGGGACTCCAAACCCTCCCCTTGGTACTACTGTCCCCTTCCCTGGGTTGTGTTGTAGGCAGACAATACATTGTTGTTCTAGGCGTTTTGCAGATTCTGCTATCTTGACGTTATGCCATACTCTGGTGATTAGTTCAATCATGGGGGTGGAGCCTATGTGTGCTGGTAAATGTGCCATGGTCAATATGGGGATGAGGTTGGCATTGGGTAACAGCCATTTATTTCCGTCTTTAGTTCTCCAGCAATCTTCCTCGTCTTTTAGTCCCACCTTTTCCCACTCGGTCAATTCGTCTTGTGTGCCTGTAGTCTGTATGTCCCTTACAGTGGTCCTAGCGTCAGTCCATCGTTCAGCTTGTGACCTGGTCACATACTTTCGTGTCGTAGTTCTGTCTCCTGCCGTGGCTCGGGCAGTAACGTCTGCTAGTGCATTTCCCTGTCCAATGAGATCAGTCACTTTCCTATGTGCTTGGCATTTTATCACTGCTAACTTCTTGGGGAGGAGGACTGCTTGCGTCAAGGCGGAGACTAAATCTCCATGCAGGATGGGTGTACCGTGTGAAGTCAGGAACCCTCTTTCTTTCCATAAGATCCCAAAATGGTGAACCACCCCGAAGGCATATTGGCTGTCGGTGTATATGTTAACTGTCGTGTCAGTCGCTAAGATACATGCTCGTGTGAGGGCAATGAGTTCTGCAGCCTGGGCTGAACGTTGGGGAATACGGGCTGTTTCCAGAACGGTTCGGGCTGTGGTGACAGCGTATGCAGCTGAGGTGGTGCCGTCGGGGAGTTCGATGCACGAACCATCCACCCATAGTTCTCCATCTGGTTCTAAAAAGGCGGTGTCTCTGAGATCTATTCTACTCTTTGTTTGTTCATCGGTTAGTGTCACACAGTCGTGTAGTGGAGTCACGCTAGGATCATTTTCGGGTAGGGGTAACAGTGTGGCTGGATTGAGGGTGGTGCATCGCTTTAGGGTAATGTGCGGTGCTAGCAGGGTCAACTCATATCCTGTCAGTCGGGCGCTAGTCAAGTGTTGGGTTTTGGTCTGGTTTAGTAGTGTGTCGACTGCATGGGTACTAAAACAGTGACTGGATTGGAGAGTACTATTCCTTCGCTCTGGCGTATCGATACTGCTGCAGCTGCCACAGTGCGCAGGCACGCTGGCAGCGCTCTGGCTACTGGATCGAGGGTGGCAGAGAAATATGCACAAGGGCGTTGTTTGTGACCAATTGATTGTGTTAGGACAGACAATGCACATCCTTCCCTCTCGTGCGTGTAGAGGAAGAATGGTTTGGAGTAATCCGGGGTTCCTAGGACAGGCGCTGAACAAAGGGCATTGCGTAGTTCTTTAAAGGCTGACTGGCATTCGGGGGTCCAGGGGAGAGGTGAGGGGATGTCTTTAGCTAGGAGGGAGAGAAGGGGTTTGACAATGAGGCTAAAGTTCGGTAACCACTGTCGGCAAAATGAGGTGAGACCTATCAAAGAGCGGACTTGTTTCTGATCTTTAGGAACAGGGGTGTCTAGAATTGTCTGGATCCTGTCAGGCGTGAGTTTCCTCCCTTCTTTGGATAAAAGGTGACCCAAATAGGTCACTTGTGATTTACAGAACTGCAATTTCTTTCGGGAGACCTTGTGACCATTCTCAGCAAGAAAATGGAGTAGTTTGATGGTGGCTGTGACGGCTATTGGTATGGTGTCCGCTGCTAGAAGGATGTCGTCTACATATTGTATTAGTGCCACTCCATCTGGCAATTGTATGGCGTCTAACTGTCTTTTAAGCGCCTGGCTATAGATGCTTGGGCTCTCAGTGTACCCCTGAGGTGCTCTGCAAAATCTGTACGAACGGGAGTTTAGGGTGAATCCGAATAGATAGCGGCTGTCCTTGTGTATAGGTATGGAAAAGAATGCGTTTTTGAGGTCAATTACAGTGAAGGTGGTGGCAGTGGAGGGGATTAAAGTCAAAATTGTCGTGATGTCGGAAACTACTGGGTATTGTGGCACTACGATTTTGTTTATCTCCCGCAGGTCAATGATGAAGCGGTAGGCTTTTCCGTCTCCCTCTCCCTGTCTCTTTACAATCGGTAGTATGGGACTGTTACAAACGTTGCTCACTACTTCCTCTACCACCCCTGCCTCTACCAAAGAGTGTATGATCTCTGTCAGTGCCTTCTCACCCTCTGGCGATATTTTGTACTGCGGTACTTTCGGTAGGGTTGCGTGTACTGTCGTATTGTTAAGTGTACTGGGTCAATCATCATTCGTCCTACGTCTGAATCAGCCCTAGCCCATAAGTTTGATGGCAAAGTGTCCAGTAGGGATGCGTCAGTCTCGGAGATGGGAAACATGTGCTGAGAAGGGTTCTCTCTATGGCGCTGGGGGTTGTCATACAGGACGACATGCACTCCGTCTGGTGAGCATCTGATAGTCGCATGGAAGTGTTTCAAAAGGTCGAGACCCATAATGGCATCTGGGGTGTTGGAAGAGAGGAGGAATGTCGTTTCGACGCTATTGTTGTCAAGGTTAAAAGGGATCGGTCGGGACAAAGGGTTGGTGGAGGGCGTACCGTCAAATCCTATTGAGGTCACATGTGAGCCTGACAAGGGTGCCCTTGGAATCAGTCGTTTGGATAGTGCACTACGTGTTGCTCCCGTGTCTACCAGAAATGGCGACTTTGTGCCCAGGACCTCAGCGGTAACATAAGGGCCTTGCTGATCAACATAGTGCTCGACTGGATCCCTCCCTTGCCCCTGGCTGTCCTATGCAAAGTCGTACGTATTGTCATAATCTATCTGTTGGTACTGATTCTGTTTGGGATGGTCAAATGTGTTCACTCTTCCTGGCCTTTCCTCGCTTGCTTCACTCGCGTACCCTCTCCCACGTCCTCTTCCTCTCTGTCCACTTGCTATTTCCCTCGCCCCTCTGCCCCTACCAGCTCCTAACAAAGCCGGGCATTGGGTTTTCCAGTGTCCATATTCTTTGCAAAATGCACATTGATCCTGTCCTAGGTCTTGGCGTCCTACATATGATGTCGATGAATTGTTTCTAGGTGGCTGTACTCTAGGGGTATTCTGCTGGTATCCTCCCCTATATTGCTCCCTTCCTGTATTCGCCCCCTGGAGTTGTGCTACCATTACCCTTTCCTTCAAGTCCTTCTTTTTCCTTTCTGTAGCCCTGTCATTTTCGTTTTTCTGATGCTCATAGTACTGGGCCATTTGGAGAATGGCCGCCGGTTTAGATGCTGCCCAACTACTTTCGCTGGCTTGTAATTTCTGGGATACATCTGGCAGTAGTCCTTTGACATAGTTCTGCACAAATAAGTGGTGTCCGGTTGCGGTGGACATGTCTTGTCCACTGTAATCGGAGAACACCGTTTCAAATCTGGAGAAATACTCTGAGACATCCTCTTGTGGTTTCTGGCGGCACGCGGTTACTATGGACCAGTCTATCTTTTCTCTGGGATCAGCGTTTTCACTTTCTGCACTATTTTGTCAGGGAGGTCCAATATTGCTTTAACCGGTTTTTGACCAGGGTTCCGTGGTTTATCTAATGTGTTGAGTTGTTCCCAGGTATGACCAAGCAGTTCGGTATGGTCTATTTTCCTAATCTGTTTCCACACATCTGCTGGCAAACATAACCCGAAGAACAAGTCTATGTCGGCAAGTGTCATTATTGTTGATCCCAGAGCGGTACCTAGCTCGGTGTAAAAGGCGGTGGGGTTCTTTCGTAAATCCAGTAAAGATTTACGGAACGTCAAAATGTCCTGTCTGTCCCATGGTTGATACACCCAATTGTAGACCACCCTTCCTCTAGCGTCTTGATGGTTCATATCGTCATGAGTCCCTTGTCCTCTAGGAGGTACCCAATAAGGGGCAGCTTCTTTTATCGGCATCATGCTATCTGGTTTTTCCACCGGGGGTCCTGCTATCTTAGATGTCCTGTCCTTATCTATCCGTCCTTGTTCCACGAGGTGACGGAATACCTCCAGTGTGGATGAAAAGAGTTCTGTAACATCGTTGTCGCCTTCATCTCCGGTGTCTACCTTCCTATAGAGAGCCACTAGCCGCTCGGGCCCTACATCTTGGTACTTCTCTTCATATGCAGTAAGAGTGTGGTAACAGAGACGTACAATAAAGTATCGTTTGCGGTTTTCAACATAGGAGTTGCATATCTCAGTCACATACTCTTCTGTCTCCTTCCTATCTATGAGGGATTTAACTATTTTATCAATGCCTGCTCGCTCATTTTTACTTAATCGCGGGACCCTGGCCGCTCCTTTTTCTTTTGATCCTACCTCTACTACTGTATCCTTTGATGAGTCATTTGGTGTGGGTGACTCGGTGGGAGCAGAGGCGGTGGAGACTGAGGCGATCGTGCCATCTCCGGCTATACTTTGGTGGTCCTGGCGTTGTACTACGGGATGAGTAGGGGCGTAAGGGGGTGGCATGTATTTGATTGGGGGACCTAACAATAAATCATCATCTACCCTTTGTTTTGCTGGTAACTTGGGGTAAAGAGTCGAGGGCGTTCTAACAGGGCATTGACCTGATATTTTTGATTCCTGTTCCTTTTTATCAATTTCCTTTTCTTTTAGTTTTTCTTCTAATCTTTTACAGGCTTGGTAAGCTGATTTTCGCGTTTCTTTATCTTGTCTAGCTTCGTCCCTTTTCTTTCTTTGAGCTGCCTCTTTTCGCCATAAACCAAAACTGTCAAACATGGCTGGTCTAGTTTTCTTTTTGTGGAGAGCTAATTCTAACGTTTCTATTTTAGCGGGATCGAAAGATCCCGTCAGTGGCCACTGATTTACCCGGTCCTTCCTAGTGTATTTATGCCATAGTTTGCTATAAGCTATGGTGGCTAATCCATACTTTACGTACATGTCCTTGTTAGGGGTGCCTTCCGGCGGTGCCGGCTGACTGACCTCTAACGAACGGTCGGGTCCAAAACAATTACAATCAAACAATCTAGAGAAAACAGGCATGACGTATTTATCGGTCAAAAATGAATATCTCAATCAATCAATTTAGCAAAAAGTCTGCACTACCTGTCCTTCGCTGCCTGCAAAGAGAGAGAATATTCCTATTCTTCGTTGTTTGCAAGCAGGGAAATGTCGCAAATAACTCAATATCAAAAAAGGAATACTAGTATTTCAATCAAACTATTCAATCAATCAATCAATTTAAGTCGCTTTTTCACGACCTTACCCGGACCGTATGGACAGTTCTTCGTCTTCCCCTTCCAGCGCCTGGTTGTCCTCTCACTCCAACAATCAATGCAGCGTTCCTCTAAGGTCCCAGTCAGGACCGCAGGTCACTCGAGAGAGGTCCGTTCGGAACTGGTGAAGTTCAGTCGATCGGCAGCCAGACAAGGGTCTTCTCAGGCAGGTATACCCCAATCGTTTAGTCGTTCACTCCGTCGTTAGGACCTCTCTACCGGACCCACGCGTCGCTGATGGGCCCCTACGCTTAGGCGCCAATTTGTGAAAGGCATCGAGTCTTCTAAGACCCTCAATGCTGCCCGGTGCAGGGTTCCACCTCTAATTCACTTTGGGTTCGCTATCAAAATAATGAGGCAAGCGCTGGAAACTGGAAGACAAGAAAAGGTTTATTTCTCATGAGGAGATCACGCCAACTGCAGACACCGGGATGTCTGAGGGAAGTGCTCTGCTGACAACTCCTTTGGCTCTTCCTTTTATACAAGTTTGACACAATGCATTTGTTTGATTAACATGGTTACACAAGCTTGGGGTCCCCGCCCGGGCAGGTTGTCACACAAGCCCAACAGTAATTCTCTTCCCACCCAGGTCAAACAGACAATCTTATCTTGCAGCTGGACCTTGCTTCAGGGTCTAAAACATGTGAGACCGGCCAGATCTAAGAGTCCGTTCTGTTGATAAAAACAGGTCCCATTGTTGGTAACAACAAGTCTTGCTGTTTGCAGTGCAATAAATCATGTTGCAAGAGTCTTTTGGTGTTTGGAACCTGTTTGTGTAACTAGGTGCAGTGAGGGGTAGAGTGTCCAAAGGTTTGCCTGAAAACAGAGATGAGAGGAAAAACGAGTTTGTGGCAGCAAGTGGCGCTGAGGTTTGTTGTGGCAATAGAGTTTATAGCCCCCAGCACACATACCAGGTCGGTCAGAGGGTCAGAGGGATGCTAGTAAGGGCAGGGTGAAACAAAGGTGACCAACAGAGTACAAAATGGCTGTGATAGATCAAAATGACTGCAACTTATGTGCACATAGAATTCCACCAGACAAGATGGCGCAGGTAATGTTCATGATTATCGTTTTGCTTTTAACAAGTCGATCTGCAGATTTTTGGTTTCAGTGCCCCTCTTCATGCTTCATTGGTAGCCAAGTAGGTGCATCACCAATGTGGTAGCACATCACGTTTCAGCCATCTTCCTGTTGTGCCCGCGGCTCCAAACTAGGGGTGGGCGGAATTTGTGTAGTCGCGCTACGCAAAGCTCAGCGAAACGGTAAAAAATCTTCGCGAGCACGCAAAAGTTCAGCGAACACGCGGAATTGCTTGTTCCGCCCGTTCGCGATGCTTTTTTCCTGTTCACGAACGCTGTTTGCGTGCTCGGGGGGAAATATCTCACAAACACGCACTTTGAAAGCGCGAACAAGCAAAAAATTACCCAAATTCCGCGAGCGGAACGGAATTTATCGCCCAGGCCTACTCCAAACATGGCAGATTTGGTTCCTAGTACACAGGCTAGACACTAATCATTATCCCAGGTTGTAGCCATGTGGACCGAGGTGCACTGTAATCCAACAGTCTCTTTCAGGATGCATGCCTTTACCTTTTTCCAGATAATGTTGTCACAAGTGGTGTTTCCCACACCAAATAGGGGAGACCCAAAGTACCAGAACTTTGAATGAACATTGTGAGTGCCAAGCCCATCCCTTGCCACTTGTTCATATCAGGGGTGAAACTTGCATCTCATCAAAGGTCTGTTCTGAGGCCTTTGCACAGGCTGGAATGCCAGTATGGTACAGCAGCCTAAGTATGCCTTGAGGTATTTGCAACTGGTTTGTGCAGGAGAGGGGAGAGCTGGTTTGTGGCACTGGATGCAAAAGTGAGCCAAAGGCTCTGAGCACCACAAATAGGGTAAGAAAATGTGCAGACAGTGGGCTAAGGTGGCCTACCATGGTGCACCCCATGGGCTGAATATGTGATCTATACTTACCTGCTGTGCATCCATGGGAGGTGGGAGCAACAATCCCCAAATGTGCAGTCTATAACTTGATTCCGAAGTAGCAAAAACACGGAGACTAAAGCTCTGAGGGCCAGGTGAGCAGCTTATTGATGTCAAGTCTGCACTCAAAGGTGGGCATTTTTATGACACAGAAGGGAGAGTTAATAGGTGGGCTGTGTCAGAGCTCTGAGGATCAGCAAAAGCACATTCAATATGCAGGCACATTCATAGGTTTCATCGCTATCTATGGCCAAGCGGTCAGGAACACAACCAGATTTCTTACCTTCTCCCGGGGGTCATGCAGAACCATGTGTCAACAAGATACTGCACACTCTGATTGCAGACTTCTTAA
Source organism: Calotriton arnoldi (assembly GCA_963921515.1). NCBI lineage: Eukaryota > Metazoa > Chordata > Amphibia > Caudata > Salamandridae > Calotriton > Calotriton arnoldi. Next base: position 102,398 of record CAWUFW010001899.1, on the reverse strand, counting down.
AGGAGCTAGTAAACATTGGCACTGCAACAAATCCACCTCACCCCCAAAATATATTTAGGAGCTTGGACCTAAGCGTTTAGAAAGGAAATGTTGCGTGATCAAATCTGGAAGAAGTAAAAAAAAACAAGATGACCCATGGCAACAACCAACCTGTAGTTCACCATACACAATCCTGAAAATTGGGATGTACTTTGACTCTGGGCCTCAGTGAGTGTTGACATCCATATCCGCGGTCAGGGAGTGTTCACCACAGTGGCTGAGGACAAGGGGTGTGACATTGAAGTTCTACTCAGCCTACCCCCACCCAACCGTGTTCCGAAGGCTAAGAATCGTTAGGATCATGCTCCAGTGACAATGGCACTAGGTCAACTGCTCTCTCTAGTTTACATTTTCCTTTATCCCTTTTGCTGTTCAGGAGCAGAGGATAGGTCTGGACACTTCTTAAAGCAAGACACGCTGTGCATCCTCTGTCCTTCTTGCTGTGACCATTGACTGTTTTACATCTGTCACCTGGAATGGCTCTCGCTCAAAAGGTAGATTATGCTTTCCTTTTAGATATCAGTTCTTGACTCAGCTTCAACAAATGGACCAGCATTGGCCTGGTATCTGGCTTCATTATTCAACTGTTTCCTTTTCAGTTCATTCCTCATACTGTAAACACCCAGTAGACGATTAAGGAGTGTCTACTGCCCCTTCAAAAAAGGTAAGGAGTCTTTTCCCTGTGTTTGCTTTTTTCTCGAGCAATCCTTCAAACTTTGCTAAGTGCCCATAAGTTTTCTAGTTCACCATTCAGCTGAGACCAGGATGGAGTGACCCGCATGTGATGTATTGCTATCTCAATATAGAGAACTGAAAGGGAATACCTTGAAAAGGTGGCTCACTCACAGACTGCAAAACCGTCACACCCCAAAAAACCTTTGGAGGGCAGACTGTCTTTGTGGCAATAGATAATCATGCTCTGATGCCCATCCTGCGACAGGAGTTGACCCACAACTTTAGGTTAACACAAGTCAATGGTGTGAGCTTAGGCTGGAATTTAGCAAAGACAGTGTGTGAATAAAAATCCATAGTTGTGGCTAGTAGCTCTCCTATACAACATTTCTTACCGTGAACCCCAACATTTCCTTTTATAAATCTAAGGGGCATACACAAACTGCATCTCTAGTGCGCTCTTTGGACATACTTGGTGACGGCTGGGACAGTGCATGAGTCCTCTCTGCCCCTCAGCAGAATACGAGGAGGAGTGACCAAGCACATTCATCGTGTATAGGTGAGCTTCCTAGAGTGGTGACGCTGGTTAATGAGCAGGCTCACCTGCACCACCAAACCCTTGTTAACCTTTATGGGCTCCCAATCCAATGTTTCCATCTACAGTAACCCCTCACTTCCATTAGCTTGGTGTGAGCAGGGGCCCATCTGCAGCCTCTTGGCATAGGTGAGGAAAGAAGTGTCCATGAGCCACTCTGCCTGGATGTGCATAAGACCAGCATGCGGCTAGCTTTGACTGCTAACTGGATCCTGAAGTCAAAAAAGAGCATGCAAGATCCTTTGTGTGTCCCTTTTTTCATATGTGGTCAAAGTACATTTGCATCTACGTGTCAAAGCCCATCCATCAGCAAAATTTGCCCCTTTGGTACTCAGAGCCATGGGCCTGGTGTTGCTGACACCTAGATTCATAAGATATTCAACTTCTTAATATTTCAGAGACCAGAACACTACACAGGAAGACAGATCAGGACCATCTTAATAAAATGCTATTAAATCTGAAAAACAGATATGGGAACTTGAAATATAAAAGATTTAGTCAAGGGTTTCATGAAGTTGCCTCAATTGAGTAATTGGGTATTTAATGGTGAACATAATTAGTTTGTGACCACGAAGAGTACGGTGAGCAGCATCAGTTTTAGTGGATGGATTGTTATTTAGATCTCCTTTCAAGGGATAACATTAGTCCATTCTTTCCCAGAAGAGAGGCTTTCTATTTGTACTTTGAGGACAGTGCTTTTGGTCAGCACAATGATGGAAAACAGCACAGTGAGCATTCCTAGTTTTCCTGAGAGTGCAAGCAGCCAGAACCCTCCCAAAGGAGGTCATCACCCATTGTTTCTTGAGAGATAGCATGATAATCCAAATATTTAGTGAACTTTAGATTACGTACATCACAGAGCTCGCGATACAGTAATGTCCTAGGGTAACTAAGGTGTTCATTGTTAATGTTTTGCATTTATTGTGTTGTGTGATTTTTTTTTACAATTTGTTTTCGATTTTTTATATAATTTCATGGTTTTAGGACAGTGGTCTTCTTTTGCTGGAATTCAGTTTTTATTGGAATTGTATGGTCTGTCCTGCACTGCTTCTCGCCTCCCGTTTCCCATTCAACGGGCATTAGGGTTACTGATGGATAAGAAATGGAGGATGCTCAGTTTGGCAATTGCATCTACCAAGGATGACCACAGCCCTCTCATTGAGGTGGACTTTGTGTTATGTATTGAAACGTAGAAGAGAAATCTAATAACATGATGCGGAGCATGGGAAAGGGTGTCACGCTATAGAAGACAAACATGATGAAACAGGCAGGGCCAGACTGGCCATTCTACCATTCTGGCATTTTCTTTCTGGGGGCTGCTTTTAGAGCTATACAGGCAGCCTTGACCCATCATGAAAACCTGAATTACCCCTTCTAATCATGGCCTCCTACGGTGTGGGGCTGGTTTGAATATTTTTGCGCCAGGACTGATTAAGGTTTCCAGGCTCGCCCCATAAAGAGGACATTGGTTTCCTGTTCATCCCAGTTCCTTTGTCAATCAAGGATATTATTCAGAGCATAACAGCTCAGAATGCCAGGTTTAAGGCCTTGGAATAACTTACCTAGATGACAGAAGAAATATATGAATATCTTGACAGCAGCATGTGCCCGGGCTACACAAGTTGAGAAATGTCAGGAGAGGACTAAACTCAGGACTAGGAAGTATACTTCTAGGAGCAGTTTCTGTGAATCCTAGAAGAGCTGGGTAATTTGTCAGAGACAGTATACAAGTTGGCAAAAGAGGCAGAACTTCCAAAAGATGTCTTGTTAAATGTCATTCCCTTTAAGTCATGAAGATACACCAAGCCTACTAGGAGGAAAAAAGATTTCAAGAGTCAAGGTGACAAGATTATACAATTCCAGGTCACTGTAGAAAAGAGGTGAAACACTATTATGACCACCAACCACCTCTCTGTACAAGTGAAATAGATTTTTCCATTTGGTCCACTGTTCAAACTGATCTAAAAAAAACAATGAATCACCATCTTGGAGGACATCAACCTCATTGCAAGAGCACTCCACTGCAAACAGAAGGTGAAAGAGTCCCAATGGCTTCTTCCTGTAATCACATTCGCACACAACAGATTGGATACTGACATCCGAAAGTGGATGGCATCCATTTGCAAATAGGAATCTCTTTTTGAGGAAGAGCTACCACCAGTCTAGGAGTCCCCTGCAGGTTAACCGAAAGTGGCATCACATCATGCTAATTGTTTTCTCAATTGCAGCCTCTGTTCTCTCAAGGGACAGGAGCTGCAATGCCAGCATTTTGCAAAAACGGAAGTAAGAATGGAGATCTGCCATCCCTTACACTCTTACAGGTATTCAAAAGGATTCGCGGAGGGAATTAATGTTAGTGGGGGAAGGAATCTTGTTTTGGGATGGATTGGTACATCCATCACAGAGCAAAAATGCCCCTGGGTTGCATTGCAGATGCTGCGCAAAAATAGCATCTGAGATACAACCTGACAAAAGCACAACTGGCCCTCTGTAAGTTTGGCGCTGCGTGGAACTGAGAATACTTAGGGCCTCATTTATGAAAAGTGTTGCATCGTTGCATTAAAACAGCGCTGCAACACTTTTCAGTGCGCCGTCCTTGCGACACCATGGATACTCATTATTTACTGTACGACGCTCCATGTCACAAGGATTGACAGATACCTCAGAAATCTTGACGTATCTGTCGGTGCAAAAACGACGCATTGCTGGAATGTGCCTGAAAACAGACGCAACTCCAGCAAAGTCTTACACCTGCTGTGAGGCAGGCATAAGGATTTGACGCAATGGCGTCCTAGAAGTGTCGCAGTGAAATCTCATAGATTTCACTGCAACACTTCTACGAGCCTTTCTTGCAGTGGAACGCCCACCAAGCATACATTATACCTGACGCTGGTATAACGTAGTGCAGGGCTTTACAAACTAACGCATCTGCTTCGATGTGTCACTTTGTAAATATGGCGCACAGTGGCGCATTTTTTACGGCGATGCAGCATCATGAAAAGTGACGCAACAGCTGCACAAAGGGCTCATAAATAAGCCCCTTCAAGGGCAGCCATTTTGCCCTTCTGCCCTTTTGATCCAAGCGGTACATGACCCATTCTGGGTTCCTCTGTCAGAGGAACTACCACTGCCACCGCAAGGTAATTTATCTGTCATCAGAGTCTCCAATGGAACCCCACTTACGGTGAAAAATATAAGGGGTTTCTGTAAATTACTCATTCTCTAAAGCACACTCTATGGCCGGATTTTTTTCCAGAGTGTTGCTGCGCCAAGCCAGGCTGTGTCTGGTGAAACTCCCCACCCATTAAGAAAGAATTAACTTTAGCTCGTTCCAAACTGCGCATTTCCTTCAAGGATATGGCTTTTGTAACAGGCAGTGAGTCAAAACAAAGCTTTGACCTTTGCCCCGCAAGCATTCTGTATGTTTTAACCCTAGCCCCATTCGTGTGGCTTATCGCACTGTGTACACAGGGATAGGCTGGTCTTGTGACAGGCGGCCAGGCCCACGCAGGCAGGTGGCTTTTGAAACCAGAGGCTTGTTATCTACAACTTGTGGGCTCATATGATTTGCGTCAGATTACACTAGACCCCGTCACATGTCTGATTTGCCACTGACCTGAAAGTGAAACTATTAAATGTGAGTGCCGCAAAGTCATGCCTTTGACTGGTAGGCCAGAAATAGGCGTTTCTAATTGATTCAGTTACAGAATACGGGTTGAATAAAAACATCAATTGAAAGAAATTTGCAACAGTAATTGCATGTAGGAAATTCACATTTTCTTCATGGTCACCCTGGATTTTTCGTCTTTTATTGAACCCTATATTTTTACTGGCGTTAGAACTCTGTGACCTTGAACCCTGCTAACCAGCTGTAAAGTGCCTGTGCTCCTCATTTAAATATTGACATATTACTGATTGGTATATTTTACTAGCCGATAAAACCCTAATATATGGTACAAAATGTACCCAGGGCCTGGAAATCAAATGCTACTAGTGGACTGCTGCACCTATTGTGCCATCCACTACAGTGGCAGTGCAGGCATGGCTTCAGGCCTGCCATTGTAGTCTAATTGTGGCAGGGTAAAAATTTAAATTTGATCTGTCAAAATAAACCCTTTTGAAAGGTCAACCCCTCCCTCTAATAAGTCAGCCCATGATATAGGCGCCTAGCTGTTCTATGTAGAAAATCAGAGTACAGATTAACATCCTAATACTGTATATCCGAAATAGGACTAGCTAGAAAAATAATGAAACAACTATTATTTAATAGTTATTAAAAAGTCAATTCGATGGTGAAGTTGTTTTTAAAATAAATAGTAAGGAAAAGTAACTTTTAGAAAGTTAACGTTAACCTGCCTGAACTGTCAGAAGGCTAATTAGCATAATCTTCTTCTAGGCCCCATCCAGCGATTAGCCTTTGAATAGGTGTGATTAGGTGTTAAATGCCTCCCAGGAGCAACCAATAGGCTGACCGTAATGGGCAGAGATGACTCCTCTTAACCTCACAGAATATGAAAGACGGGAGCCTCTGGGCCTCCTTGTAATAGCATAGTGTCAAATCCCGCTTGACAGTGCTGATGGGTTTACATATAACACTTGGGGTGCACTTGAAAGGTGAAGAAGAGGATGCCAAGACAATTCTTGTTTATCTACCTTTTGATTGCTGGAGGGCCCTGCATTTGTCCTACCATACTTCTGACTCTGTGTTTTATGTATATCGTTTAGGCCGAATTGAAAGGAAGGGAATACTTTGGGGTGCGTTTGAAAGGTAGAAAGGAGAATGCAAAGACAATACTTGTGTATCTGCTATCTGCTTGCGGAAGAATCATGCTTTTGACCTACAAGACTTCTATCTCTGGGTGTGTTAAGGGTACAGTGGCTGCCCTAATCTAGTTTTGCGCTAGATGTGGGAGGACATTATGATTACGACAGCACACTCCCCACACACACATCTAGCCCTCAGAGCCCATTTTAAGTGTGGGGCGAAGACTTTCTCCATCTTGAAAAGGCCAAAAGTGTATAGGGGAGGCCCTGGGAACTTTTACCCAATTGGTTAGGGCGGGCCCAGAAGTCATTCTCATACACTAGCTAGTGCCAGGCATATGTGTGGCATCTCCAGGCACCCATGTCAGAACACTGCAAGACCTGTGGAAGACCAGAAGAGGACTGGATCTTCTGTCTGTGACCTGAGAGGAGCACTGAAGGACTGGACCTGCTCCCCCTTGTGCCCAGGACAAAAAAGTGGACTCCAAGGGTCATAAGACTGACCTCCTGTTTAATCTACAGGGATGCATGAAGCTACAAGAGGCCTTTTTTTGAAAGTACGTAGCTGACTTGTGGCAACTGGACTAGACCCTGCTGTGGGACTCAGCCTTACACCCTGTGAGTATCTAAGTACCGCTGCTGAGGTCCTGCAGAAGTGTACTCCCGTGGTGGAATGGACTTCAAAGACTAAGGGTGTGATTTAGAGTTCGGTGGCTGGATTACTCCATCACAAACGTGACGGATATTCCGTCTGTCATAATGCAAGTGCGTTATAGCCATTGCCAATTGTAATACGGCGGACAGCATATCCATCATGTTTGTGACAGAGTAACCCGCCAGCTGAACTCTAAATCAGGACCTAAGTCAGAAGGTAGCATATATGACCAGGACAAACCTGGTTCATGTATCCAACCTGTGCTCCATCATCTTCAGATTCAAATGGCACCTAGGACAGCAACCATTGACTATCATTGGAACTTTGTGCTTTTTGGCACTAATCCTACTTAAACGTTTAAATATTCATATCATATCTCAAGTTCCTCTTATTGGATTTTTGTCATTTTGGTGTCATTTTGTTTATCACTATCATTTTGTTTATTAAATTGTATTCTATTTTTGTAATGCGGTTTGGATTTTTATTGTGTTGCATTTTGACTTTATTACTGTTTTTGTAATTCATAAATACTTTACACATTGTTATGTTATGTTTGTAAAGTGCACTATCACCTGCAAGGGTATCCTGGCACTGAGCAGGTGTGTGTGCTAGACCTGCCTATGGTAGGTTGGATAATTGAAAAGCCAGGTCTTCAGCGTCTTCCGGGTATCAAAAAGAGAGGAGGAGGCTCTAATGTGGAGTGGAGGGCAGTTCCATGCTTTAGCGGTGACTGCAATGTTTGTGAATAGGAGTCTTAAGGAGAGGAGGTGTCTGTGTGGTTGATGGAAGGAGATGCGAATGTTCAGGTAGGTGGGGCCTGAGTTGTGTAGTGCCTTGAATGTGTTTGAGGGGTTTGAATTGAGCGCGTTTATGCATTGGGAGCCAGTGGAGTTCCCGGAGTTGTGGTGTGATGTGAGTTCTGTGTGGGAGGTTTAGGATGGGTCAGGGTGCTGAGTGAGTTCTGGATGGCTTGTAGTTTTCTAGTGAGTTGCTTGGTGATCCCAGTGTAGAGGGAATTCCCATAGGCCAACTTGCTGGTGATTAGGGCATGAGTGACAGTTTTTCTGGTGTTGCTTGGGAGCCATATGAGGATCTTCCTGAACATCTTCAGGGTGTGGAAGCAGGATGCAGCGACAGCGGTGACTTATGAGGTCATGTCCAGTTTGCTGTTGATGATTATTCTGAGGTTCCTGGTGCAGGTTCGGGGTGTGGGTCTGAATTTGGCTGGCCTCCCGTTGGAGTCCCATTGTGAGGTGTTCATGTCGACTATCACGACTTCTGTCCTGTTGATGGTGCACAGACATAATATCGAGTTTTTTATTTCGACCTACATTAATATCGAGTTTTAAATATCGTAGGGACAGAATATCGACATCAAGAATATCGGTGACCAGAATATCGACCTGAAGGTAAGAAATATCGTTTTTGTTAATATCAAAGGGGCCCATTAGGATGTCGGGCGGAAGCACTACCGACGTGCTGGCGGATGCAAAAACCACCAGTCACCGCCTGCACGCAGCAGTCCACACGCCCGCCCGATTACGATGCAAAAAGTCAGCCAAACACCGCCGGCAAGCCAGCGACACCGTCCGCCATCAAAGTGCGCCCGTACACGTAGCGGCGCAGCACAATTGACACACACCGTCCGACGAAACACGTACCGCCCGGCGTACAAATTACGATGCCGCACACAAACTGAACCCACGGCTAAGAGACACCGTACGTCAAACCGAAGCGGTAACACGAACGCCGAGCACGGACACCGAAGAAGCGGCACCCCCGAGCATGAATCCAGCACTGCAGGCCCTCCCTATGCTCTATCTGATGCACCACCAAGGACGCAACGTACCGCGAAGACGCAGGTAGGCACACATATAACAAGTGCACGCAAACAGCGCACACAGTGCAAGGGCGGAAAAAGCGGACAACCCCCCCCGCGTGTACACGACACATCTACCATAGCATCCACATATGACACACAGGCCAAATTGTAACATCTCGTAACACATGTGTACACACCACCTGGGACTAGGAACCAACCACCCCGTCACGGCCCCAAAGCGGCGATGACGCTGCCACACATGCGCACAACGCAGAGGCCAACCGCAGCGCCATGCATGCGTCGCACACAGACACAGGGACACAACCAAGCAGCACACACACCAGCCCCACCCCGAACGCACATGACACGTGACAGGCCTGCCACAGACAAGTCCCCAACGCCCAATTCACGGACAACACCCAACGTCACACAACCGACGCACACATGTCAGTGAAGTCACGCAACAGCAGGACACACCCCAGTGCAACAAACATGGCGAAGCACACAGCGGCGGCAACACCAACTAGGAGAAGCAGGGCTCCTTCGGGAAGAGGAACGCCAGTACCACACTGAAACACCCATACCACCCTGCACATATGAACAAGACATACAAAACGGAACACCAAAGAGCCCGGGGACCGACAACAGGTGGCCCAAGAATAACACTCACACACAAGGCCCAACGCAGAGCGGAAAGGCAGCCTGCCGCCCACACAAGGGAGAGCAGACAGCACTGAATGACCTTCCATTCCAACTCCGAAACCATAGCCCTACGAAAGAAGCCGGTGAATACAGCCATTGTCCAATAAAAGACCAACACAGGCATGCAGAGGAGACCGACCACAGGGCAGATAGCGCATATCACAGAAGAACACAACGGACGGGAAAGAATAAAGAAAACACTCCCCCATGTCGGCCCCATGCAAGTTAATTGGAAGGAGTCACACATCACTGACCTTGAACTGTCTGAGAAGCATGTGGGATGAGGGCCCGTGTCCTCCGCACAAGCCAACAGAACACAAGTCCTGTCTCCCTACGACTACACAGAGCTCACAGCAACCTCAGAGCGTGCGCATTGCAGACTGCACACACAGCCGGAGCACGCCACCACAACGCACCGCTGCAAAATGGCAACCGCAACACACCTACCCAACTACGCCGGACAGGTCAAGCTGTACATAACCAACCTGATACATATATTGGGATGCGAACTCCTGTCCCTGCTGAACGTAAGTTACCGACTGACTTACCGCATCACATTGTTCAGCTGCGTCATACCCGTCTTCTACTGTCGGAGGTGTCCCTACCAGCATCCCGTGGAGATGTGTCTCTCCAACCCGGCATGTCTAAAGGCGGACCTGCTAGCACTATTCCTCCCTCTGGACGCACACGACAGGGCCTGCTCTGCCTATGGGGGCATGGCGTATGTAGCCAACATCGCACCCGCACTGAAATGGGACCACTGTGCCTCCACACGACGGATCATCGAGCACAGCTACATCGAATGTCACCCAGCATGCCCCATCATGGTCCTCCAAGGGACAACTTACGAACAACACCTTGACAGCCACCATCCGCTACATTGGCTGGCAAACATAAACACCACCAATGACATGGAAGCCCTGCTGGACGGCATCGCATACCTGACAACCTGTAAATTCGTCGGACCCCAACGCAGGTTCCCCGATTGACCTATGATGTCCAACCCCGCACCCATGCTTAGCTTCCGCACGGACTGGCCAGTCACCACCACAACAGCCATACCAAACGACCGGCAACAATTACCACACCATCAACGACATCGCCATGACATCGGATATGACCGGGACATGCACACTGTTCCCCATCACATCCAGGAACACTGCATGCATCGTGGGAGGCAGTGGCATGGGGTCTGTGTATCGCACCCACATGGACGGAACTGCACGAACAACCAGGACACGACATGGATCCAGCGCCCATGGACACACACACCGCTCAGTGGACATGAATAGGTCGCCTGGAGTCTGTGGGTGCTGCACCCCTCCCACCCCCGCCCCGGGAATCCCATACCAGGACCTTTGCACGGACGACAAGTGCAAACAACAACAACACGACCCCAGTGACTGTGACATGTCCAGTAACCACCACATTGCAACAACAAGTGGCACGCCGCTGCATGCACGCAAGCACATGCCCTGATGTCATCTCACATGCACGCGTGCATGAGGAACAACCGCAGCAAACCTGTCACATGGAACTGAGATGGACTGTGCCCATGATGCCAAGCGGTCTGGTAGGCTACATGTATACCGTCTGTGTCAAAGTCCGCAGCTCCGCAGCTATACGTAAATGTACATTAGCACAGCCTTGGCCAAGCAGATGTAACTCTGAAGCCCACATCCCACATGCAACAGCTAATCACATGTAACCCTACACCCTAACCCATTTGTAATCATGCTCAGTATATCCTCAACATGTATTCCGCTGCCAGTAGTGTCCACTATACTGCATCACAGAGGACAGAAGACTCAATATAATGTTTGAAACCAAAACTGTCTCCGCTGACTCATTTCACAAGTACGAATGAGAGAGGATGAGAGTATGTGAAGTACACGGCAGTCGTGACATGACCATGTAGTCCACTGGTATTGGATGTCAACGCAAATGAGTAGCACTACTGTGGAAGACACACATGTGTCGTGTGAAGTCGTATGGACGCAGTGCTCAGGTTGGTGGGTGCGACGGGTAGATGCGCACATGCCAAGTTGGAGCACGCCGTGTTGGGAGGGGTCATGAACAGTACACCACCGCTTCCCTGGGCATTGTGAGAGGACACCTGTCGGGGGGAAGTGAACACGTGTGTGCACAGCAGCCGGGCACACGAACAATGCGGAACCAGGCGCACACGTCAGCCCACCCTCCGTGGACTAGCTGGATCCTGTTGTGCGCCCGCCATGCCCCTTGACAAGGCACACACAGCCCCAGTCGACCAGGTGTAACCCCAACATAGTCAATCCGCACAGGCGATACAGGGCACGGGATGGCAGTGGAGCATGGTGTGTGAGAGGTCTCCTCGCGCTCCTCCTGGTCATATCACGCAGGCAATAGAACCTCAACGTGTAGCATGGCACAAGTCAAATGGAAGTGTAGGGGGACGCACCTCAGCACGAGCAGCACTGACGTCACGGGAGGTGGCTCGCACCATCCCATCCATTGCCCATTATACCAACCACGCCACATGCCATTGCGACTAAGTGCAAGCGCGAGCGCCACCACCCCCGAGCCCTCCCCAGAGAGGCCAAAGAGTGAATGTGTGGGCCATCAGTCACAGACGGACGCGGCCTAGCCGCAAGGGCAGCTACTGCCACTGGGTGTCGCAGGTGGCGGATCCGGAAGGCGAAGACTGTGATGCATAGTCCATGCAGGCCGGGTCTCCATTTGGGGCACCACGCAGGTGGACGGCGTCCCGCCACACATCATACCCTGAGACAGCCCACTCGTGCAACTGGACCCACACATACACTCCTTGCCCTCTCTGGTGCGAGCTTGGGGCTGCCTGTGCAAGCGCTAGCCTCGCAGGTGCACATGCATATTGGGGGAGCGAGGGGAGGACATGAGGGCTGGGGCGAAGATGACTGTATCACTGTCAGTGAGTACAAGGGATGACCCAGATGTGGAAAGGAAGAGACGTGTCCCGTGTGTACTGCAACTAGTCGCCAATCCAACTACCCCCCCATGTCCGGAATGTAAGCCCGCACCTAGGCCCGCCCATCCGCCACATCGAATATACCACCAGCACAACAACCTTCCCATTCGAAACACTGACTGGGGGTGGCGACCAGTGAACAAACATGTGTAGCCTACCCACGCGTACATGTGGGCCCTCCATGATCCATGTCACCTGCGGCAAAGTCATGACATGCGCAATGAGGGAAGTGAGGTGAGCTGTCCGCCCCACGCACAGAAGGTGCATCAGCTCCACAGACCCAGCAGCGAGTCCAGCAGGGGTCACATGTGCAGGGGCAGCTGTGCCTGGTGTGAAGGCACATGCACATGGACAGCACATCGACCAATGTGTAGTCTGCCCACATCTACAGTCCATCATCATGCGGACATAGGAATTGTACACAGGGCAACACATCTTAGTGGGTGCACCCACCGTGACCAACAATGCGCAATCATCGACGTACCCGCCCTGTGCATGGCCCCCCACCCAACGGAGGCACATCCAGTGCCACCATCCCACACACACAAGCCTTCCACGGAACATGCTGTGTCCAATGGTCAGTACAGAGTCAGCGCCCATCTGGTGGATCCTGAACAGGAGACACATGCACACACATGATAGCTCCCACTATGTACGTCTGCCACCTGGCACGTGCAATGTAACCTCTCACCTGTGACGTGTGACTGCAAGCACACAGCCGTCTTGGCATGGGGCTGTCAATGTGGACACCTGTCAATGTTTCGGGAGGTGTGATCCGTACAGTGCTGTACATAGGGTGCAGTGCTGACACCTACTACTGTCTCATATCCCCTCGTGCCACAGGTCCCACTTGTTTTGGCCGCTCAGCCTGTGCCCACATCGTCGTCGTCGTGTGCCATACTCATCCAGCCTCGGAAGCAGTGCCATGCTCAGCAGACATTCATGTTGCCGTGGCGTTGCCGCTTGACGAATATGCAGTCAGTCCCCATCAGCACGCCCCGCAAGTCATTGGGGCCTAGATCCCCATGTGCATGACCATGGCAGTGGTTTGCATCACTAGCCATTGCCATTGGTGGGAGACCTGTGTAAGTGTATTGTGGCCGTGCCGTCCCTGCTTGACAGCTGGGCTGTGACTCATGTGCTTGCTCAGTCATGTCAGTGATGTGAATGCGAAATTGCTATGTGTTGTGTTGCTCTGACATGTGTCCACTGCCATCTTCCCTAGGCGGAGACCGAACATTGACCGCCCATACCAATTGCTGGCGGACATGGAGGATACTGAGGTCATAAGGAAGTTTCGGCTGGACAGGCCAACCCTGCATCGACTGTGTGCCATGTTGGAACCCCATCTCCGTCCCCGCAGGGTGTATCCGACAGCATTCACCCCCACGGCTAAGGTGATGGCCGCCATGCATTTCTTCGCCACTGGGTCATTCGAGCACACAGTGGGCAGTGGAGGAGGGATGTCCCAGCCCATGTTCAGCAAGGTGCTGAGGGATGTACTGGCAGCCATGATGCTGTACCGAAACAGGTACATCAGATTCCCCAGGGCTCGTGAATTGGCGGCAGTGAAGGGTGCATTCTATGCCCTTGGCAGGATCCCACACGTCGTTGGTGCCATTGATTGCACACATGTTGGCCTTGTTCCACCACAGGCCACTGAGCACCTGTACCGCAACAGGAAGCACACGCACTCCCTGAATGTGCAAGTGGTGTGCCTTGCGGACATGGTGATAACCCACGTGTGTGCAAAGTTCCCAGGCTCGGCCCATGACGCACACGTAATGCGCAACAGCATCTTGCCACGACTGATGTCCAATCTGCAACAGGATCGTGGCTGTATTGTCGGTGAGTATGTGGAGTGGTGTAGCGTGCTGGTTGTGCGATGCTGTCCCCTGTCCAGTTGGAATAGCAACGGTTCTCTGTGTCCCTCACACCCAGGTGACTCTGCGTACCCGAATGGGGCATGGCTGCTCAGTCCATTGAGGAATCCTCGCACCCCAGCAGACGATCGCTACAATGAGGCACATGGGAGGACCAGACGTGTGGTCGAGCGTACCTTTGGCCTCCTCAAGTCCAGGTTCAGGTGCCTGGACCGCACCGGGGGTGCGCTGGCGTACTCCCCACAGAAGGTGTGCCAGATAGTGGTGGCGTGCTGCATGCTGCACAATCTGGCCATTCGGAAGCAGATCCCCCTCATTGTGGATGACGGAGATCAACCAGGGCGCCAGCCCGCAGACCAGGACAGCTCGAGTGAGGAGGACAGCGGAGAGGAGGAAGCTGGGAATGTGCGCCAGCAGCTCATCGCCCGCTACTTCACTTAACGGTGAGTGTCCATGTACGACGGCTGATGTGTCTGTATTTGTGCAGGTGTGTGTGTGCTGTGTCAGGGTGGCCTTTTGTTCACTGCGTGCTGTGTGTCAACGCTCCATGCCCAGGTTAGTATGCCACTGATGGTGGCTGTGGCATTGTGCCCTATTGCTCTGTGCGATGTGTGTACATTGCTTGTAGTTGTTGACATGTACTGTGTGATGGGTGTGTGACACACTCATTGAATGTGCTCCTGTTCTGTCTCCCACCCCTAGGTCCCTACAGGCCCTCCGGTTCCATTGCCATGCCACGCATCAGGTGCCGTTCCGCTCAAGGTGGCCGTTGTATTCCGTACAATTAAAACACAGGGCACAGACAGCAGTTTGTGGAAGAGGTGCATTTATTTCAAACTGTGACATGTGATTGTGTGTAAGGTGATGACAAAAGTGGTGCGTGCAGTGACAATGAGCTGTCGGTCATGGCTGCGTGATGCTCAGGGTGTACCCACTGGTTCTATGTCCATAGTCCAACACACACATGCCATCCAGATGGCTGTGTGGAGTGGGATCGTAGTCCAAGTCAATGCAGTGGGTGGTCAAGGAAGGCTGGCTGGCTGCCTCACTTGCGTCTGGAGCGTGCGAAGTCCTCCCGGGAGATCTGTTTCCACTTCGGACGGCCCCTTCCACGTTTGCGAGGGGGGTGCCTGCTTGCGACATGCTGGTGGTTGAGGTGTGCTCACTGGCTGTGGACGCAGGGGAACTGGACACTGCTGCTCGACCCTGCGCCCCGGCAGGTGGTGGCGGAGGGGGAGCTGCTGTCCCTGGCTGTGACCTCACCGCCACCACCAGCTGGCCCATGAGGTCCACGAGTTGGCCCATACGGGCGTCCATGGACCTCAGCACCCCCAGCACCTCACGCGTGTCTGTAGCTGACCTGGCCCATTGTCCTTGGGCCTCTTCATAGGCCCCAAGGACTCTGGCCATTTGAGGCAGGGCATGGCTCCCAGGGGAGGCTGGCGTTTCCCTGACCCTGCTCCTCCTACCAGTC
This sequence comes from Calotriton arnoldi, assembly GCA_963921515.1. Lineage (NCBI taxonomy): Eukaryota > Metazoa > Chordata > Amphibia > Caudata > Salamandridae > Calotriton > Calotriton arnoldi. The sequence goes on along the minus strand of CAWUFW010001899.1, from coordinate 86,806 downwards.
CTGCTGCCACCGGCCTGCCCACTAGCCACATTGCTCACCACGGTCCTCGCCCTGGATCCCAGGGTGGATCCAGTCGTCCGGGCCACCACCTGCGCTGGGGCTGGGGCCAGCGAAGACGTGGTGGCGGTTGCGGCAGTGGTAGTGGCCGCAATGACCGTGGGTGTGGCCGCAATGACCGTGGGTGTGGCCGCAATGCCCGTGGGTGTGGCCGCAATGACCGTGGGTGTGGCCGCAACGACAGTGGCAGCAGGGGGCTGGGAATGTTCAGCAGCCCTGGATGATGGGTTGGTGGGTAGGAGGGGTCCTGGGGAGCGGCTGGGCCCTGCCACACTAGATGGGCCTGCTTGGTGGTCCGTGTCCGAAGAGGAGGACAGATCCTCCACATCCGTGTGTCCTCGTTGGGGGCTTGTAGGCTGGCTGTGCTGGCTGCTGTCTCCATCCCCAGCATCCAGCAGTTCGTCACCTGTGGAGAGAATGAGATTTGTTATTGTGTTGCACCTGGCGAAGTCTGTATTGGTTGTCTGACATTCTCCGTTCGTGCACTCTCGTGCACGTGTGTCCCGGAGGCGGGTGTGTGGCTGTACAATCTGTTGTTGTGTATGCTTGGCAATGGGACTGTGTGCTGTGCACATGTGGCATGGGACGGATTGGCTATGCCGATGGGTGTGTTGCTGTGCTCCTACTTATTGTGACTCTGGTGTATGCGGGCTCCAGGCCCATCCTGGGTCTGGTTCGTACTTTGCTTTTGGGGTGCATATGGAACGCTTAGGAACGCATTTGGCAACATGGGGGTCATGCCCCAGAAACGCATTTGGGATGGAATATGCTTTTGGGCTACATGCTGTGAGCCATGGGTGCCGAACGTGGCATGTGTTGTGGCAGCATGACAGTGCATGGTCTGAGGTGTGTGCATGCCTGACATACCCTGCATATTTGCTGTCTGTTGTGATTACTGGACATGGCATTGGACGCATCGTTATGAGTGTGTGATGGTTGTGTGCCACCCGACGTATTGCAGTTGTCCCATCTCCTTGGTGTGCGTGATGCCCTGTGCCATGTGCATCACTGCAGTGCTCGGGGGGGGGGTGGCCCATGTTGTGTGTTGTTGCTCACAGTGTGGCGTGCGCTTCATTGACTTCTGGCACATGGTTGGTCATGGGCATGTATCTTAGCGTGACTGCTGTATGTGTGGCAGCTGTGCGGATGACATGCCTTTCATGAGACTGGGGCTGACGGATGGGATGGATGGTATGTTGTATGTGCATGGTGTGTCTGTGTGTTTGATGGGTTCAGTGGTGTTCGTGTGCATTTATGTTGTTCCGCTCTGTTGCGTCTAGTGTTGTTTGTCTTACATAGGCGTAGTTGTGGGGTGTGTGGTTGACAGGCAGTAGGGGCTACATGGACAGGACTTCAATGGTGTTTCGGTTGTGTGTGATGGGTTGCACAGTGGCTGCCGTGTGGTACTATATACAGTGTGGCTTGTGAATGCAGACGTGGCTCCTTGGGTGTTGCTGTGTCTGTGATGGGTCATGTGGGGTGTGAGTCTGTGGTTCATGTCCGTGTGCACATTGTTCACTTGTTCGTGACAGTGGGCGGTGCTGCGTGTTCGTCTGCTACGTAACATGTCCCATGTGTTGGTCGTGTTACGGTCCTCATGCCTCCAGTAATCCAGCCCTGTCCAGTTTCCCACCTGCAGGTTGTTCGTGCGTGCACTGTACTGGATGCCACATGGTTCTAAGCGGGGGTGCTCCATGTTGCAGGTCTGTGGGGGTGGGGGCGGTGTTGTGGGTCGTGGTGATGGCTGGACACCCACTGACACCGATTGTTGTGGACCGTGATGTCTACCTTTCGGCTGTCGGTGTGCACTGCGGTGGCTGACACGTGGGTGTGGGGTGTGTGGGGGATGCTCCTCCTTGCTGTGCTGTGGGACTAGGGGCCTGGTGTGTGTTGTACTTGAGCTGTCCACCCTCCCACCCACTGCACTTTGTGTTCCTGCCACTTACCTGTTACTTGTCGGTTAGTGCAGCTATGGCGGACACATGGGTGTGGTGGGTGCTCGTTGTGGCGCTTCTGGCATACTTGGGGACCTGTTGGTGGTTACGTGGCTGGCTGAGTGTACACATGCCCCCACGTATCTTACAGTTGTTAGGTTTGGGCTGTGTGTGGTGGTGTCTGTTGCATGTGTGTGTGATGTGTTGTGTATTGTGTGCTGATCAATGTGAATAATAAGGACCCCCTGTAGGTACTTCCAATTCCTAGGACAGGGCAATAATACTTTTGAAGTTAAATCCCTAGGCAAAGAAAAAGGTCAGACTCTAATCACTGACTCAAGCAAAACCAAACATAATATAAAATACTCAGTGTCACTAGCGAATGTATTAAAATCTCATCATTTTATTCTTGTCTTTTATTTAAAAACATAGATAGAAATACACATGACATATACATACGAAACATATTAGACATATATGTCACAATTAAACAACATCTAAATGACTAATCAACAATATACACAAAACATCATAATTAAATGAATATATAATAATGACAAAGGACCAACGGCAAATGAAAAAACAAACAAAGACAGTGGCTATGCGATGGTTCTTCGACGCGCGTTTCGGCGCAAACAGCGCCTTCATCAGGAGAGCCACAAACAAAATCCTACAAATATAATTAAAGCTGTATCAATAAATTTAAAATGAAAACTAGGACACTAAGTTAAATAATACAAACATATCGCGACATTTGATAGATGCAATGAGTTACATGCCTTCACCATAAATTTAATAAATCAACTTGTATATATCATAAACTGTTATATACCTTAACATTTATTACACCAAGAATTACAGAAAGGGAGATCAAATAATAACAGTGACGAGTCAGAATAACTTCGAAAAGTAATCTGTGCCTCCGTGATAGAAAAAAGCCCATAAACACCTAATGTTGAAATGATAACAAGAAAAAGAAAAAAAGAAAGAAAGAGAAGAGAAAAATAGAAAAAAAGGAAAGAAAAAGAAAAAAGTGAAACAAGAAAATACATGGACTGAGGATATAAGATGATCAATCAGCCATAGTTTCTCAGGATTAAATAATACACCCGTGATGAAAAACGAGCAACTGTGTCCACACAACCGGTAGTATTTAATGCTTACTTGGTTGAAAAGTGGTAGGGTAACCTTTAACCGATGTCAGGTTACCGACGTTTCAGCTCAAATCTATAATAGGAGCATATCACATTTATCAAGGGAAACCTGATTTATGGTCACAAACTAATTAAAAAAGAATATATTATAAAGCTAAAGTAAATGACGAGTGCTTAAAAATCATGATCCGCATCATAGGTAGCCGAACTTCTAGAATAATGAAGTTTATTTATTATAATATATCTCTTAGCGGAAAGAGAAAGCGCTCACTGGTTGACAACAATATTTACTAAACTCATTGTGACATTCTCTAGCTTTGATAACTTTCTGACTTCTTAATTACCTGCGAATAGGACTTCGTGAAAAGAGGAGGAACTGCTCAATGGAGATGAACGTTTAAAATATATGGAATATGCAAACATCAATCTTTGCGTGATAAAGTCCAGGAATAGGCGTGCCCTATACAGAAATAGACATAAACAGTTTTAAAGAAAATTATGGTAGAGCTAATCTAATTCTTTAAAAATGAGAGGAGTCAAACGGCTCTTACCCGTACTGAGAAACAATATTTCCACAGCACAACATGCGGTGTTCGAATGAAAGCACCGAGGAAGGATTGTCGATTATCGAAAAGAGGATGATGAAGAATTCGAAATGATGAATCCTTACTGGCTGTGGTACAATAATTAATGTACCTTACTGCAAAAATAACGTAAAAGAGTATATAACATTGATAAGGATAAATGTAATGTATTGGCACTACAAAATAGTTTAAGTCTAAGGGCGTTGATTTAGTTCTTACCGGGTAATCGACGCGATGATGGCAGTCAGAGATGCATTTCACTCGGAAGAGAAACGCTAAACCCGGCATTTCCTGAGTTTAAATCCCGCAATGGTAGTCACATGAAGTATCACGTGGGCGAATGGTAAAAGAAAATAGAAAACAGACTCCTGCTTAATGAGGAGGAGAAAATTCTGATCGCTAGCTCACTTGAAATTGTCCGTGAAAAATCCAAATAATCAGAATATATGATTACTAAGTAAATAAGTCGTAAATGATAAGGATATCTCTATATATATATAGAAAGCAAAAAATAATGATTCAAACCTGATGCCTCACTGGAGATTCAAACCGCAAAGATTGCGGCTGATTCCAGATAGAGCCAAAAGGGGGTTCCCAAGGCACGGAACCGCTAGTGTAGAACAGGTCCTAGCTGAATAAGTAGGGAACAATGGATTTAGGGTCTACTGTAGATTTAGGATACTAAATGAGAAAGAAGTATAGTAATGGTAGATACAATCTAAAAACTGTTAAACAGGATGGCATTCTCCCAAGGTAAGTCACTATTTAAACCTCGTTTAAATGTATTTAAAGTAAATATCCAAAAACTTCTCTTTTTCTTCTTATTTCATCGCTTCTGTCAATATTTACATGCTCTATTTTTTCAAGGATAAGCCATTTGATGTCATTCACTGTATGACCACAGTCTAGAAAGTGTTTAACAATGGGAGCATTCAATTTTGAAGTGCGAATGGCTGAACGGTGTTCAGTCAGACGTGTGGCAATGGCACGAGATGTCTCCCCCACATAGCCCAAATTACAGGGACAAATGATCAGATAAATCACATTTTTGGTTTTACAGTTCCACATCTTTTTGGCACGTATAGTATATTCATTAAACACAAAAGTGGCACCTTCAATCACTGTTTGACATGATTTGCAATTTGAACATTTGAACGTGCCTTTAACTGGCTCAGTTCCATCCAAAGATTTCTGTATGGACGGAGCCGTGGAACTGAATCTCGAATGTACGATAATGTCTTTGATATTCTTATTGCGTTTATGGGCAAACAGGGGTTTTTTCAATTTGGATTCTTGATCCGGGTCACTATTCAATATATGCCAGTTGGAATTGACAATTTGCTTAACTTTATCATTCATAGTTGAATGTTTTGTGACACAGACCAGTTGGTTAGATTTAGGACGGGTATTGTTGTGTAGTAGGTGATCTCTGTCATAAAATCTGGCGCGTTTAAATGATTCTCTGATAAGGCGATGGGGATAGCCACGAGCTATGAATTTGGCTTTCATAGCTTCAGCTTGTGTGTCAAAGTCAGCCAAGTTAGTACAGTTTCGACGAAGTCGTAAAAATTGACCGAACGGTATACTTTGTTTCTGTGCCCGCGGGTGGTAACTTTTAAAGTGTAACAAAGTATTGCGGGCTGTCGGTTTGACATAAAGATCAACCTCAAGTCGGTCAGACTTATGTCGGATTAAAATATCAAGAAATTCAACTTGATGGTGACTGGTATGTGCCGTGAATTTGAGGTTGATATCTGTAAGGTTCAGCCAGAGAAGAAATTCTTCAAGATTATCTTCAGTATCTGTCCAGACAAAGAAGATGTCGTCAATATATCTTGACCAGTGTTGGATTGACTCGAAGAATGGAGCAATTTCATTATATATGTATTTGGTTTCAAATGAAGCCATGTAAATGTTGGCCACCGACGGTGCCACAGATGCTCCCATGCTTACACCTTTGGTCTGTTTGAATAAGTTGTTACCAAATTCAAAGGTGTTTTCAGTTAGGACCAATAAAAGGCAATCCAGTATAAAAGGTTTTGGACATGGGACATTATACGTGTCAATAAACCAGGAAACTGCCTGTATAGCTTCAATCTGCGGGATATTGCTATATAAGGACTCTACATCTAGAGTAACTAGGATATTGTTCTGTGGTTTAAAAGGCAAGTTTTCAACTGTATTAATCATGTCTCTCGTATCTTTAATGTACGATGGAATTCTAGAGATATATGGTCGAATCCAATTATCTACATAACGTGAGAGAGGTTCAGTCACTGATCCAATAGTTGACACTAGTGTATTGTGTGCTGTACATGGGGGTGTTTGTCCCTGGGAGCTGTGGCATGGTGGTAGTGCATGTGAGTACATAGCGGTGTGCTGGTATACATTAGTTTGTACTTACCAGCCTCCACTCCCCCTGCTACTCCGGCGAGGATCTCCGGATGTATAATGACTCGCACCTTCTCCTCCCACGCTTTGAAGGTCTTGAAGAGCGCGGGATTCCCTCCGCCAGTGACGGCAGCCAGCTCTCTGTTCTTGCTCTCCTTCTTCTTGACCAGGCTCTTGACGTCATTCCACCGTTTGTTGATTTCAACTCTGTTCCTGGGCAGGGTCCCGACTGCATTGACCTGGTCTACGATCCGGTTCCACATTCTGTTTCTGGTGGCTAGTGGTGTGTGCTGGACCAGGTTCCCATAGATTTGTGGGTGCACCTTGATAATCTCGTCGACCATGACCGTCAGCTCAATGGGTGTGAACTTGGGCATTCTTTGTGGTGCCATGGTGTTTGTGGTGCTGGTGCGGTGTGTGTTGTGTAATGTGCAGGGGGTTTGTGGTGCCGGTGTTTGGTGGTGGTGGTGGTGGTGGTGGTGGTGGTTGTGATGTGTGCGTTTCTGTGGTGTGCTGCTGTCCTTGCTGTGTCACTGTGTCCTCTCCTCTCCTCTCTAGTTTGCAATGTTGCAAGGGGTTGTGGTCTGTGGGAGTGCTGCTTTTGTACTTACCTATGTGGGTGTGTCCTCATGGTCTGTTGTTTTCAGGTGTGTTGTGTCTGGTGTTCTGGCCTTTGTATTTTTTGTTTGTCCAGGGGGTGTTTTCGGGATGTGTACTGTGCTTGTGTATTTGTGCGTGCCTTGCTGTATGGACTTGTTGGCCATGTTGTGTGCGATTGTTTTTGTCAGCGGATGGTTTCTGTGCAGGGACGTGGGCGCCATGGCTTCTGCCGTGTCAATTCTCATCGGCGTTGTTTGCGCTGGCGGGCGGTATATTTGTGGTTTACCCGCGCTCATGGCGGTGCGATCGTAATTTCACGTGCGGTGTGTCGGCCGTGAGGGCGGGCGGTTTTGTGTTGTCGTGCGTGTTTCCGTCCGTGGCGGGCGGTTTGACTCCGACTCGGACGAGGGCGGGAGGTATCTTGTGTGGTTTTTCCGGCGATGGCGGTTTTCGGTTTGTGTATTCGTAATGGCGTGGTCGGTGTTCAGACGGTGTGTGCGGGCGGATTTTTGCCGCTTTCATGCCTGGCGGATTTTTTCACGCCCGGTATCGTAATGGGCCTTAAAGTTAGTAATATCGATAGCAAAAATATCGATGTTAATAATATCGATGTTTGTTAGTGTTATGTATTTTAGTATGTATTTTATATGTATGTGTTCCACATGTTTTATGTTTTGTATTTTTTTTTAAATATATGTATTAATTGTTTAGAAGTTAGTAATTTTTTTTAAAGTAAATTTTGCGTTTTATGACCGTAGCGGGTTGTGGGTTTATAGGGGAATAGGGTGGGAAGTAATTTAATTATAGTAAATTAAATCATAATTTTTAGAAATTATTAATTATTTTTAAATACATTTTGCATTTTAGTTCTGTAGCAGGTTGTGGGTTTATAGGGGAATAGGGTGGGAAGTAATTTAATTGTAATTAAGTAATTATTAATTTTAATTTATTGGTATTAATAATTAATTTATTGTTAATTAATTATTAATTGGTAATTAATTTTTATTAATTGATTAATTGATAATTATATTAATTGTGTTAATTTTTTATTGGAGTGGGTTGTGGGTTGATAGGGGAATAGGGTGGGAACTAAATTAATTATAATACATTAATTAATACATTTTTTTTTGGGTATTGCTAATTAATTTATTGTTTATTAATTATTAATTGGTAATTAATTTTTATTAATTACTTAATTGATAAATATATTAATTGTGTTAATTTAGTTTAGGAGCGGTTTGTGTGTTTATAGGGGAATAGGGTGGGAAGTAATTTATTATAATTAAGTAATTATTTATTAATATTTATTGTTATTAATAATTAATTTATTGCTAATTAATTATTAATCGGCAATTAATTTTTATTAATTATTATTTTTGGTATTGATAGTTAATTTATTGTTTATTAATTGATTAATTGGTAATTAATTTTTATTAATTGATTAATTGATAATTATATCAATTGTGTTAAATTTTATGCAGAGTGAATTGTGTGTTTATTGGGGAATAGTGTGGGAAGTAATTTAATGTTATTAAAGTAATTATTAATTTTAATTTATTGGTATTTATAGTTAATTTATTAATAAATCATTATTTTATTTAAATAATTATTTAATTGATAAGTATGTTATTTTTAGCCCCTACGCTATCCAACACTTTCCCTACTGTTGCACTCTCTGGAGTGGGAATAGTAATTTTTAACCCTATGCTATCCAACACTTTCCCTACTGTTGCCCTCTCTGGAGTTGGAATAGCAATTATAACCTTTACGCTATCCAACACTTTCCCTACTGTTGTACTCTTTGGAGTGGGAATAGTAATTTTTACCCCTACGCTATCCAACACTTTCTCTACTGTTGCACTCTCTGGAGTTGGAATAGTAATTTTAACCCTTTCGCTATCCAACACTTTCCCTACTGTTGCACTCTCTGGGGTGGGAATAGTAATTTTTACTCGTACGCTATCCAACACTTTCCCTACTGTTGCACTCTCTGGAGTGGGAATAGTAATTTTGCCCCTACGCTATCCAACACTTTCCCTACTGTTGCACTCTCTGGAGTTGGAATAGTAATTTTTACCCCTACTCTATCCAACACTTTCCCTACTGTTGTACTTTCTCGAGTTGGAATAGCAATTATAACCCCTAAGCTATCCAACACTTTCTCTACTGTTGCACTCTCTGGAGTGGGAATAGCAATTTTTACCTCTACGCTATCCAACACTTTCCCTACTGTTGCACTCACTGGAGTGGGAATAGTAATTTTTACTTCTACGCTATCCAACACTTTCCATACTGTTGCACTCTCTGGAGTTGGAATAGTAATTTTAACCCCTATGCTATCCAACACTTTCCCTACTGTTGCACTCTCTGGAGTGGGAATAGTAATTTTTACCCCTACGCTATCTAACACTTTCCCTACTGTTGCACTCTCTGGAGTTGGAATAGTAATTTTAACCCCTACGCTATCCAACACTTTCCCTACTGTTGCACTCTCTGAAGTGGGAATAGTAATTTTTACCCCTAAGCTATCCAACACTTTCCCTACTGTTTCACTCTCTGGAGTTGGAATAGTAATTTTAACCCCTACGCTATCCAACACTTTCCCTACTGTTGCACTCTTTGGAGTGGGAATAGTAAGTTTTACCCCTACGCTATCCAACACTTTCCCTACTGTTGCACTCACTGGAGTGGGAATAGTAATTTTAACCCTTTCGCTATCTAACACTTTCCCTACTGTTGCACTCTCTGGAGTGGGAAAGTAATTTTTACCCCTACGCTATCCAACACTTTTCCTACTGTTGCACTCTCTGGAGTGGTTATAGTAATTTTTACCCCTACGCTATCCAACACTTTCCCTACTGTTGCACTCTCTGGAGTTGGAATAGTAATTTATACCCCTACGCTATCCAATATTTTTGTGTATTGTTTTAGTTAATGTTGTGTATAATTTATTTTTAAAACATTAAAAATATTGTAGTTTTTTAATTTGTTATATATATTTTTTATAATTTTATTTATATTAGTTTTGTATGTGTATATATGTATTTATAATTTCTAAAATGTTTTTAACAATGTATGTTATTAAAATAATTATTTATGAATATTATTAAGTATATATATTATATTTTATATGTATATGTTTAATTTATTTTAACATTATATGTATTAGTTATTATTTTTAAACATTTTTAAATATTTTTAACTGTTTCTTTTAATTATATGTATTATTTACTTTATTTTACATTATTTTTTTAACATTTAAATAAAACGATATTTTTGACAGAGATATTTTTGACATCGATATTTTTTCTCGATATTTTTGTACTTACCATGATGTAGATAGGATGTCAATATTCTTGACTTCGATATTTTTGTCACGATATTTTTGTACCTCGATATTGTTGTAGTCGATATTTTGTCAGTGATTCCCTGTTGATGTTGAGGCTTTCGCCCAGTTAGCGGCTTTGGTCATGCAGACAGTGAACTTGTTTCTAGTGTTGGGGGTCTTGTCCGAGAGGGAGAATATGAGCTGCATGTCATCATTGGTGTAGGAATGTTGATGTCATGTGTGCAGATGACGTTGACCAGCGGGATCATGAACTCTTTGAAGAGAATGGGGCTGAGCGATGAAACTTGAAGCACTCCACAGATGAGGCAGCGCACTTCCAAGGAGTAAGGTACCAGCCTGACAGCTAGTATTCTATCCGTTAGGAAGGAACAGATTCAGCAGAGAGCTGATCCTTGGATGCCATCCTATCTCGTGCATGCTTCTGATGAGGAAGAGTGTAACATCGTCTCAAATGCTGCAGAGACTTCCAGGAGAATGATTGCTGCTCTGTCTCCTCTGTCAAAGATCATGCGGAAGTTGTATGTGGCACAGATGAGTGCTGTTGTTCTAAGTTAAGCTTGTCTGCTCTGTGACATTGCTACCACGGGCTTGAGTTCATGTTATCTTAGTGACTCTGAGGAATCACTCTGACAAGGTTGTGATTATTACTTGGGGTGGATGGTCACCCACCCCAAATAATAATCCAATTTCTACAAAGCAAATAAACAGCATTTATGTGCATCTCAAAACAACAGGCTAATAGTTGCCCAGAAATCCATATCTCTAAAACTGGATTCAATAGAAAACACTTATAATAAATAATAATAATATTTGTAAAGCGCGAACATATCACCCCTTTAGGTTTCAAGGCGCTGGGGGTCATCGGGGAGATTAAGTGAGCTATTGCCCAGAGTCACATGATGCTGAGCTGACCTGCCGCCAGCAATTGAACCGTGAGCCCCGCGCTCCGGAGTCAGCCGCTCTGGCCACTGAGCCACACCTCTCCCTAATAGAAAACCCTTGGACCTGGAATTTACATTAGGTGTAAGGCCCGACTATCCCAAGCATGTGATCTTGAGCTTACGCACATCTCACAATGTTTTTATAAGTTAAACAGACTAGCCCAAATTGCTTTTCAAAATTATGTCCAAGGGAACATGTCATCCGAGATTGTTACCTTTTATGGAAAGTAGGTCGTTAAGCTCAAAGCCCGAAATTTTCCAAGTCATTCGATTTTTCGAAAATCCAAGATCTTCCATTCTTAATATTCTGTTACTAAATAACTTACAACAAAAATATAAGTCGATAATTAAATAGGATGGCTGGCCCATTCCTCTTGGTTTCCATTTGTGAAGAAAATGAAAGGCAAATCATCCAATGGAACTTATAAAGGTCCCAATTTGGGCTCAGAGATCCGATGGAAGGACTGGTGGAAACTTCAAAGGAACAAAAAAACGGAGGCTTGTCAATTTAGGACTATTTCAAACTCCCCAAATGCAGAAGTAAACGCTTGAACACAATAAAAACAATCTGTAAACGTTTTTAACTTCAAGACTCACATTTTTGGAGATTTTTTGTTCGTACTATTTCTACACTTGAAAAAATGTCTAATAACATGTTGACTGAAGCACATCACCATGATGTTACCCTCTGAAGCTGCTTTCCTCCTCATTGCACTGACATGCATACACACTAGTGAAAAAATCCATTGAACGTGTAAACATTTAAAATAAAAGAAACTACCCAGGCGGCACTGGACTATTCCAATGCTTGCTTGACAAGGGTGGGCCAACTATTGAGGTCAGACTGGTGCAGGCTTCCCAGAAATCACATGAAGAACTACACCTCTTCCGTAAAATGCACCTGCAAGGTAGGAAATAGAGGAAATGACAGTACTGGCCACAAGTAACACACCCTTCTGTAGACAGACGAAATACAAACAGCAATTAAGCCCTCAGTGAAGTGAACCTTGAGCCACTCCAGCTTGGCACCTACCCTGGAAACAGGAGCAAAATATTAATGCATGAACCAGGGGCGACATGTACGAAGGAAACATTTTGCGAGTTCCTAAGTGCGACTTTTTGCGACTCACATTTAGGAACTCGCAAAATGCGATGTACAACAGTGTCTCAGACACTGTTTGAGATTCCCAATGGGGTCGCAATTCACCTGCTTCATCAATATTCATGAGGCAGGTCGCAATTTGCAACCCATTGGGAATGGCCTGTAAACACAGGAATGGTAGCTTGCTGGGGTCAGCAGACCACAATGTCTATAATTGCTTTTTAGATAAAGATTTTTTTTTAATTGAAATGCAGTCCATTTTCCCTAAAGGTAAAAGGGATGCATTTCAAAAATAAAAATGAAAAGCTACCTTTTCCTTTTTTAAGAGCAGGGACCACTGCCTGCTCTTAAAAAGTGTTGGCCCCCACATTCACAAGGGGAATGGGTCCCTTGGGGACCCCTTCCCGTTTGCTAATGGGTTACCATCTCCTTCGTGGAGTCGGTAAAATATGAATGTTTTGCGACCAGTCGCTAAACATTTATACATGCCCAGGAGACTCGCCATTAGGAAGGGATGCCCTTGAAACGCCCCTTCTTAATACCGACTCGCAAACCCTATTTTGCTAGTCGGTAATAGGTTACCGACTCGCAAAATAGGGTTAGTACATGTCAAACGACTCTTCAGCGGTCGCAAACGGCCCGATTCTCCAGTTGCAACCGCTAAAATGTGTCGTACATATGGCCTCAGGTGTCTTAAGGTACTAAAACTGAAATGCCAGGGAATATTAATAGTGGCATCTGATTTTCATCAGCCTTTGCAAAAAGAATCCAAACCTTCTTGTACTTCAAGTGCATCTTTGCTATACCCGTGGAGTGGAGTAGGCCTGATTGCAAGGCAAGTATGTTTTTCAGAAAGCTTAACTTGTCACTATAAAAAGCAGAGTGACCTTTCACATTGTCACTGATGGGAAGGGTATGCCCAGACGTGGGTCCCGTGCTCACTGCGCCACTGGATTCAAGCTAGCCTGGCTGATGAGGGGTGATACCCCCAAACCGGTCCCAGGATGCTTGTTTTCGGTCCAGGGAGGACCTGGCCTGCCAGTTCGGGCTGGACTGTTCCCATGAGGAGCAGGGTCCAAACTGGGGTGGCATGTTGAGCAAAGAAACGATGGATTAAACCCAGATCTGTGACTAGGGGTGAATGTTTGCATTGTTCAGCATTCCGTCCATCATCAGTTCTTTTTACTTTATTATAGCAGGCACAGAGGCGGCAAAAGCAAAGAGAAAGGGAAAGAGTGAAGATGGAGAGAAATCAGGAGAGAGAGGAGTGAATAGATTGAAAGTGAGATAGCTTGGAAAAAGTGACTGTGGCTCCTTGGAACATATTTGCCTGCTTTTGGTTCGCACTCCAGCCCTGCAGTCAGACATGTGAATACAAATATTTGGTTATTTCTCCAGTTGTAATAGTAATTCACCCCCAGTACACACCCATTAATTATCAATCAAATACTAGATCTAAAAGAGGCTCGCCTGAGTAATAATGTACCTATCAATCATTGGATAATCACAAGACCCGTATCTATCGCATCATATCTTCCAGTAATGATATCTACTGTCGGATCACTGTGTGCTACTGAAGTGTGGGATCCTCGGGAAGCATCATACCTTTTTGAGTTTACATTGAGATCTATACTCTTGTCACTCGTTTCAAATTTTCAACCAGATCTGGTCAGTTCAGCATATTAATTACATATGATTCAAGAAGTTATTTCTCTATATGTTAACCTCTATCCTTCTAGACTTTCAACCAAAAAATAAACAAAACATGTGGCTTGTGAATTGACTCATCTAGGCTGCATCTAAAATAAATCCTGTGCTATGGCTTGCTTGTTGTCAGGCTCCAGTATTCCTGTCAAATATCAGCCCTTTGGGCCAACATTATTAAGTTCTTTCCAGAATACCGCTGAGTCTCATCCAATCTGTATATACAAACCTCCCCTCTCTCTATGGATTGGGGAAGGTCTCAAATGCATTTAATACTTCTTCCCATAAATCTGAGAGTCAGCGCATCCGGATGCCCCTCTCTTCTTCCCTCCGAGTACAGTGCCTTCAAACTTGGCCCATTTTGTAACTGCATTCACAAAATCTGCCCTCCCTTGTGTTCCATGTCAATGCTATTACTCTTATAGCTAACGCATGCCATATCAAGAACTTTATTACCCCCCTTTTGGGGTTTAGGGCATTGAAACAAACTCAGGAGGTTGATGGTTGGGGATTGGTTGGTGATTGGTGATTCGGTGGAGCTTATACACACTCTTGGGGTCATAGGAAATGTGTGCATGAGTGTGTTGTTTAGGTATGAATGAAAGACAGTGAACTAGTGAGTTAGCTAGGTGTGGTATTATTCTCCTGGCCCACTTAAGATTTAGAAACAGTGGCTATTACATTTTCTTTTTTTAGGTATTTTTTTTTTTACTAAACATCTCTTTATTAGCGGTTTTATCATACAGAGACAAAGACAAGCGTTACACCCACAGTGTAGCAGAGCAGCAGTATACCATTACATCGCAACTAACATAAACCACCAATCATAGTAAAGCTGTTTCACACATCATTTGTGGTAGTAGAGTCGCCAAACGGCGTAGAATACTCCGGGGAATACCAGTGCAGCTTATTCAGAAAAACAACATTGAAGACAACAAAATTAAATAAAACAGTAACATACACTAAAAACATGTTGATCTAGGTTGAAGGGAAGCATCTATCCCACATAGTTAGCCCAAGGGTAAGGGGTAAGGGGGATCAGGGGATAGAAGGGAGGCATATGAGGTTCAGACCATGTGCAACGGCTATATCAAATAGTTGGAGTGCTTTAAGTCTAGGAGGAGTGAAACGAGTGTTCCAGATGCGAGAAATATTGTATGAGAGGTTATTATTATTATTATTCAGCATTTATTAAGCGCATAGCTACCCTAAGGCATCCCAGCGATAGCGGCCGAACAGGAGGGAGACTGAGAAAATTATATGGTAGAATGTTGAAATAACCTTGTTTTAAGAAGTTTTCGAAAGGAGAGATGGCGGGATTCCGAGCAAAGGTGAGGGGGCAGGGTGTTCCAGAGTCTAGCTACATTATAAGAGACAGATCTTCTTCCACTTCTTACCCTCTTGATTTTGGGAATGACTGCGAGGTTAAGATTAGCCGAGCAAAGGCATTTCCTGGGGCAGTAAAAGGTAATGAGGGAGCTATTGATTACTGGGCCCTTTTCCCATAGGGTCTTATGGGCTATACACAAAGATTTGAATTTTACTCTTTCCAGAATTGGCAACTAGTGTAGGGTCTTCAGGGCCGGCTTGGCCGACTGGGTTTTAGGAATTCCAAGCAACAGCCATGCAGCGCAGTTCTGCGCGACTTGGAGTTTCCTTGTCATTGCTTTAGGTGCTCCTAGGAAAAGAGAATTGGCATAGTCCAGATGAGAGAGGACCAAGGCCTGGATCAGGATTCTCCTTACCTCCAAAGGAAGGAGAGGGAGAACTTTCAGGAGCAGTCTGAGAATGCCGAAACAGGCACCTGCCAGTTTCACTGCTTGGTGGTCAAATTTAAAGGAGTTATCCAACCAAACTCCCAAGCTTTTGATCTTAGTGTTGGGGGTTGGAGCAGGGCCAAGGCAAATTGGCCATGTCTGTTTAAGATCCATGCTAGTGCCCAAGAGCATTAGTTCAGTTTTTCCTCCGTTGAGCCTGAGGCAGGAGTGTTCCATCCAAATGGCCACTTTTTCCAGACAGGATTCAAAATCATAGGGAAAGTTCCGAGGACCGTTGAGGGCGATTACCAACTGCGTATCGTCAGCATAAGTGACAATTTTAATCCCATAAGGCAGGATGATGTCAGCAAGTGGTCTCATATACACATTGAATAATGTGGGGCTCAGAGACGAGCCCTGGGGGACTCCACAGCTGAGTGCTAGACTCCTAGAAGTCGACTCCCCTGAGAAAACCTGGAATGTTCTACTGTCTAAGTCAGATTGGAGCCAGGTAATTGCACCACCAGGTTGCCAGGTGTGAGCAAATTTACCCTCAGTGCAAGTTATTTTATGAGAGAGAAGTTCCATAGCTAGGACGTGCCACATGCGTGTATACCATTGAGCTATTGGAGGGACATTGGGGTTTTCCCAATGTACAGCTATTAATTGCTTGGCATCACCCAACATGTGGCTAATTAGATGCCATTCAGCATGTGTCATGGCTTGCATGTGTGGGGGCCGGACCCCAAGGATTACCGTTGAATAGGACTCCAAGAGCGGAAAGCCCACAGTCCCTCTGATTTGGCCAAGAATTTCTTTCCAGAAGGTTGCAATGATTGAACAGGACCACCATATGTGTAGGAAGTCTCCTGGCTAGAGGTGCAATGCCGACAGAGGGGCAAAGAAGCGGGGAAGATGATGTGTAAGCATGTTGATGTTAGGTACCAGCATGTCATTACTTTACATGGCGTTTCACATTGTGCTATGCTTTTGTGAATCAGAGGGATATCATGCCAGAGTTGTTCCCAGTGCTTCGTACGTATGTCTTCTCTAATATCCATGTGCCATTGTGTTTGGTAGGTGTGTGGGTGGGACGGTGTATAGTGTTGGAGTACCTGATATGTATGAGAGATAAGCCCCCGAGTCCCGTTAAAAGACCGAAACAAGGTCTTGAAAGCAATAAGTGGCATGTCACTCCCTGGGCGTTAGGTGGGTAAAGAGCCCAATGATGCAATTGAAAATACTGTAGCCTACTGGTTTCAGGGAGGCGGAACTCTTGTCAACATTGGTTAAAGGTTTTAATAGATTCGCCCTCGAACAGCTAGGTATTTTTTTTAATGAATATTTGATATTTGATGGACTATGGGGCTATTAGTGGTGGTGGTGTTCTATTTTTCTATTTTTACTTTTGGCACAATTCTAGGGTTTTGACACAGTTTGGTGGTTGGTGATTGGTGATGCAGTGGAGCCTATAATGGAGTTATATTGGTAATTAAGT
Source organism: Calotriton arnoldi (assembly GCA_963921515.1). Lineage (NCBI taxonomy): Eukaryota > Metazoa > Chordata > Amphibia > Caudata > Salamandridae > Calotriton > Calotriton arnoldi. The sequence goes on along the minus strand of CAWUFW010001899.1, from coordinate 69,735 downwards.
ACTTATGAAGGTACTGCTCATTTAATTACGTTTGCCTGACCCTTATATGCAGATGTTTCTTATTTTATTGGAAAATATTGCATTTGTCATTGCTGAGTGAAAGAAGAAAAAAGTGATGAACATAGGTTCTGAAGGAAGCTGCTTAGGAGAACTCAATCTCCACAGAAATGTATGTTGACCAGTATCGTTTGGTAAATGCCAGGCCAAGACGCAACAATGGAAGAATGAAAAAGGAGTGGTCTCTTAGTAGAGCTTTTGAAGGACTATTGGGGGTCACGGGAAATGTGTGTATAGAGTGTGTATGAGTGTGTTGTTTAGGCATGAATGAGAGACAGTTATTTAGATGTTGTACTTTTGGCGGGATAAATGAGTATGGCTTGGGAGTTTGTAAGAAAAATATGAAGAAATAATGGTGTATAAAAAATGACAGATGTGTAAATGAAAGAAAGAAAAAGTGCATATAAAAAATGAAAGACATGTAAATGAAAGTAATTTATGAATAACAAAATAAATATTTGAAGAAGTTTTTGGGGGTCAGTGACTATGATGGATTAATTCCATTTATCAATGTAGATGGGTTAAGCAGGAAAGTTTATTTATAATTGAAGCCCTTTCTTGTGTCTCTATAGATATGATATGATATTGTTTAGAAGTATACCCACCAATTCAGGCCCTCACAACTGGAGGTGGGAGTCTTCTATATTTATGTTTTTTCTAGTTTGAGCCGATTAGAGCATAGATGGCAAGAGAGTCTGTATAAGTAAGGATGTACAACAAGGCCACAGAATGATAAGCAAAGGTGTCGTTACAATGGCAAAAATCCATAGATGACAACCTGTGTGGCGAACTGGCAGATAAACGTAAAGTAACAGACCTATTGTTTTAATAAGACAAACACCCAAATCAAACGTATTGCTCAATATAGTGATTACTACGCTCTGTTTCAACATCACTTTGAGGATAGTAAGTCAGCAAAAATGAAAAGCTACATTTAATATAGTCTGGTAAACCGCCAACAGTTCACTGCTACCTGCCTGGGTGAGAGCTGTGTCAAGGAGAAACATCGCTGGGGAGACTCCAACTCCCATAACTCCCTGCAAGAGGATTGGTGCTGAAAAGTGCGCCGGGAGCTCGCGGTCGTGTAAGCCTCCAGCAGTTTACTGCTACCTGCCTGGAGGAGAGCCGTGTCAAGGAGAGACATCGCTGGGGAGACTCCAACTTCCAAAACTCCCTGCAAGAGGATTGGTGCTGAAAAGCGCATCGGAAGCCCGCGGCCGTGTAACCTGCCAACAGTTCACTGCTACCTGCCTGGGGGAGAGCCGTGTCAAGGAGACACATCGCTGGGGAGAATCTAACCCCCATAACTCCCTGCAAGAGCATTGGCGCTGAAAAGCGCGCCGGGAGCCTGCGGCATGGGACGCGCCCAGGTGAAGCCCGCGCCAAGGACGGGCCCGTCCACGCCCATTGGCGCTTGAAGGAGACTGGGCTGGGCCCCCCTCTAACATGTTATCTTCCTTTTCAATATAACTGCAAGCATAATGGGCAGGAAAATGACGAGTCAAGCTGCGACAGAAGAGGTAACGATTACTTCGTTGGACAATTTCCTGGCTAAAGCTAAAACTGCATTAGATAAGGAAATCGTGTTAACCGAAAAATGGCTGTCCATGGGACCAGGGGATTGTCAATCTGCCCCCATACTGCCATCTACTCAAGCCTCCCTAGTAGCACCTACAGTTGCCTACCCCATTGCCTGCAAGCTCTCTGAACCTGTTGTGGCTGTTTGTACATCCCCCACAACGCCTCAGCCTCCGCTTAAAGTAACTGGAGTCGCCGCAAAAAGGAAAAGGGGGCCGACTAACCAGCTTTACCCCTTACGGTCAAAAAAGCAACAAGGGGTAATCCCTTAACTGGTGCCGTATCTACATCTACCCCTGCCCCCCAACCGAGTGATACTTTACCGACTGTGCAGCTACAAGAAGTCGAAGCAATTTTTAGAAAACTACTAGACCCACTAGTTTCTCGCTTGGATGCTATCAATTGTACAATTGCCGATTTAGTAACTAATGGTAAGATATCACAAATAGGGAGGGGGAGCCTGGTATCTCCAACTAATGTAAATATTAACGAAGGCTCTACTGTTTTAAATCCTCATCAGGGGGAGCACACAAAACATGTTGTAAATTGTCGTAATACAGTTAGCTCCCATACAGGGCACCCACGAAATATGGGTATGACGTTTCCAGCCCGCCCTAGTTTGGCTAGTAACACACAGCAGCCGCAACAGATGGCTGATGTAGATACTCAATCCACCAAACATCAAGCCCCAAACAATAGATCTCCTAGACATGAGCAACATATAAACACCATAAAGAGAAGTAAACCACTGTTTTTTAATTTACAACCGGCAGCATGCCCTTTTGTGATAGTTTTAGTCATCGCCCCTCCTCTTAGATTACAACAAATTGAAACAATGACTCAACTGTTGGCCAAAGCTAACATAGGCCATCTAATTCAAGAGCACCTGATCATGGCCAGAAGAATCCCATGGGTAGGCCCAGACCCAAAAACAATTGAAAACGATTGTATCGTTCTCAATTTTGAAAGTCAATGGCTGGTGAGGGACCTACTACGGGACCTACCATCAGCACCTTACCCCTGCACGCAGATATTTGCAGTTCCATTAGGCTTTTTCTACAAACCTCATGCTATCTCTAAAAATAATATACAAAACACAATAATTCCTGAGTACAATTATACACCTCCCTCTGGTAAACAGTAACATACCATTAGCAAACAGATTTGATCTGTTGGGGGGTATGGATAGAAGTGATTGACATACTGCTTATCCTGACATATTCCCTCCCCCGAGCACATCGGAAGGTGGAGCCCCAAATGTTCCTATAGATGAGGGGGGCCCTATAGATGGCAATGGATCGGCCTCTTTTACTCCTGTCTTGCCTAGTTTGACATCTATCAGTCAGATGGGAGGAATGCTTGTCACAGCCCAAACAAGGTGAAATTTCTTTACTTTCTTGGAACATAGCAGGCTATAGCAATAAAAAAGACAGTTGGGCCTGGGAAGATGAATTACGGAATGCCAGCATTATTTGCCTACAGGAAACCTGGGAACTACATCCAATTTTTATAAATGGCTATCGTTCCTTCTGTACTCAGGCAGTTCCTTCGAATTCCGGTAGAGCAAAGGGTGGCTTATTAACTCTCATTGCTAATACTATTGCTTTTGATAAGGTAGTTTTCCTGAATAGCTCTGTCTACTTTCATATCGTCATGGCTGTAGGACGCGGGAGTTCTGACCTTCTGATACTAAATTTTTACAATAATAATTTTGTAAACCCAACGGAAGTGGTTACCGACATGGGTCGTATCATGGAAGACTTGCTTTCCCAACACCCGAAACCACTTTCCATTATATGGGTTGGTGATTTTAACACACATATATATGTAAATACTCTGATTCAAACATAAGTGGGATAAGTGATCAGAGGGGGAACACGCTCGATCATTTTAATCACAAATTTATCATAATGCTTTAAACAAATTGATGATAGCATGGGATTTAAATATTGTTAATGCAACCTGTCTTAGCACGGATCAATTGACTCCAACATTTTTCAGGTCAGGTTCTGCTTCATGCATTGATTTTATATTGTTTCCTTTGTCAATGAACAGTGTCTCAGCGAATTGTGAGGTTGTGATGACTGAATTAAGTGACCATGTCCTATTATATTTTGCTTTTAATTGGTTTCTCCCTAAGAGTGCAGGAGTTAAAGTTGTACCCAAACCATACATAGCTAGGAAAAATGGTTATACTTTAAAATGGGAGAACATAGTCCCTAGCCAAATGCTCCCTAAAATTGTGTCCTTGTCTTATCAAGAGATATTTTCTTGTCTAGACCATCCCTCTAATAGTACACAAGTTGTAGCAGCTTTAAGTAGTATCCTAAATGTCAGAAGAGACCTACTTACTCGTCAAACTGCCCGGAAAAATCCCCCCTCTCCTAAGTGGTTTGATAAAAACTGCTCTCAAGCATCAGTGGCCTTGTGGAAAGCACTTAAATCGTGCCCTAGGGACCCAAATATTATTAAAAACCTCAGGTCTACATATAAAACTGCAAGGCGGGAGAGAAAAAGAGCGGTCTCTATGGAAGCTTGGGAGAACTTGAGAATAGCCTTGATATCTAACGATAGTAAGGCATTCTGGCAGATGGTTAATTCCCCGTTTCTACGGGGGTCAAAGGGGCCTACTTTAGATCTTCACATAGACGAGGCTACTTGGCTGACTCATTTCCAGAAGATATTTCACAAAGAGACAGCTGACATCGAGGAGACTCCAGAGTCTCCTTTGGAAGGCTCCTCGGCAATGGAGTTCTCCTTGGACAAGATAAATCTAGTATCATCCCAATCCACTGCATTGAAGGCTGCAGGCCTAGATGGGGTCCCGGTGGATATTTTTCTGACTAATAGGGAGTTGTGGGCTCCAGTCTTGACCATAGCTTTTAATGCCATAGCGAAAATTGGCCCTCTCCCGTCCTGGAGTCAGTCTGTAATAATTCTAACCTACAAGAAGGGAAATGGAGCTGACCCAGTTAATTATCGCCCAATTTCCCTTCTGGATAGTACAGCCAAATTGATGGGCAGATTTTTATTAAATAGACTGGAGGAATGGGCAAGGGAATGGGCAAGGGAAAATAATATACTTGCGGAAGCCCAATATGGCTTTAGGAGGGGGAGGAGCATGACGGATCAATGCCTTAACCTTGCATTGATCACAGCTAAATAAGTTACTGCAAAGAAAGGCCAAATTTATATGGCGTTTATGGACTTGTCCGCAGCCTTTGACTGTGTGTCCCACAGTAATCTGTGGGACACTATGGATTCAATGGGCGTGGGCTCCTCCATAACTCTCTTTATTACAACCTTATATAGTCAAGCAGAAGCTGTGATCCGATACGGGAAAAACGGAGAATGCTCGAAGCCTTTCAGGATTGAAAAGGGGGTGAGACAGGGCTGCGTTCTTGCCCCCTTTCTTTTTTCTTTATATACGAACAAGTTACCTGAGGTCTTGAGCGGAAAATGCAAGGATGTCCCAATGACAGGTCAAATATCAGTCCCCGGCTTTACGCGGATGACGCGGTCTTGTTGGCAAGAACCCCAATAGCATTACAGTCTTACATTGAGTCTTACTCGACCTATATGGCTGATCTTGGTTTATCTGTTAACAAATCCAAGTCATATGTGATGGTCTTTGGCATGGAAAATAGGAAAAAACCCATGCGATTTCACATAGACTGCAGAACCCTGGAGAGATTAGAAAATGTCTCGTATCTGGGCATCCTTTTCGATGACAAATTAAAATGGTCTGCAATGGTCAGAAATAGAGGGAGTCAGATGTCTAGAAGTATAGCTGGCCTTTGGAAGTTTGCTCTAAATTTGGGGAATAATCCAATTAAAGAAATATTAGAAATTTACTCAGCAAAGACACTATCTATAGCGACCTATGAAGCGACAGTCTGGGGTGTAGCACACGTTGACTCTCTCCAAGTGATAGAGGATAAGTTTTTAAAAAGATTGTTGGCTATTTCCAGTTCTTGCCCAAACATCATAGAGCATAAGGAATTGGGTGTTTCATTTATTTCTGACACTATAAAATTGCACCCCTAATTGCATGGCTATCAATATGGAAAAGGGAAACAGTATTCCTGAATCAAACAGTGTTAAAGGATGTTTCATCCCTGTATCAAGCCCTTTCTATCTCGTGGCTAGCCTATGTGAAACAATCCTTTAGTGGGCTGGGTTTAGAGTATTTGTACGACTCACCGTCTCAATGTACATCCTTTCCTAAAACCTGTTTAAAGGAACTTTTTATTGCCAAATGTACACAGGATAGATAGCAACATAATCAAAAGAATTTTCAGTTAATGCGTATCGAGCATTACCGTCTGTGGCAACTGGGCATCTATCCTATCTTTAATTTGTCACTAATAGCAGACATCGTTTTATTTTGGCGAGATTCAGATTGAACTATATCACATTAATGGTTGGTTATCCAGCACAATCTTATACAGTAAACCAGTTGGTGCCCTGTCCATGTGATGGTTCTGATGGAGCAAGGATTCGAGAAAATTAAACTTGCTTGAAGAAATCCTCCATTAACTTTTACTAATCGTTAAAACTGTAGATAAGACGAAACTAATATACACCAGACACCGACACATGGGGAGAGAAGCTTTCGCATGCTTAAACTAATGAAGAGTAAAAAGCAACGCGACTCAAACCGGCTTTAATTTGCGAAAACGCTTTGCGCAAGTGCGAAACTGAATTCCGTAGAGATAACGTGACTAACTCGCTTTGAGAGGGAAAACCTCGCACATGCGCAAGAAAAGCTAACACGTGGTCTTGAGGTACCGCATGCCCCGCATCTGCTTGCTTGAATTTAAAAGAAAGCTGCTGTTGTTAACGCTTTTGCCTAAGAGAGATAATAACAACATGGGATAGAGTAGAAGTGGGTGGTGAACAGTGAGAATTATATGTATAAGAAAATAACATCTGTTTATGATTCCTTTATATAATAGTGAACATTCGGGCCTGCTAAGAGCTTGACAGAAAAAGAAAATGGTGATGGATGACCAAAAGTTGCGCATGCTCAGAGAGTCCATGGTGTGACCGGGTGACCAAAAGAGCTGAATGACTGCCAAGAATCAAGGAAAGAAGACATGAGAAAAAGATGACATGTATAATTCGTCTATGTAGTCTGTATTGAATAAATTATTGCAGATGGCAACAATATATGCATGGGAAGAGGACAATATGAATGAGCTAAAGGGGAAGGGCTAGCTAACAATAAATGTCTTAATAGAAATTAATATGTCAGTATGGTGTGAAGAAAACTCCCCTACCTCCGTCCAATCATATTCCGTATTTTAGTGAAATTTGCAACTCTTGAGGGTGGGACATGTAGAAATAAAGACTATAACTAGAGTAAGTTGAGTTAAGTTAGTAGCTCATTGACGGTGAGAGAGAGAGACGAGTATGCTGCATCGGGAGAGAGCATCTTAGATGAGAGAGAGAGAGGCGAGAGCAGACTGGGAAGATTCAGATCCGAAATGACAGCCTGATTAGATTCGAAGATTTGCGGAAGAATATCGAGGAGGGAGAGAGTGTAAGAGAGGAATCGCCCTGGTGCGTCGGGTTTGTAGAAGAGTCTAGTAAGTATTAGCCCTGTCCTGATCCTGTCCTTTAGTTTTTGTTTCCTGATCCTAAGTCAGGGGACCTCCACCATTCCTTTGGCCAGAGGGTTGGTTTTCCGGCCATCTCTTATTAGGTAAATTATATTCTATCTCAAATTTGCATATTTCTTTGCAAATGTACGTTAATATGTGTCTTTTGTCTCTACATCTATCCACTCTTATGCATTGATTTTGTTGAATGAGGTTGTGTAATTGAATGTATTTTGCTAAATGAAATTTCTCTCTCACTCCCATTGAAGAATGATGGAATTTGCACTGTGAATCTGTAATGATGAGCGTTCAACTTTATGACTGAAAATTTAGATAAAGCTTATAAATCTTACTCAGAGTCTGTGGTCATTTCACTAAGAGCAGTGAATTAGTTAAGAAATTGTTAATATCACCATCAACTAACTCAACTAATGGTCCATCGACCAGAGGAAGAGTGTTGATTCGTGAAGATTAGATAGGCATTGAAATGTCACTTTAACCTGATTTGTGGTTACAGGGACATAACTAATCAGAACTTAGGTGAATTATAAAACTTGACCCCCCAGCGAAGCGTCCAGGGAGTGTGGATGAACATTATTGGATGAAATGTATATGGGCCCATTGTTGTGAAATATTCAACCCTGGGGGCTTCCGCTGGATCAGTTTTTCTGGTAGCAGAGGATGGTTATTATTGATTAGTTTGGTGATTATTGAGTTTAACTACATGTTTAACACAAAGAGTTAGTGTCGCGTTTTATGTTGTCTGGAAGTACAGGTACAGAAATACCTGGGAATCCCGTGAATGGAATTTAGAAGAGTGTGGTAAGGAAATCACACTGCAGAAGGTTACTCGTCTGTCGTCATAATACCTAAAAGCTACGGAGGTCTGTAGGTGTTAAATTAGGGACTATATCATATAACAGTAGAGTGTGAGTGATAGCGAAGGGTCCACCTGTGAAACTTTGGCCTTACCCAAAGGAGGAGTATCCCTAGAAGAGTAACAGTGGTTTTTACTCGCAGTGTAAGGAAGTACTTTTTCTTTGAAGCAAGTGAATAAACTATCTTTGGATTAGTGGGGCAGTCAGAGTAGCGCTGTTTTTACGTTGTAACTAACAGAGAATTATAAAGAAAAACTAGAAAGAAATATTGTCGTATTACCTTGTGAAGGGATGGTCAGTAGCAGGAGCCATACTGACGTCACAAAGAGCCGCGCTGGTTTTGGTTGAGACAGCGGGCGTGTAACAAGTGCAGATTGTAAAGTGAGTGTCAGTAGTAGGAGTCATACTGACGTCACAAAGAGCCACGCAGGCATTGGTCAGACAAGTGGGTGTGTTGAAAACCCTGATTGGTTGGTAGACAAGAACCGCGCTGGTATTGGTTGCAGAAGAGAATACGTAGTGAGCTCCGATTGGACTGTTGGTGTGAGCCGCGCTGGTATAGGACGAGTGTTGGAAAACAGGATATGTAAGAATACGGAAGAGTCTCTAGTTATAGCCTGCTGAAAATAATTAGTCACAGGGATCGGAAGAATGAAGCTGATTAATAAAATCAAAAATTTCTTTAAAAAGGATAAGCGTGTAGTAACCGGAGAAGGAATTCTTATGCCGCCCCTAACACGCCTGCTTCCTTTATGATGTTGGAACGAGGATATCATACTTGTGTCTGGTTGGAAAATTGGGAAGAGTATACGAAAGGTGATGGTGTTCTAGCTTTTCCTGAACATGGTACGTTTAATGTAAGGATTCTTCAGAATTTGAGAAATCGGATGAATTCATTAGAACCAAGTCCTAGGTTAACGCAGTATGAAGCTTTGGAGGAATGGGAAGTTGAGGCATTTGAACGAGAGAAATACAGAAGAGGTAGAAGAATAAATAGAGGGTTTTTACCTAGATATCCGTTTGAAACTCGAGGAGATCAGATGAAAAGATGGAGAAGAGCTGTAGTAACGGAAGGCTTGTATCCAGTGTTGATGGCTGAGGATCAAGTAGGGAGTAAGTGTAAAGAAAAAGTGAAACACATAGGTATGACAGGAACAGGATGTGAAGAATCTGATGATGAGTTATTAGAAGACGTTTTAGTTAAAAGACCTCCACCTTATCAAGAAAATGCTAGAGATACAACTCCAAGTGCACCAATGATGGGAACTCCATTAGTTCCACAAGTTTTATGTCATCCAACAGTCACCCGAGCATTACAGGAAAAAGAAAGGAATGCATTGAATAAGACAAAAGAAGAGATCATTCAGAAAATAAATCATTTAGCTTTGAATGCTGAAGCTTTGACAGTACCAGTAACAATTGGTCCTGTTATACCATTGTATGGTGATAAACAAGATACCCCGAGATTACAGACAGTGACAGTTCCACAGAATAATGCTAGGAAAGAGGCAGAAATGTTAGAAGATCAAAATAGTGAATGTGATTCGAATATCTCGTTACTAGATCTCCCTAATCTTGAAACGGTGACCGAGACCCCGAAGAGAATTACACCAGTAAATACAAGGAGAAAAGAACCGAATGTCACTCCAGTAGCAGGGAACTCTAAAGGATTTTCACCAAAAGACCTAGAGGAATGGGCAAAAGGATTAGACAAGAAAAAACCCCAAACACCAAATATAGATGTAGGCAAGTTGAAAGTGGATTTAGAAGAAATGATTATTGGTACTATAAGCTCAGACAGATTAGGTTCATATGGGGATGATGAATTGTTGTTTTTGTGTAAAAGTATAACCTGGAGAGCAAAGAATCTTCATGAGAAGATAGTAGAAGTGGCTTCTGAATTTGGAATAGACATAGAAAAGTCGAAAATATTACTGAAACCATATAGGGCAGAATTTACTGAGAAGGATTTAGAAAGTTTGAATGCGTCAGGAAGGAGATTACAGATAAAAGAATTCATGTATATTTTGAAGAAATGGGGAGATGCAGATCGATGGAGAGGTAGATGGACAAGAAAAAGGGATGAGGCAGTTACAAAGGTAACATCTGCATTCCCATTAAGAGAGACAGAACAGGTTGAAAAAGTGTGTCCAATGAGAGAAGTTCCTGGTGGTGGATATGTTCATGTTCCTTGGTCAAGACAGGATATTTTGTCTTTTACAAATGATTTCCCCAGATTGAGAGAGAAACCAATTGAATGGTACAAGCAGGTAGAAAGATTTGTGAAAGTTTCAAAGGTATTATTAAAGGATTTAGATGGCGAGTTTGACATAGTGGTACCAACTGATTTGTGGACAGAATGTTAAATTACTATTGATTGGCCAACTGAAGAGTATCCCAGAGACGCAAGGACAGGTGCGCCTTCAGATGAAGTGATGAAAAAGTATCAACAGGTGATTACTTTCTTGAAAGGGAAAATTCATCCAAAAGAAACAGATTGGGTTAAAATAGATAGAACAACTCAAGAACCAAAAGAGTCAGTACACGCATACTACGAAAGGCTGTTGCAAGTATTTGAGCAGTATAGTGGATTTGAAAATATTGGTGACAAGGATATGGGACATTTTGTGTATAGGTTTGTGTATGGATTGAGATCAGAAATTAGTCAGATGATTCAGCAGCATATGCTTTGCTGGCAGAGCAAGCCCATTGATCATATCTTGAAGTATGCGAAGTATTGTAGGGATGATATTGATGCAAAACACAAGAAACTGAAAGAAAAGATGATGTGGGCACAAGTAAAGCTAGCAAAACACCAAGAGGCACATTCTGGTTCTCAAAATGATAATCAGATGAACAATCAGAATAGTCAAGGATCAAATGGAAATAAAGGAAAAGGACGAATGAGTAGAGAAGAAGCAAAAATGAAGTTTCCTTGTCATGCGTGCGGAAAGCATGGACATTGGAATAATGTGTAGAAATGTTCAACAGAGTAATGGGGTAAATCAAAATTTAAATCCATAGATGCAGAATGAGGTGGTTGTGAACCAGCAGCAACAGCAACAGGTAGTTACTTTGCAATTACAGGTGCCACAAGCCCCTATGCCCAACCATGTGAACGCTCAGGTGCAGAGATACAGTGTGAACACCGGATTTCGTGGAGAGAGTGGTAAGAATACATAAACAATTCAACAATATTGGATGCAAAGTAATGAGAGTGATTCAGATGCTTCTCAATGACGGTGCCTGAGGGGGGAGGAAGAATGCATGCTTGGCGCATCCTTGGCGGTAGATCAGTCAGGTCCATTTGTTGATGGAAAAGTGGAAGGTAATGACATCACTTTTCTAGTGGATACTGGTGCTACCCGTTCTACTGTGAGAGCAGCAGAAATTCGAAACCTTCCCCTCTCGGGACAAACTATCCAAGTTGTAGGAGTCTCAAACAAGCAAATAAAAACCCCACTCACTAAACCAATAGAAGTGAATATTGGGAATTTCAAAGACATGGATCGGTTTGTGGTATGTGATTCAAGTCCAGTGAATTTGTTAGGGAGGGATTTGTTGTGCAAAATGAACTGCACCATCTATTGTACGCCTGATGGTATTGCTTTCCAAACATCTGATGAAGATATTGCTTTCAAAATGATGCTAGCAAAACAAGGAACAGAAGTGGATGAGATGTTTTCACTTCTTACTAAAGATAGTTTGCCTGATGAGCTGAAAAACACAGTGAAATCAGACGTGTGGGATTTTACAGGAAAGGAATTTGGTTTGATGGCAAATGTAGACCCAATTAAAATAATGGTGAAAGAAGGTGCAATTTATCCAAACACACCCCAATACAGAATGAGCCCTGAAGTAAAAGCCGGAGTTGCTCCAGTAATTGATCAAATGATTGAACAAGGTATTTTGAGAGAGATAATGGGCAGTCCTTGTAATTCGCCAATCATGGAGCTTAAAAAGCCTAGTGGCAAGTATAGGATAGTGCAAGATTTAAGGAAAATTAATAAGATAGTAGTACCCTGTTGTCCAGTAGTACCAAATCCAGCAGTGATACTTTATCAGATACCTTGTGATGCACATTGGTACACAGTGATTGATTTGCGCCAAGCATTCTTTTCGATCCCGTTACACCAGGATAGCCAATATCTCTTTGCATTCCAGTTCGGAGACCGAGGGGCCGATTCCGATCTCGGCCGGTAGGGCTCCGAATCGGATTCGGCTTTACCGGATCCGATTCGGAGGCCTTTTTTCTGACCGAGTCGTACAGTCATCCCAGCGAGCAAGTACGATGCGAGCGCACGCGAAATCGCGGACCGACTCGTTCTTGGGTCCGAACCGCTCCGACCGACTCGTACGGACACGGCTCGCACCACGCAATGGAGACGTTTCCCGACCGAGCGAGTACGATGCATGCGTCGGACGGCCGGATCGAGTCGGAGCGTCCGGCTCGCAAAAGCACCCGGAGCCGGACTTGGGGGGTCCGTGTCGGACCCCCCTGCACGCGTAGCCGCACGAGTCGAACACAGGGGGGACCCAAGGGTCCCCCCTACACATGCATGTACGGTGCGAGTCGCACCGACGCGTACCCACTGTAGGGGGCCCCCCTGTTCGCGACATGCCCATTCAGTCAATGGGAGCCCGTGTACGCATTGTACGACCGGCTCCCATTGACTTCAATGGGAGTCCGACCGAATCGAGTTGGGCAGCATACTGCCGCATCATACTCGCTCGGTCGAACTGGGGGAGTCTGGCTCGGTCAGAAATCTCTCCGGATCCGGCTCGGTCGGAGAGCTTTCCGACCCAGATCGGAATCGGCCCCCGTGTTTTGGCATGGTGTCGGGTTCCTCAAGGGTACACAGAGAGTCCCTCAATTTTCAATCAGATCCTGAAAAAGTGTTTGGAAACATTGATTATGCCAGGAAATTCAGTTTTGGTTCAATACATTGATGACCTATTAGTGGCATCAAAGACACAAGAGGCTTGTGTCACTGACACAATTGCCTTACTGAACCATTTGGCAGAAGGTGGACACAAGGTGTCACCAGAAAAATTGCAGTTTTGCCAACAAGAAGTCCAGTGTTTAGGACACAAGATAGAAAAGGGAGTCAGGAAAGTGACACCAGAGAGAATAAAAGTGATTCGACAAATGAGTCTGCCTAAAACTAAGAAAGAAGTACAAATGTTTTTGGGAGTGATTGGATATTGTCGTCAGTGGATGAGTGGATTTTCATTGCTTTCAAAGCCTTTACTAAGATTGACACGAAAGGATGTGACAGACCCGATTGAATGGGATGATGAAAGTGAGGATGCATTCATAAAATTGAGAGATTGTTTGTGTCAAGCACCAGTGTTAGGAATGCCTGATTATACGAAAGAATTTGTTTTGTTCTGTTGTGAGAGAGAAGGATGTGCACTTTCAGTGTTGACGCAGAGACATGATTGTCACGACGTCCAGTGGCATATTTTTCTGCCACTCTGCATCCAGTGGCTACGGCATTGCCTGGCTGCTTAAAAGCAGTAGCTGCTACCTGTATGAGTCTGGAGCAGAATGAATCGATTGTAATGGGACATCCCCTAAAGGTGTATGTGCCACATTCAGTCGAGATCCTTTTAACAAGGACTCGTACTCAGCATTTGACCCCTAGTCGGCTGACTAAGTATGAAAGGGTGATCCTGGGTGCTGAAAATGTAAGTGTGATAAGATGCACCACAGTGAATCCAGCAACCTTGTTGCCAGATCCATACTGTGAGGAAATAAAAGAGGAGGCTGATCATGATTGCTTGGATGTGACAGAAATGTGTACAAAGCCCAGACCGGACATCTATGATGTCCCATTGGAAGAATCAGACTATGTATTGTTTGTTGATGGGTCATGCTTGCGAAAACAAAATGGAGAACTGAGTTCTGCCTATGCTGTATGTACTGTATCTGCTATTCTAGAAGCATCCTGTCTAAGAGGAGTCAAGTCTGCACAAATAGCCGAATTGGTAGCTTTGACAAAAGCATGCAAAATTGGGAAAAAATTGAGAGTAACCATATTCACGGATAGTCAATATGGTTTTGGGGTTGTGCATGACTTTGGCCAATTATGGATGCAAAGGGGATTTCTGACTTCTTCAGGTTCTCCTATCAGGAATAGTAAAAATGTGAAAGAACTATTGGAAGCAATACAATTGCCAAAAGAAATTGCAGTTGTCAAATGTGCCGCACATAAGTCAGGAAATGATTATGTGACACGAGGCAACAAATATGCTGACCAAGTTGCACAATTTTGTGCTCGAAATACAATGGGGCCGATTCCGATCTCGGCCGGTAGGGCTCCGAATCGGATTCGGCTTTACCGGATCCGATTCGGAGCCCTGTTTCCCGACCGATTCGTACGTGCGTCCGGGCGAGCGAGTACGATGCGAAATCTCCGACCGACTCGTTCGCGAAAGCCGACCGCTCCGACCGACTCGCACGGACACGACTCGCACCGCGCAATGGAGACGTTCCCCGGCCGGGTAAGTACGATGCGCGCCTCGAGCAGTCCGACCGACTCGCGCCGTCTGGCTCAAAAGAGCATTCGGAGCCGCACTTTGGGGGTCCGTGTCAGACCCCCCCTGTAGGCCTAGCTGCGCGAGTCGCACACAGGGGGGACCCATGGGTCCCCCTACCTGTGCATGTACGGCGCGACCCGCTTCGACGCGTACCCGCTATAGGGGGCGCCCTTGTTCGCCTCGCACCCATTGAGTCAATGGGAGCCCGCGTACGCGTTGTACGACCGGCTCCCATTGACTTCAATGGGAGTCCGGCCGAATCGAGTCCGATAGCATGCGTGCGCATCGTACTCGTTCGGTCGGACTGCTAGGGTCCGATTCGGTCGGAAATCTCTCCGGGTCCGGCTCGGTCGGAGAGATTTCCGGCCCGAATCGGAATCGGCCCCTCAGTCTTTAAACAGAGGGTTGGAAAAAGAAGTTACCAATTGCCAACTAATGTTTTTCTCTGCTTTTGAAACATGGGATGAAGTTAGACAGTTACAGGATGAGGCAGATGTAAAAGAAAAAGAATACTGGATCAACACATGTTGCACAAGAAGAGCAGATGATGAAGTATGGGTGTGTCCAGATGGTAGACCGATAATGCCAGACAGTTTACTATCACAAATGGCAAGAGTATATCATGGAGCTACACACATTGGGAGGGATGCCATGATTAGACACTTCAGGCAGACATGGTACAATCCCAAGTTTAGGCTCATTGCAGAGAGTCGATGCCAGCGATGCTTGATATGTCAACATGCAGAACCCAGGTAGAAAAACGGTTCCCTGATTAAATATCGATGTAAAAAATATAGATAACAAAAATATCGATGTAAAAATAGCGAATACAAAAATATCGACTCCCTATACTTAAACAGGTAAGTACAATAATATCGAAACAAAAATATCGAAGTAAAAAATATAGATGTAAAAAATATCGACTTAAAAGATATATATAACTTAAATAAAATATATTAAATAATATTAATATTTTTAACAAAATAAATTACATTTAATATATATTGTAACTAAATATAACAAATAAACTTAATTAAAAAAAATATAAACACAAAAATGTGTACATATACATATATTTACTTAAATACATCTTATTAACTATTATCTTTATTTAATTTATAAACCTTTTAAATTATATAAAAATACAATATATACATATATCAATAATTTAAAATAAAATAAAACATTCTATAATCACTTAACACATTAAACTATTAAAATTAAAATAAAACATACATTCCGCAACACAATAAATACAACAGTAGGGAAAATGTTGGATAGCGGAGGGGTAAAAATTTCTATTCCCACTCCAGTGAGTGCAAAAGCAGGGAAAGTGCTGGATAGCGTAGGGGTAAAAATTACTATTCCCACTCCAGTGAGTGCAAAAGCAGGGAAAGTGTTGGATAGCGGAGGGGTAAAAATTACTATTCCCACTCCAGTGAGTGCAACAGTAGGGAAAGTGTTGGATAGCGGAGGGGTAAAAATTACAATTCCCACTCCAGTGAGTGCAAAAGCAGGGAAAGTGCTGGATAGCGGAGGGGTAAAAATTACTATTCCCACTCCAGTGAGTGCAAAAACAGGGAAAGTGCTGGATAGCGGAGGGGTAAAAATTACAATTCCCACTCCAGTGAGTGCAAAACCAGGGAAAGTGTTGGATAGCGGAGGGGTAAAAATTACTATTCCCACTTCAGTGAGTGCAAAAGCAGGGAAAGTGCTGGATACCACACCAATTAAAAAAAAAAAACATCAACATTTTTATTACATTTTATTTCCATTATTAACATAATTAATATTGAAATTTAAATATATTATTATTAAAAAAGATAATAAACATTCATTAATTACACATTGTTTAACACTATAATATCCACATCACAGACCTAAAATTAATTACACAATTACAATGACTAATTACTAATTAATTAATGCAAATTAATTAACAAATAATTAATAATTCATCAATAAAAAATAAATTACTTCCCACCCTTCCCACCATTTACACCTATAAACACCACAACACAAACCTAAAATTAATTAAACAATTACAATAATTAATTAATAATTAATTAATTTAAATAAATTAACAACTGATTATCAAACAATTATTAATAAATGAATTTACACATTTAACTCTATAACATCACAATTATACAATTATGAATAAATATAAATTATTGAATAAATTTCATATAATTAAATTACTTCCCACCCAATTCCCCTATAAACCCACAACCAGCTACGGAACTAAAAACCCAAAATTCAATTTAAAAAAAGTTATTAACTACTATAAATAATAAATAAAATCTATATAATTAAATTACTTCCCAACCTATTCCCCTATAAACCCACAACCCGCTACGGAACTAAAAAAGCAAAATTCATAAAATAAAAAAAAATATATTAACTAACAAAATTTTAACACATAATAAAAATACAAACAATTCTCATACAAAATACTAAAATACATAACATTAATAATAAATCGATATTTTTAACAACTATATTTTTGTAAACGATATTTAACGCTTCGATATTTTTGCAATCGATATTACTTACCTAACAATCGATATTCTTGACCACGATATTTTTTCTATCTATATTTCTGATCCACGATATTTTTACCTCGATATTTCTGTATAACGATATTTATACATCGATATTCTAGCTCTGCACCAGAAAAACGTTTGTTAGTTGGGGAAAAATCGGAAAGGCAGAGGGACCATTTACAAGACTGCAACTTGACTTCATAGAGCTGCCGCCGTGCAATGGTCTGAAGTACATCCTTGTCATTGTGTGTCTGTTTTCTCGTTGGGTGGAAGCTTATCTCACAAGGAGGAATGACAGTCTCACAGTTGCCAAACTACTGTTGAGAGAACTCATTCCCAGATTCGGATTTCCAGTCACTTTGGAATCAGATAGAGGACCTCATTTTAACGATGAGATAATTTGATTAATTTGTACAGCTTTCAAAGTTGAGCAGAAACTGCATTGTGCCTATCGACCAGAAGCATCTGGAGTGGTTGAGCAGCTCAATGGCACAATAAAATCCAGGTTAGGGAAGGTGTGTTCATCCACTTCACTGAAATGGCCTGATGCTTTGCCCCTTGTATTGATGAGCCTTAGAAGCATCCCTGACAGGAGGACGGGCTTGAGTCCTCATGAAATTCTCATGGGAAGAGCAATGAGACAAGCATTTATACCTGGAAACAAACTGATGAATATAACTGATGATCTAGTGTTGGACTATTGTAAAGGATTAGCTGATCTGGTACGTTCTGTGTCTCATCAGGTTGGAGAAGATGCAACTGCAGCACAGCCGAATCAAGCTCATGATTTGTGTCCAGGAGACTGGGTTGTGGTAAAGAAGCACATGAGAAAATCGTGTTTAGAACCCAGGTGGAAAGGACCTCATCAAGTTATATTGGTCACAACGACAGCAGTGAAGTGTGCTGGCTTGCCAAACTGGATCCATGTCAGTCATACCAAAAGAGTCCCAAGTCCACCTGAATGACAAGAGCAGCAACTGGTAGAACAAAGAGAAGAACCAGAAGCTGAAAGTTGTGAAGTCGAAGAAATCAGAGAAACAGACTCTGAAGAACGTATTGATGATGAACAACCAAGTAAAAGTCAAGTAGGGTGGGCACCAGTTACTGGGTCTCAAGAGGCTGTAGAAGAGGCAGAGGAAGAGCAAGAAATTGAGAGACCAGAACAAATTGAAACAGAAGATCCAGATCAAGCTCAATCAGAAGAAGAAAAAGAAAAACTGACAGGTTCAGAACAAATTCAGTCAACAGCAGAATCTACTACAGGAAATTCAGATCAAGCTCAATTAGAATTAGAAAAAGAAGGATTTAAAGACCAAGAACAAAATGAACTAACAGAAAGAAAAAGATCAGAAAGTCCAGAACAAGCTCAGTTAAAAGAAAGAGAAAACAAAAGAACGTTAGAAATTGGCGAAGAAGGTGAAAAGGCAGTACAAATAAAGAGGATCAGAAAAGGTGATCACTGGCCAAGTGGAGTAAAAGGACTAAGATATGTTTTGAGAAGAAAAATCAAAAAGAGTGAGAGTTCTGAGCAGAAAATATAAGGCTCCTGAATGAACATATATCATCCTCGAGAACTTTGAGAATCTTGATCTGAATGAAGAACAAGAAGGTGTTGCTATTGAAGGCATTGATGAAAGCAAATTGAGACCACCTTAAAGGAAAAAGACTTTGACACAAAGGGTGGAAATTAACAAATAAATAACTAAAAGAATCAAAGAAACCAAAGAAGAAAAGAAAATAAAGACGAAGGGGAACAAAGACAAAAAGCTCTTGAAGTGTGGGATCACACAAAGATTTTATATATAATTTTTTTTGGATTTTTTTTAGAATTTAGAAGAAATCATTTAGATATTAGTCAATTTTAGAACACTAAAAATGGCAGAAACGAAAGTGACTGAACATTCGAAATCTAGTTTAAAACGAAGATGTGTTAAATATTGTTTGTGCAGTGTTTTAATACTAATGTTAATAGGGTTGTTGCTAACTGTTGTAATACCTATTCTGATGGTAAATAATAACAGAAATAACACTAATATAAGTGATCGAGTGAATGCAGTTACTAAAAGAACAACTACCACAAATTTAGAGCAAATGGATGAGAGCATGTATCATCATGACAAGTCAAATAGTGATTCGTCATTAAATGTATTTACTAAACTTCTTTACGAATACGTAGATACAATGGATGTGAGTGACTGTTATGTTTGCATGACATTACCTTCGTCTGTCTCGGAGGGGGTGACATATCACCATCTTCCTTTAACATATGGTGTGTCATGTAGTGTTGTGTCTAGTTTGTTCTATGTAACAGGCAAATTGCAGTATTATTATTCGAATATGGATTTAGTATTTTCAGAAATCCCTATTCGAAGTAACCTGAACCCATTGCTTAGTGGTAAAGATGCAGAACTCATGGGTGAGTTCTTCTTAACAACAAACCCAATAGACATAACATATGCTCATAAGAATAATCTAACATGTATTTTGCCTGATGAAGAAAAAGATTTTCTAAATTTAGTAGAAGAAAGAACAGGATTTTCAAAAGAAGGCTGTTGAACAGAAGTAACATGTACCTCCATGGCCTAATAAGGAAGGGGACTTTAAGAAAGGCGAGACTCATGCTGCAATGTCCCTAGGCTTGTCAAAATTTGGAAACTTCTGTCTGCATAGACTAGAAACTGACTATAACAACATTTTCATTGGTTCTAGTGAATGTGAACATACCTTCCTAATAATGGGGGGATGGGGACTAAAAGGTGGAACTGATCCTGTTTTTCCAGGGATTTATTACGTGTGTGGTAAAAATGCCTATTATAGGTTGCCCACGCGATGGTACGGTAGTTGTTATGTTGGAATAGTATTTCCAAAGGTATATCACATTACTAAGAACAATGAAATGGATGTAGTAAGTCAAGGACTAAAACAAACTAAAAGAACAAGCTTTTTAGAAATAGTAGGTGATATATTTGGTGCACTGATACCGACAGTTGGAGACAGTTGGAGTCATACTGAATACACATAAAATACGAAAGTTGTCAACGATAGTTGATCGTCTATCGACAGATACTGCTGGGGGATTCTTAATGATTAATACCGAAATGGTTGCAATTAGATCTATGGTTTTGCAAAATCGACTTGCTCTTGATATATTATTGGCAAAAGAGGGCGGAGTCTGTGGCATGTTGAAAGTCCAACATTGCTGTACATATATCCCTGACAAAAGTAAAGGTATTGAGGGATATATTAAGAACATTACAAAGATTCATGAAGAATTGACCCAACTAGAGGTTGACGGTGTCTGGGAAAGACTTAGTAAAAGTATTTCTGCTATAGGTAGTTGGTTTTCCACTTTAGGGAATAGTCTATTAGGGAAGATCCTAATACCTGTAATTTCGATAGCAATAATAGCTCTGATAATAATGATGACCTATAAATGTTGCAAGAGTAAAACAAGAGAAAGAATGTTGGCAGAAATAAAGATTAAGAGAATGGGAAGAAAGAGAAAAGGGAAAGAGATTGAGCTAGAAGAAATGAAAGGAAGTTTATATGATAAGATGAAAGAATTAGACGTGAAAAAGAAAAACGAAGATTTAGTAGAAAGAGAGGAAGAAAATGAAATTAGATGGATGAAGTTGGCACTTGGTAATGATGGGTATTTTATGATGGCTCAAAAATGCCATCAGAGGGGGGATTGATGAAGCAAGGATTCGAGAAAATGAAACTTGCGCGAAGAAATCCTCCATTTACTTTTACTAATCATTAAAACTGTAGATAAGACGAAACTAATATACACCAGACACCGACACATGGGGAGAGAAGCTTACGCATGCTTAAACTAATGAAGAATAAAAAGCAACGCGACTAAAACCGGCTTTAATTTGCGAAAACACTTTGCGCATGTACGAAACTGAATTACGTAGAGATAACGTGACTAACTCGCTTTGAGAGGGAAAACCTTGCGCATGCGCAAGAAAAGCTAACACGT
Organism: Calotriton arnoldi; assembly: GCA_963921515.1. Taxonomy (NCBI): domain Eukaryota; kingdom Metazoa; phylum Chordata; class Amphibia; order Caudata; family Salamandridae; genus Calotriton; species Calotriton arnoldi. Next base: position 48,545 of record CAWUFW010001899.1, on the reverse strand, counting down.
GGTCTTGAGGTACAACGTGCCCAGCATCTGCTTGCTTGAATTTAAAAGAAAGCTGCTGTTGTTAATGCTTTTACCTAAGAGAGATAATAACAACATGGGATAGAGTAGGAGTGGGTGGTGAACAGTGAGAATTATATGTATAAGAAAATAACATCTGTTTATGATTCCTTTATTTATTTTTTTATGTTTAATAAGCTTTATTGAATCATAAATGTTGGAACGATACAACAGAGGCCTAAAGTAGAACAATATGGAGAATCACTTAAAAACGAAGTAGTGTAGGCATCATAAAACAGAGTAGAAAGCTATTTATAATTTAGAGATAAATAGGGGAAGAAGAAGAAGGTGGGAAGGAAGGGGAAAGAAAATACATACATAGATACAAATGAAAATACGAATGAAAATATACGCTCAAAAACCTTAAACTATGTTAAGCAGAATAAATATTGAATATAAACATTACCAAATATTAAAGGGTAAAGAATGAGAGATTAAAGAGAAAGAAATTCAAGGGGGTTGGAAATTTTCAGAACGATAATGAGAAACAGTATTGATGGATAACTTATTCAAATAAGCAGTCAATGGCAACCAAAATACATTTCTGTTTACATTGGGTTTGCATTGGGAGGCATAAGCAACATCCAATCTATGATATTGGCAAACAGTGTTCCACCATGACTTAATTGAAAGTTTGGTCAAGCATTTCCAATTGAATGTAATTTGTTGAAAAGCTAAAGCTACCATAAGATCAAACAATCCTTTTTCATAGGAGGGTAAGGTGAAGGAATCCGATAAACTTCCCATAAGGAGAAGAGGAGGGGACATGGGATTGCAAATCTTAAAAATGACGGATAATCGAGCCCATACTTGTTTCCAAAAGGATGCCACTGGGGGGCAGGAAAAAAGGAGGTGTGAAAGATCTGCTGACGGAGAGTCACAGGACCAACATTTCTTATCATCTGTGTGTGTAAACTTAGCTATACAAGTGGGAGTAAAGTATAATCTATGATATAGAAAAAACATGGACTGGGTAGTGGAGGCAGACCTCGAGATCTTCAGCGATCGAGCCCAGATTTTATTCCAAATATCAATACTCCACTGACAATCTAAGTCTAATTCCCACGCTAGTTCTATCTTGGTCTTAAGGCGTTCCGGATTTATGACGTAAAAAGATTTATAAATCAAGGAGGCTCTTGGAAGTGAAATCAAAAGTTTACGAAGTGAGTTCTGTGTAGTTAAAGAGTCATCAGAAGGGAGAGAGTAGAAGATACTGAGAATCTTTTCCATAAGAATGGAGAACTTGTATAAGAAAGAGCAAGGACAGCCAAATGTAGCTTGAAAAGCAGGAAAGGAACAGGGAGAAGTTCCATCAAATAAGTCCTTGACCCAACTAATGCCTCTTATTCTCCATGAGGACCAGTACAAAGGTCTATTATTAATGGTGATAAGCCGGTTATGCCAAAGAGGAGAATGTATAAAGGCACTCCTGGATAATATTTTTGGTTGAAAGAGAGGAATTAGTAGTGAACAGGCATGTTTAAAAAGCGGAAGGGATGTGATCACTGTCCTAGCAGTAAAAAGAAGAGTTTCCGTCAACGAGAAAGGGGCAAGTAGACCGCGTTCTATAACAACCCATAAGGGAGTAAAAGGGGAGGATTCCGGAAGAAGCCAATAAGAGGCTTGTTTTAAACAAAAGGCCTTGTGATAATTCCGAAAATCTGGAAAATTTACTCCGCCCACAAGTTTCGGTTTTCCAAGATGAGATAGAGAAATTCTAGGCTTTTTGCCTTTCCACAGAAATTTGGAAAGAAGAGAATCTATTTTTTTTTAAAAGGTGACGGGAATACGAATTGGAATCATGGAAAAGTAATAAAGCAGAATTGGAGTAATCATCATCTTAATGGAGTCTAGACGTCCCCACCAAGACAGGAAAAGAGGGTTCCAGGAAGAAAAAAGTTTGGAAATACGATCTAGAGCAGCATTCATGTTTATATTAACCGAATCCATGATAGATTTGGAAAACCAAATACCCAGGTACTTGATTTTAACATTGTTCCAATGAAAACCGGTAGAGTCAAATTGTTGTTTAAAACAAAATTTAGTAATTGGTAAAACCTCTGTCTTATCAGAATTAATTTTATAACCTGAAACCGCTGAAAAGTCAGAGATTTCTTGTAGTAATGAGGGGATTGAAGAGTCTGGATTAGAGATAAAAAATAAAATATCGTCGGCGTAGGCTGATAATTTCAAATGATTCTCTCCATACGGGAATCCCGAAATAGAAGAGTTATGACGAATGCGAGAGAGAAAAGGTTCAAGAAATAGAATAAATAAAAGGGGAGATAACGGACAACCCTGCCTAACCCCTCGATGAAGTGGAAAATGCTGTGAGACTTGTCCATTAACGATAACGGACGCATAGGGGGCAGAATAAAGGAGGGAAATCAAAGAAATGAACTTAGGACCGAAACCATGCCAACAAAGAGATTTAAACAGAAAGGACCAGTCAACCCTATCAAAGGCCTTCTCTGCGTCAATGGATACCGCTGCAAGAGGATAAGATAACGTAGAAGCCTTATTTAGAACGTTAAAAAATAAACGAGAGTTATCCGAGGTTAACCTACCTTTGACAAATCCACATTGTTCTGGACCTATTAAATGAGGAAGAAATGTTTCAAGTCGCAATGCTAACAATTTGGCAAAAATCTTATAGTCAACGTTTATCAGGGAGATGGGGCGGTAATTTTTGCAGAATTTGGGGTCTTTACCATCTTTGTGAATAAGACAAATAGTAGCCTCTAGAAAAGTACCACTTGCGGCACCGGACGAAGAAAAGTGTTGAAAGAGTTTGAGAAGTCGTGGTAATAGCAAATTGGAAAAATGAAGATAAAATTCTACAGAGAAACCGTCAGGACCAGGAGATTTATTTTTCTTCAGAGAATTTAGAGACGAGGAGATTTCCTGGAGTGACGGATCTATATCTAAAGAAGCGAAATCCAAATCCGCAGAGGGGGAGGGAGGAATATTGCTAAGATATTCATCAATGAGTGGAGCAGATGAAGATGATTCGGGCGTGTATAGATTACTAAAAATTTAGTGAACTCAGCTAACATATCCTTATCTTTGAAAAGGATTGTACCCTCCAATGATTGAATTGAGTCAATCAATGTTCTTTCTTTTCTAGATTTTAAATAGTTAGCAAGAAGTGAGCCAACCTTATTTCGGCCCCCATAATATCGTGCACTACTACGGAGTAAGGTAAAGGATGCATTATCAGTAGAGATTTTATTAAACTCCATCTTTGCTTGGATAAGTTCCTGTAAGGTGGAATCGGAGGAGGAAGTATAAAACTGATGTTCCAAGTGCCTTATGGAGGACAGCAGAGCTTTATATTTAAGAGAGCTCTGTTTCTTTTTCTTAGAAACATAGTCTATAATAAAACCTCGAGCAGTAGCTTTGAAGCTGTCCCACACTGAAACTGGGGAAATAGAGGGATCATCATTAAAAGAAAAGAATTCTTCAGCAAAAGAAGTGAAGGAGGAAGAAAAAACTGGATCCTGTAAGAGATAATTATTGAATCTCCATCTGGAAGATTTAGAGTGGAGGGGGAGCAAATCAAATTCGACAACCACCGGAGCATGATCCGAAATCCAAATGGGCTTGATCGAGGAGTAAACAAGGTTCTGGGCTAAGGGTTTAGATAGAAATATATAGTCAATCCGGGAAAGGGAACCGTGTGGAGGGGAGAAAAAGGAGAATTCTGATTGATCTGGATTACATAATCTCCAGGCATCAACAAGGTGAGTTTGTGTGATAGTATTGAGAAATTGTTTATGGGTTTTGTGGGGTATAAAGCGTACTTGGGACTTACGGTCCACAAAAGGATCCATAACTTGATTGCAGTCGCCTCCAAGTATGAAAAATTCATCCTTATGTTGAAAAAACTTATCTGTAATAGAGGGCCAAAAAGTGGGATCAGGTTGAGTGGGGCCATATAAATTAAAAACAGTAAATGGGATATTATTAACTAATAGTTTGACCAAAATCCACCTACCATCAGAATCAATATCTTGTGTTACAACAGAACATTTCAATTTCTTATGAGACAAAATAACAACTCCATTTTTCTTTGTGTTTGTAGGAGAAACAAAAACTGAACCAACCCAGTTACGCTTAAGTTTAAGAGCTTCAGCCTCAGACAAATGTGTTTCCTGTAATAGAACAAAATCCGGATTATAGGAGGCCAAATGTGAGAGAATTCTCTGCCTCTTTATAGGATTATTAACACCCTTTACATTCCATGTTATAACTCTGAATGAAATATATTAGTATCATATATACAACAGTATGAATCAAAATGTAAAGCAATATAAATATAAAATTGAGCATACGAAATAACGGAGTACAAGAAAAATAGAAATAAAGCTAGAGAATAGAAAAAAGGAGAAATGAAAGAAAATAAGCGTATAGAAAGTGAAATTAAAAAAGAATTGAACGTACAGAGAACAAAATATGTGTTGACAAAAACAATGAAACAAAAGGTGAATAGTATTGACGGAAAGAAACAAAAAGAGAAAAATGGAAGATCAATTGGAAGAGAAGGAAAGAGTGTAAAATAAGAAAGCAGAAAGGGGAGAAGAAGAAAGTAAGGAAAAGAGAGAATCAAGAGGAGACAGTACATATCCAAAAGGATGACTGATAAAATATACCTGAGGGGAAGAAAAATGGAAAAGATACTGGGGAGTGATGGCACACGAGAAGATGAGACACCCGAGACCGAAGAGACCAAACCACATCAGGACAAGACAAAATACGAAGATGAATCGGACGAATTGAGAATAACAGAGAAACCCTGTAGGGAAAAGGGAAGAAAATAAGACCAACCTCATAAGTAATTGAAAAGTTACACACATGAAAGATATGAGAAGATGAACACGAAATACATAACCATAAATTAGCAGTAATAGGATATCAACCACCAAATTACAACTAAAACTGATATCTTAGAAAATTGCAAACCTAGACATGCATACAAAGTGATAGATACTTATAAGCTGTACAGGTGAGAAAAAATCAAAACCATTACAGTTGCATTACATATCATCCCTTAGAAGAAGAGGCCGCTGTATCCATGGAACTGGTAGTTTGAGAATGAATGAAATTCCTAAGTTCCGCAGGATCTTCAAAAGACCAAGTTCTGTTTTGAAAAGTCACCTTAAAAACACACGGGTGGAAAAGACCATATCTCGCTCCAAGAGAGCGGAGTGGTGGGCGAAGATTAAGGAATTCCTTTCTTCTGGCCGCCGTAGCATTAGAGACATCTTGAGAGAGAAAAACCCTCTGCCCAAGCCAAGAGATTTGTCGTTTGGCTCTGGCCGCTGAGAGAACTGAGAGTAAGTCCGTAAATTTCAGAAAGAGAATAATGACTCCTCTTGGCCTGACAGAAGAGGTAGACGTTGAAGGACGAGGGCCAAATCTGTGGGCTCGTTGAATATTGAGAGAGGTGGAAGGAGACATGTCCAAGAGCTTTGGCAAAAATGAGGTAAAAAAGGAGACAGGGTCATCTCCCTCCAAAACCTCAGGTAATCCGTAAATACGTAGATTATTTCTCCTGTTCCGATTTTCCAAATCCTCAGTGTGTTGCTGAAGTCTCCGAACCTCCTTTTCCAAAGAGGAAAGCCTTTGAGAATTTCCCTGGACCACTGTAATCTGCTGTTCCACTGTGGAAATTCTGCCTTCCATGGTAGACCACTTTTCCTCTAGAAGTTGCATTTTACTGTTCGTTTCCTCCACAAATGGACGCAAAGCGCGAATTTCGTCCAGCAGTATTTCCATAGAAATAGAAGATGTCTCTTTGTCAGGAGAGGGAGGATCATGTTTTAATCGCTTAGTAGTTACAGGAGGAGAGGAGGATTTATTTGCTGTAAGTGTCATTGAGGAATTACGAGCAGGAGCAGCACCAGCCATTGTCTCAAGAACAAGAGAAGGATTTAACACTGGTGAGGACGATGTATTCTTAGATGTGGTGGGTCCTTTGGGAACAAAAACAAACTTTGGAGTGCGTAGTTTTCCCATATAGGAGATTCCACCCAGAAGAACTGCTAGATATAGCTTAGCAACAGTACTGACCAAATGTCCCACAAGATATAGAAAGCAGGCCAAGCGTTGATATAGGTGAGAATGTTGCAGATAGCAAAAAAGAAAGAAACAGCCGTGACCAAACGACAATTATGCAGTGAAAAGCAACTCAGCTGAAAGGCATATAGAGATGACGTTTTTAAATTTGAGATAAAGACTGGCACCTGACGTGTTAATCAGTCTAGAACTCTGTATGCCACCCTTGAAATCAGCTGACAGGGTAGGAGAGTTAAGAAGATGAACATCTTAAGATGAGCAAGTCAGTCGAGGTGATGGCAACCCCATAACTTTACAGAAAATGCGTGTTTCCTATTTTGGCACTTCATATATAGGCAGTTGCATCCATCTATAAAGCGCTAGAAAGTCAGTAAATGGTCGTCTGACGTGCGCGCTTAATCACCAGTATCGGCATGAAATTAAAATGGCGGACGCGCTGAGGAGAATCTTTCGGCGGCAAAAAGGCAGAGAAAGCGCGACGCGCTTTCATTGAAAAACCGCTCACCAAAATCCTGCCATGTTCCGATTACAGTAGGTGATCATTCCGACATCTGTGAGTGCGAAACAACGCACCAGCAAGTCACGGAAGGTCCCGATGCTGCGGAGCTCCTCCGTCAGGCGGCCATCTTGACCGGCGCCGAAACCACGCCCCTATGATTCCTTTATTAATAGTGTACATTCGGGCCTGCTAAGAGCTTGACAGAAAAAGAAAATGGCGATGGATGACCAAAAGTTGCGCATGCTCAGAGAGTCCATGGTGTGACCCGGTGACCGAATGAGCTGAATGACTGCCAAGAATCAAGGACAATAGACATGAGAAAAAGAAGACATGTATCATTCGTCTATGTAGTCTGTATTGAATAAATTATTGCAGATGGCAACAATATATGCATGGGAAGAGGACAATATGAATGAGCTAAAGGGGAAGGGCTAGCTAACAATAAATGTCTTATGTCAGTATGGTGTGATGAAAACTCCCCTACCCCCGTCCAATCATATTCCGTATTTTAGTGAATTTTGCAACTCTTGAGGGTGGGACATGTAGAAATAAAGACTATAACTAGAGTAAGTTGAGTTAAGTTAGTAGCTCATCGACGCTGAGAGAGAGAGAGACGAGTATGCTGCATCGGGAGAGAGCATCTTAGATGAGAGAGAGAGAGGCGAGAGCAGACTGGGAAGATTCAGATCCGAAATGACAGCCTGATTAGATTCGAAGATTTGCGGAAGAATATCGAGGAGGGAGAGAGAGTGTAAGAGAGGGAATCGCCCTTGTGCGTCGGGTTTGTAGAAGAGTCTAGTAAGTATTAGCCCTGTCCTAATCCTGTCCTTTAGTTTTTGTCTCCTAATCCTAAATCAGGGAACCTCCACCATTCCTTTGGCCAGAGGGTTGGTTTTCCGGTCATCTCTTATTAGGTAAATGATATTCTATCTCAAATTTGTATATTTCTTTGCAAATGTACGTTAATATGTGTCTTTTGTCTCTACATCTATCCACTCTTATGCATTGATTTTGTTGAATGAGGTTGTGTAATTGAATGTATTTTGCTAAATGAAATTTCTCTCTCTCTCCCATTGAAGAATTAATGAATTTGCACTGTGAATCTGTAATGATGAGCGTTCAACTTTATGACTGAAAATTTAGATAAAGCTTATAAATCTTACTCAGAGTCTGTGGTCATTTCACTAAGAGCAGTGAATTAGTTAAGAAGTTGTTAATATCACCATCAACTAACTCAACTAATGGTCCATCGACCAGAGGAAGAGTGTTGATTCGTGAAGATTAGTTGGGCATTGAAATGTCAATTTAACCTGATTTGTGGTTACAGGGACATAACTAATCAGAACTTAAGTGAATTATAAAACTTGACCCCCCAGCGAAGCGTCCAGGGACTGTGGATGAACATTATTGGATGAAATGTATATGGGCCCATTGTTGTGAAATATTCAACCCTGGGGGCTTCCGCTGGATCAGTTCCTCTATGCAATCCATCTCGCACTTGCTTTTCTTTTGCCCTTTTTATAAGGCTGATAGAGATAAATTTATAATACCTTTATTGAAAAAATTTAGTTTAAACACGCATAAGCAGGCGCTGGAAACATTACGAGCACTGGAAACCCCTTATGTCTGTTACACAATCGCATCTTATTTATTGGCTGTTTTAAGGACTAGAAAGATGAATGTGCCAATATAAAGGACATGTTTCTAGGATCTTTTCCAATCATGAGTTTGTAACTGTTAACGTTTTTAACCTTGTTTGATTTTAATATCAGTAGGCAAATTGCACTGAATGACTCATCTCTATTACACATAAACTAGTTCAATTTGTCTACCAATTGATGTCTTACTGCTCTACATAGACTTTTATCAAGAATATTATTGTTCCTTGTTTTTTTAGCTAGACTAACAAAATATTGGAAAATGAATTGTATGGATGTAAGGATGTTTTTATTTGATCGTATTTTATGCATGTTATTTATGTATTTTTATGCATTATTTAAAATGCAAAATAAAAGAAAGATTGATAGTCTGGAACACCTTCCAAAACATGACTGAAGCTGAGAGCCACTCTCTGAGTTGATAACAGAAGTTAAATCAATCAATCAGTCAATCAGGGAATTTTAAGCGCGCTACTCACCCGTGAGGGTCTCAAGGCGCTGGGGGTGGGGGTGGGAGAGCAGCTCCGGTCAGTCGAAGAGCCAGGTCTTGAGGGTCTTCCTGAAGATGTGCAGAGTGGGGGCGTGTCTGATGTCGATTGGGAGCTTGTTCCAGGTCTTGGCTGCAATGTAGGAGAAGTTTCTTCCACCTGCTCTTGCTCTGTGGATGCACGGGGGTTCAGTGAGGGTGAGGTCGGCGGATCAGAGGTTCCTTTTGGGTACGTGGAAGGAGATTCTGTCGTTGAGATAATGGGGTCCGGTGTTGTGGAGGCATTTGTAGGCGTGGGTGAGTATCTTGAAAGCTGCTCTCCTCAACAGGGAGCCATTGGAGGTTACGCAGGTGTTGGTTGATGTGATCGTGCCGGGGGATGCTGAGGATGAGTCTGGCTATGGTGTTCTGTATGGTCTGGAGTTTGCGGAGCAGAGACTTGTTGATCCCGGCGTGGAGGGCGTTTCCGTAGTCCAATCTGCTGGTTATGAGTGCGTGGGTGACGGTCTTCCTTGATTCGGGGGAGATCCATTTGAAGGTCTTTCGGAGGATGCGGAGGGTGTTGAAGCAGGTTGAGTCGATGCCGTTGACCTGTAGAGTCAGGGAGAGGGAGGAGTCGAGTACGATGCCGAGGTTTCAGGCGTGGTCTGTGGGGGTGGGGTGGGTGCCGAGGACGGTGGGCCACCAGGTGTTGTCCCATGCGGAGGGTGAGGGTCCAAGGATGAGGACCTCTGTCTTCTCTGACTTGAGCTTCAGGAGCTGCTGCTCATCCAGGATGCAACGTCCTTTATTCCTTCCTGGAAGTTGAGTCTGGTGGTGATGGGGTCCTTGGTGAGGGAGAGGATGAGCTGGGTGTCGTCGGCATAGGATACTATGCTGAGTCCGTGCTGTCTGACGATGGCGGCGAGGGGGCCTATGTAGATGTTGTAGAGCGTGGGGCTGAGAGACGATCCTTGGGGTACTCTGCAGTTGATTTCTCTGGTTTAGAGAGGAAGGGTGACAGTCTGATTCTTTGGGTTCTGCCAGTGAGGAAAGAGCGGAGCCAGTGCAGGGCGGTTCCCTGTATGCCGGCGTCGTGGAGTCTGGCGGTGAGTGTGTGGTGGTCGAATGCTGCAGAGAGGTCGAGTAAGATGCAGATATCGTCTGTGGCGGTGAGGAGGGCGGTCTCGGTGCTGTGGTTGCTGTGGAATCCGGATTGGGAAGGGTCGAGGATGGAGTTCTTTTCGATGAATTACGTTAGTTGAATGTTGGTGGTCTTCTCTGTGACTTTGGCTGCGTAGGGGAGAAGGGAGATGGGTCTGTAGTTCTTGAGGTCCGTGGGATCTGTTGAGGGCTTTTTGAGTAGGGTCTGACTTCTGCGCATTTCCAGTCGTCGAGAAAGATGCCGGTTTCGAAGGTGGCGTTGAGGGTGCGTCGAAGCGCCGGAGCGATGGCGGCTGCGGCTCTGTGAAAGATGTGCGGGGGCAGGGGTCTGTGGGGGCCCCTGAGTGGATGCCTTTCATGGTCGATGCGGTGTCTTTGGTGGTGACTGGGATCCAGGAGGAGATGGTGGGCTGGCTGGCGTTGCTGGAGGAGGGAGCGGTTTCCGAGTCAGGTGTCGTTGAAGTTGTCTTAGAGGCCCTTGATTTTCAGATGGAAGTAGGAGCCGAGCTTGTTTCAGAGGTCCTGGGAGGGGGTGAACTCCGTGGTTTTGCTGGGGGTTTGGTGAATTCCTGGATGACGCTGAAGAGTTCCTTGGAGTTGCTGGAGTTGGCGAGGATCTTATTCTGGATGAAGGTCCTTTTGGTGGATCTGATGCGTTGGTGGTATTCCGTCATGGCGTTCTTGTAGGTGGTGTGATCTTCCAAGGTTTTGCTGTTTCTCCAGTTCTTTTCGAGGCGTCTGCAGGTGTGTCTGTATTCTTGGAGGTCGGCAGTGAACCAGGCGGCCTTCCTGGGGCGCTGTCTGTCGGGGTTGCGTAGGGGTGCGAGCTCGTCTGCGTAGTTGGTGATCCATTTGTGGAGTTCTTTGGCTGCGAGGTTGGCATCGGTCGAGGTGGTGGGGCATCGCGGTTGAGGGTGGAGTTAAGCTGCTCCTCAGTGACTTTGCTCCAGTTTCTTCTTGGAGGGTGGGGTGCAGGTTTGGGCGGCGTGGGTTTGTTGATGAGGAAGTGTACGCAGTGGGGATCTGTCCATGGGGGTTGCGTGGTGTGGCTGAAGCGGATGTTGTTCCCACCTGCGAAGATGGGGTCTAGGGTGTGTATTGCTTTGTGGGTAGGGGTGGTGACGAGCTGTTTGAGGCCGATGTTGGTAAGGTTGTCCAGGAGGGTGGTGGAGTTGGGCTTGCTCAGGTTGTTGAGGTGGAAGTTGAGGTCTCCGATGAGCATGTAGTCAATGGAGGCGATGGCGTGGGGTGCGATGAGGTCAGTGATGGTAGTGGCGAACGAAGTGCAAGGTCCGGGGAGTCAGGAGGCGAGGGTGCCGTGAAGTGGGGTTGTAAGGCTAGTCTGGATCTGGAAGTGAAGGTGTTCAGTGGTGGAGAAGGACTCGCTCGTGGTGGAGGTGGACAGTCGGAGGGAGCTCTTGTGAGCGATGGCAAGTCCTACTCCTGGACGGTTGGGGTGGTCCTTCCTCTGGATCTTGTATCAGTCAGGAATGGCGGTGGCCATGTGGGGGGCAGAGGAGGCGTTGGCCCAGGTTTCTGTGAAGAAGGCAACGTCTGGTGAGATGGTGTCAAGGAGGTCCCAGATCTCTACGGCGTGTCTGTGTAGGGAGCGCACGTTGAGGAGGATGCACTTCAGGGCTTCGGTAGTGCTGGCACCTGACACGAAGGCGGCTGTGATGGTGCGGAGGGTGGTGAAGGTTCGGCGGCAGTGACGGCAGGAGAACTGGCCATGGGAGGTGCTCGGCATGGACAGCTGGCAGTTGTTGTTCCTTCCAGGGTTGAGTGCGAGGAGGGCAGCTGAGTCGTAGCGGTGGATGGTCAGAGATCCAGGGTTCCTGGCGCTGGTCGCAGTCGGGTCGGGGATGGGCGGAGACGGGCTTGCCCTTTGGCATGCCTTTGGCGCGCCAGCAGTGTGGCCGTGCAGCGGCTGCCATTAAATAGGGAATCCACTCAGTGGGGCGAACACCTACCTGCACCGAGCACTGCACAGGGCAGCGGCACAGTAGTGGAGCTGCAGAGGGAGAGGGCAGGTCCCTGGCCAGGAGGTCAGAGGTCTTGCTCGCGCTCCCTTGCAGCGGCCGTCATTAAATAGGGAAGGGGGGAGGGAGGCGCAGCTGGGAGGCAGGAGTGGGAATGGGCAGGGGGGAGGGGCCGCGGGGGCAGCAGTGGCATGAAAGGGAAACAGGAACGGGCAGAAAATGAACAACAATGCAGAGAATGGCACAATAAACTAAAAATACAGAGAATGGCACAATAGCTGAAAAATACAGGGCACAATTACAGTGGGACAGAAAAACGGGCACAACACAATCCAGACAATGGCACGAACACCTACCTGCACCGAGCACTGCACAGGGCAGCGGCAGCGGCACAGCAGCGGAGATGCAGAGGGAGAGAGCAGGTCCCTGGCCAGGAGGTCAGAGGTCTTGCTCGCACTCCCTTGCAGCGGCAGCCATTAAATAGGGAAGGGGGAGAGAGGCGCAGCTGGGAGGCGGGAGCCAGAATCGGCAGGGGGGAGGGTCCGCGGTAGCAGCAGCGGCGGGAAAGGGAAACAGGAACGGGCAGAAAATGAACAACAATGCAGAGAATGGCACAATAAACTAAAAATACGGAGAATGGCACAATAAACTAAAAATACAGAGAATGGCACAATAAACTAAAAATACAGAGAATGGCACAATAACAAAAAAATACAGGGCACAATTACAGTGGGACAGAAAAACAGGCACAAGCTAATCCAAACAGTGGCGCGAACACCTACCTGCACCGAGCACTGCACATGGCAGCGGCAGCGGCACAGCAGCAGAGCTGCAGAGGGAGAGAGCAGGTCCCTGGCCATGACTATGTTACTCACAAGCCGTTCGAACAGGGGTTGTGTAGGCAGTGTTTGGAATGGGAAAAGGGGCACCAACTTCAGCAAATCAACTATCACCTAGATCAGTGGGGATCCATGAAATTGAGACAAATCATTTAGTGGCTGGTACGGAAAGTGGTAGAAATCATCCTGCCTTAGCTTCTGATTTGCTTTACTTTTGTTCAAATTTCACATCCACAAATGTAGTCTTCAACAGCCACATTTCTTCCATTTCACCATGTATACTTCTGCACCAACTCCTCTGTATATGATACCAAGATGTCTGGATCATTAGGTCTCCACTTTACGAGTTTAATTGTTGCTGTGATGATCCAGGAAACTAAAGAACATCTGTATGGAAGAAAAATGTATCATGGTCCTGATTGAAAGGGTGAGCTACAAGTAAAATTGCATTTCTCTACAGAGTATAGGAATTTTGAATTTGACTTAAGCCATTGTAACCAATAGAGCTGATATTGCAACAGTATGGTAATCTCTTTCGTCTGTATAATAGTGCATGGAGGACAAATAACAGCTTTAATAATCTGAACATCTTGGCCTGCATTGAATAGTCTTACTAAAACCTATGAGCGAAGATAGGAACTTCAAGGGAATCACCTGATACATCCTTCGAAAGGTCATATATTACATTAACAGCCTTCAGGGAGCCTGAGGACAAATTTGTGGGTGAACACACTTTGTCTAGCAACCAAAGGACCTTGAATGGGGATGTCTAGGCCCAATCTACAAAGACAATGACTAGCTGGAAATAGCACTTTCTCTGGATGCCTGCCCAAAAGCACTGCAAGAGCCCAAGAAATGCACTCCATTCCAATAGGTGACCTTTTAAAATTTTATAGAAAGCTTGAACATGGTTGGCATCACCTACCTGACAGTGCCCCAAATTAGGACAGATGTGGCTCTCACCCACTTGAGACATTAACTTTTCCCTTGTCTGCACCCCAATAGGCTCTGTGCACCAGTTTACAGAGGGGTAGAGGCCAGAGATAGGGTCATGCTACTGCTACCCTCCATTAAGTGTTGACACAAAACCCACATCTCTGGAGGAGCCCTTGAGAAAGGTCTAAGAAAATAGATTATCTGGTGACCATGAACATCAACACTGCTTCCTGCCATTTTGACAGCTTCCCTTATCATTTGACAATCTCCTCATGCATCACCTCCTAAGGATTCCCAATACTCCACTTCCACCGACTTATCTCCTTGCTCCCTTGTAGTAGAAGACATCAAGGCCAACCACCCTCTCTGCCTGCATGACCTGACCTGAAACATCAGAAACGTCTCAGCATTGGTCTGTTAGATTCCCAGTAGCCGAGGGCCTGACTGATGTGTGACAGCCAGTACCTCCACTTACTTGTCCTTTCTTCTGTGAACGGACAGGTAATGCGGCATAGTTCTCCTGTCATTCCCACTGACTCTCTTGGCCATCCTTGAATTCCCCAGTCTCACACTGACCTCACTGAAGTTTGCGTTTACACTTGAGGATCCAAACACCATTTGATCAACATATTATGCTACTGAAAATGTTAGCCTCCTACTCAGCTCAGCGGAACGATTGGTCTGTGAGTGGGCCTCAGCGCCATCTGTCCTTTCCTCATGCTAAAGGGTTAGTAGTATGTGAGTAATCTTCTGTTCGTCTTGTAACTAAATTGTATGTTCTCTCATTGAAGCAATGTGAAGTTTTTTGTTTGCAGTGATCTCAGCAGGACACTTTAAACAGAACACTGCACCTTCATGCACTTTTCCCTGGCGTACATGCCCCTGTCTCTTGGAAGTCCTTTTGGCCTGTGGATGCCCCTCCTCCTGGGGGTCACGCTAAATCAGTGAAAAATCTAGGCATCAAATTTGATGACTGTCTCTCATTCCAACCTCAAAAGAACATGGTGGTGGGGACTTGCTTTGGACTGTTTCAGGTTTTAAGAAAGTTTATTCACTTTCTCTCTTTCACAGCCAGGAAACAGGTCATTCAGGCTCTAATAACATCATGGCTAGACTACGGTAATGCCTTGTATCTTGGTCTCCCTGATTATCTGATTAATAAATTGCAGGTGGTCAAAAATGCAGCAGCTCTGCTGGGCTTGCCTCTGAGAGAATATGTCTTCTAATCTGCGGGCGCTGCACCGGCTCCCTGTTAAAAAGAGGATTCTCTTTAAGACCCTTGTCCTGGTGCATAGGGCCCTCCATCAGACCGGTGCAGGGCACCTCAGGACAAGAATCGGTTTCTATGTTCCTTCTAGGTGCCTTCAATCAGCCAATATCTTCTTAGCCAAAACTCCTAGGGGCTTATTTACAAGGCCCTTGCGCCACTTTTGCGTCATTTTTAACATGGGAAAAGTGACGCAAAAGTGGCGGAAGGGGCTTGTAAATCTGCCCCCTAAGATCTAGCTGTCTGGAGTCGGAGGCAGGTCCTTCTCTTTTTTAGGGCCACTAGCATGGAACAAACTGCCTCTTGAGCTACTGACAATTACACCCACATCCATTTAGAAAGAAACTGAAAACTTGGCTTTTTAATCAGGTATAACCATTTAGACCGTCTTGGGCAACTGACAGTAGAGGTGCAAGGCGCCAGGACTCTCCTTGGAGTAGCAGTGCGCTATATAAGTGCCCTTTCATTTATTCATTCATTTGACAAGCAGTTGGGCATCAACTTTCTCATAACAGCACTGTCTTCCAAACTACACACTATCCTCCATCCACCCTACATCAGAATATATAAAAACAAAAATCTGAGCATGCATCTAGTAAAGACAACTATGCAATCAACTATCTTTAAATGCACCCCACAGAACTTGCATTCCATCAGATGCCTCCCTCACACCTCGCCCTCTTGGGCATTGGGCATGAGTTCTGAAAACAATTGGTAAGCGAGTGGCATAGCCCACCATTCTCACACATCATAACTTACTGCTGACACATTCCCCTAACAGAGGTACATTGAGTAACTCCAAGGAATGATGGATGAGACGGGGTCCAGCAGTGTAGGGTCAAGGCTCAGGGACATATGGGGAGAACATAATAGGAGAACTCAGAGTGGAAAAGAGCACACACTGGGACAGTGTGGAATAGAAATCACACAGGGAGCATAATATAGAAGGCTGGATGAAAGAGTGCATATGTTAAAGCACAGGATGGGAGAGCACAGCTGAGAGAAGCACGTGGGGGGGGTGTTGAGTACAAAATTGGAGAGCAGGGCCGGCAATAGGACAATGTGACCGGTGCAGTCGCACTTGGCCCTGAGCTGGGGGGGGGGGGAAACTGTATTTGGAAATATCTTATGGGTTTAAAAACACCTGTTGCAGGGCTTCTTGTGTCCAGCCTTTTTCAGGAAACAAAAATCTCAAGATAACTCTAGTGATTCATGGTCCTGCTAAAAAAAGATTGGAGTTTTGTCTAGTGGCAGTTTTGACTCCTCATAAACTAGTGCAGAGGGTTAATATGTCTGCTGCAAAGAATGTGTACCATGCAAATCACAGAACTGCATTTTATGTGGATAGTTCTGTGGGTTACTGCTTTTGTCACAGAGGCCAGGTGCGGTGCGTCCATTGGGGCGTTGGGGCGTTGCCCCCCCCCGCCCTCCCGCACCCGCAGCTCCCTCGGCGTCTCTGACTCAGTTTACTTAAGTTCAGAGACGCCGAGGGAGAACTGACAATCATGTCAGTCAGCATGACGTCGGACCGCCCACCCCCTTCAGAGTCTGAAGGGGGTGTGCGGTCCGGCGTCATGTTGACTGACATGCATTGTCAGACCAGCCAGGGACAGGCAGCAGCACAAGTGCGCATGAGTGGGGAAGGTGAGCGAATTTTTCGCCCGTGCCCAGTCATGCGCACTTGTGTTTGCACTGGCTTGCGCATGCCCATTAGGAGCCCCTCGGTCTCCTAATGGGCAGGCGGCGGGCGAAGAATAACCGTGCCTAAGCCAATCCTGGCGCTGCAGCAGCGCCAGGATTGGCTGAGGGGTAGCCACTCCAGTGCTGTTCCTGAAGAGGCGCCAACGCGGACCAGGAGCAGAGGCGGTCAGGTAAGTTTTCTAAATTTTATTTTCCCTCGGTCGGCCCCCCAACCCTGCGCGACCCCCCCGCGAGTACTGCGAGCCGCGACTGTAACACACAAGAAATAAAAGAAAAAGGTGAAGGGAGCCATAGTGAGTCTCTTGCAGGGTTTGTAATCCACTTGCAATAATAGAACCGAATCTTCCGTTTAAATAAATCAGAAATATTGTACGCGATCCCACTGCCATGTGATGTGAGTCAGAGCTTGCTTAGCCTTGCAGATGTCTAGTAAGGCTCACGAGATTCGTGGGTTGTTTTCAGTTTCCAGATGCAGAGATCTGCATTGCATCCCACAGTGCACGCGGCCTTTCGACAAGTGTCACGTGATGTACCACTAGCGTTTGAGAAACACGGTTGCTACAAATGTTTCGCTATCCAGGTGATATCTATATTCCATTTGCTTTCCATCCCCCATCATTTTGTTATAACCTCTCAATTATTTATTTGTTTAAATACCCAAGACATTCCGTTCTTTTTGGAATGAGTATTCTAACTTTGCCAAAATCTTAATTCCTTTCTTGTGAATTTTGGTGAATGTGGCACTTATCACCACTAAGGCAAATGATCGTGAACAGTTCAAGACATAGGCTGACCAAAGTGCCACAGGTTTCCTACGCCAAAGCAAGAAATATTCACTGCAGTAATGCATCTAATTGCGGCGCTCTAGTGAAAGCCCAGGACACTGATTTTTTTAATGTGAATTAATGAATTAATTGAAATGTTGGAAGAAGAAGCATTGCCCAGGGAAGACCAAATTTAGCACAGTGTGCATAATAGACGCTTTGCACGAGTATGCCACTCAACTGACCACACGCTGGTTAAAAGCACTAGAATTCTACCTTCCCTTACACAGTGCCCTGGCAGTGGCAGGCATCATGCCAAAAGAAATAAACTCTTATATGCTGTAAAACATACACGGCCGTCCTGCACAGTGAGTGATGTAACACAGCGCTTTTCATGGTAATTTACAAAGTCTGACAGACACTTTAATGTTAAAACTGCAAGAGATTTCTGTGGACTTACAGTGCTGCAAGGCCATACTAATCGCAATGCAATGTACAAACATAACTTACTAATTAT
This sequence comes from Calotriton arnoldi, assembly GCA_963921515.1. Lineage (NCBI taxonomy): Eukaryota > Metazoa > Chordata > Amphibia > Caudata > Salamandridae > Calotriton > Calotriton arnoldi. Next base: position 30,620 of record CAWUFW010001899.1, on the reverse strand, counting down.
AATTTATTAAAAATATCACTTTTTCAATGAATGCATGTTTATTGCATAGGATGAGCCCCATTCCTGCTGCTCGCACTACTGAAATTGTGGCATCGAACAAAGAACTAGAGCGCAACCCACTCTGCCAGTGTCTCCATGTTATGGATGATGATTAGGTTTGCCACCTAACTGATATTTTACGAAGTCCACCGGTAACTAATGCGTGTGAGCCAGTGACGGAAATTAATAAATGCCCCTAATGAGGTAGCCGGTATTTCTATAACTGTGCCCTCTGTAAAAAAAAAAAAAAATGCCTGTCCCTGTTTGGGCTCAGGCCTGGCTGCATGTAAACAGAAAAAAATAAAAAAACAAAATACACTGAATTGCGCGATGATAGAGACCAAAAGCTTCAATCTGGTGGACCTTTTATTATGGACGTCACAGACAGACACTGGACCATATCAGAGCTTGCCATTATGCCCACCATCAGGGAATAGGCTTGCCTGCCACTGGTTAGTTTAGACTTGGGTTCAGGTTTTGAGGCAGGTCCGGTGAGGCGTTGCACCATGTGAGTGCCAGTCAAGACCTTTCCGAAGAGTGTAGCAATGAAAATAGAGAGAGTCCTCATCCTTCAAGCAAAAAATAGTGTAACTGTATAGTAATTGCATCTGCTAGACTACCGCACCAGTAAGGTCAACTCAGGAACTTAGGGGTTGGAAGTCTAAAGTAATGGTTGGACGCATATAGAGGGAAATATGGAGAGATTTAGGCTGCTTTGAAAGGAAGTAGTAATCTCAAGATCAGAGCTATGTGAGAAAATAAATGGGTAAATAATGCAAACACTGAACAAAGAGTCTGAAAATGCTTGTGGATGTGTTCTGATGTTCATCCTTAACTTTGTCTCACAGTATTTATTACAAAGTAAAGTACGTTCCATTTTGGATGACTCTTTCTTGACATGGCACAAGATAGTGGGCATGGGCAGCTTCCCAAGACAGTAGAATGTATTGTCTACATTCCTGGGGCTCTAGGGTGGAGAATGAGAAGTACCGGTACTCTCCCATTAAATGTATTGCAGCACTGCTGAGATGTGCAGGCAGTCTCCCTTCCAAAGTAAAGAAGTGCAGGTACTGAGTACCGGACAGTACCTGTTCACTGAAAGCACTGTATTTTTTTAGAGCAAGGGATAGTGATTACAGCCGTGTCCGGGCGATAATCTGATAGCATAAGAAGAAAACAATAAATTAAAACTATAGGGAAAGGACTGCTTTGTGCTCCAGATCAATAACACATAAAGGTTAAAGATTTCTGGTGCTAAGGGTATGTCTAATGAAATAAAAGGCACGGTCAAGCATTATTGGGATATTATTGTAAAAGGACACGTGATAGGCTGCCTCAACTCGCTCATCTGCACATATTTCTATATGACTGGTTACAGCCAACAGCTGTGGGTGCTTCCCGAAGTCTGGTTAGAGCATATTTTTCCAATCTTAATGCTGCATGCAGTGCAAGACACTGGGCAAGCATACATTTTAAAGGGCAAAAGTTGTCATACAGAACAATTTACATATTACAGTAACTGTTGAACAAATTAATGCAAGAAGATAGGGGGCAGTTTTTAATGTGTTTAATATTTCAAGACTATACGTTCCCACTGCTTAATAAGCCTTGCTTTATCGCTGCATTCATTTGTTTTAAAATGCACCATTTGCCAATATTTTTTTAATTTCTTTCTCAGGAGAGGGACTCTCCCTAGACCCCAGGTTTGTCCATTGAACTTGTTCACATCGCTAACTAGTGTTTTCTATTGGAAAGGGTAGAGCCAAAGCAGTCTTGCTTAGTACCCTAGCCCTCTTCAGAAGTCAGACTTGCTTGGCAACCCAGAAATTCTCTGAAATAATGTATGAGTTTTCTTTTATGAATGCCTAGAAGAACTGAATTTTTAGTTCATTTATCACAGAAATAGTGCTGAAAATCGCTCCAAAAAGATGCCAATTTTAAAAAAAAATCTTCACGGGGGGAGAACCCCCCCGAACCCCCCTTATTGCCATCGGGCACGCTCGCTGCGCTCGCTCGCATACGTTGATTCATTCTGCCTACGCCTCACCAGTTTCAAAGTCCACCAGCCGCCACTGCAGAGATCCTTTTGTTACTTGCAGTTCATAAGTTACAATCCTAATATAGCAGAGTGAGCTGTCATCAAAGAGCTGCATGCAAACTGCATGGTTTAGGTTCAAATGATGTTTTCCCCATCTTCATTATCCTAATGTTGCTAAAAAGGGCTCATTTGTGAGAGAGGGGCTATGGAGAGATGAGGGGCTCTGTTGGAGGGTGGTAGTGAGGGAACTAGTGGATAAGGATGTCATGGGGGCGTAAAAATGTTTATCGCGCTGGGCACCACAAGCGCTAAAGCCGGCCCTGTGGGAGAGCATAGGAAGGCAGTGCACAAGGTGCAGAGTTCATGATCTATCGTGTGCACAGCAGGAGAGCACCGGAGAGCATAGCATGAGAGGCAGGATGGAGGTAGGTATGGGATGGGAGCCGGTGTGTAGCAACAGATCATAGAGAATGAATGCATGGGATGAGGATGGCACAGGACGAGAAACAGCAGAGTGCAGAGTAGGACAAGAAAAGAGAGCATGGAATGGGAGAGAGTATGGATTTGGAGAGTAGAAGATGGGAGAAAGTACATAACAGGATCACAGGGTGGAGAATAACTTAGGATGAGTGTTAGACTGTTAACCACCCACGCCTGTGGAGATCGCTGTGCGGCAGTGGTGCTTAGGGCTGTCAGCCTCTGTGATAGGGATGCTCGCAGGGGAGTGGTGCTATAAGGGATGGAAAAGCAGGGGGGTTGCTGCCAGCTGTAGCATGGAGCTCAGGCAGTATGGTGCAAAGCAAATAAAACTGTTTTTTTTTTTTTAAGAGAGTAGAAAGTGAAGCAAGGATATATATATATATATTTTTTAATGCCTACCGCAGTGCCCAATTAACTATTTTAGCATCTAGTGGCACGTTATTAGGCCGAAAGTAATTGCATCTGACAGTTAAAAAGCTCACTGCCCCTTAATCTAAACACTGCACACTGCCTTGCATCCTTAATTTATTATAGAGGAGGCATTGCCCACATTTCGAACTTCCACTGTATTCTTGATGATCTACATCAGGGACCCTCACTGAATCATTACTGGAATCCGGGGACCCCCCCATTGAGTAACTATTGCAAGTCTGGGACCCCGGCCTAAGAACTTTTTATAATTTGAAAATCAAAAGAATACACAAAAATACAAAAACAAGGACACAATACAAATGCTCAAATATTTAAATATTTTAATTCACAAATACAGAAAAAGTGTTCACGTTTTCAATTTTGCTTCTATAGTTGTGTATACTTTCTTTGTTTTAATTTATTGATTGTATTCTTATTTAATAGGCCTCATGCCCCCTTAGGGGTCTTCGAGCCACATGTTAAGAACCACTGATCTAAAACATTTACAGCGTCCTCCTGGGGAGGGTATATGTCCAAAATCAAGCATACACAGTTCTCGTGCCTGTATTTGCACCTGCACCCATTACAAGATCATCGTGGCCCATGTATTTTGCGCTCAGCTACCACCAGGCACTGCATTTGGACATTCTATGTACAAAACTGCATTAATATAATAAAGGGAGCAATTCAGAAAAACATGTACGAGTATGCGTAGTAGTACTCCTTTAGTATTACTTCACATCCTCATAAATGCAATTCTCAAAGGTACTTGCATAGATCTGTCCCTACCCAGGTCCTATCTATCTAGTATGTATAACTTCGCAAGAGGGAGTGGCTGCAAAATGGCAAATATCTACTCCAAAGTGGGAAGATGAAATAAAATATTTGGGTGGGGATAGGACATGCAAATACAAAAACACACTTACAAAAGGTTAAGTCAGTGGCAAATCACTAGTTACATCCACCTCAACTCCATTATTACTATAGCCCAAACAAACTCAACTCTACTCCTGCCAAGGCAAGGGTGTGTGACTTCAAGTCACCTACCCCATATTCCCACTAATAGATACTGTTAGGGTGACCAACCGTCCGTAAATTTCACGGACCGTCCGTCATTTTGGTATCATGTCCGTTGTCTATCGTCATTCCTTTTACGGACGCCTTTTGTCCGTAATTCTGGGCATTTCAGAAACCTGTGCTGTTCCCCTGCGAGGAGCCCCAGGAGTTAAGGCTTCTCACAATCGGGGCCAGCTCGCACTTCTCTTTTTAACTCCACAGGATGCAGCAGCTCCTCCCCGACCTCGCACAGGCTGTGGACAGGCCCATTGTCATTCTGAATGAGGCTGATTATCACATTTAGAATGACAATGGGCCGTCTGCCTTAAACATAACATGTACAGGCAAGTGAGTGCCTTGGAGCCAGTATATTGTAGCAGAGGAGCTTTCCCTTATCAGAGTACTGTGGGGAATTTGAGGCCTTGTGTAATTTGCCAATGTGGTTCACTGAGAGCCCTTCAAGTACATTAATCCCCGTGGGTGTGGCACCTTCCCTGCTGCCAGTGCCAGGGTCTGTTTTTTCGGCATGCAGCACTCCTTTTCCTTACTACTTTGGAGACACAGAAAGGCCTGTCTCCTTATGAGATGGTTTCTACAGATTTTTAACGATGTAGCAATGATACACCAACTCAACAATGCTCCATAAGTAGTCACCACCAAAGAAAGGTTGGAGTTCACAACAAGCAACAGTGAAAAAAATGTCGTCATGATTTTATTGGAAGATAGTACTCGCTACTTTTCAACAACGCTTTAAGTCCACTTAATGTTAAGTGACGTAATGTTATAATTTTGGAGTAATAGTGATGGATTTAAATCAGGCACGTAAACAAGTAATGGAATTGATAAATCAATTTGAGGGATATCCATGGTAGAGGAGGGACTTTGTTTAATATTATGACTGACCAAGATTTTGCAAGCAGGTTTAGGTTTGTCTGTTGTCACTCCAACAAGCTCGCCTTGGTGCATTGTCTCAGGGCCACCCTGCAAGTTCCTGTACCCTGCTCTGTTATTTGCCCAGCTCTGCATCAACAGAGGGTCATCCTTCCCGGCCACCACATCTGATGGGGCCTGTCCTTTCATGTTGCTGCGTATTCCTTCTCATATTTCTTTTTACCCTGTTACTATGCCTTCCTTGGCAGGCGTGTCACTGTCCCAGAGCTCCCTACGCCATGCAGTATTCCTAGCCACACTGCCCCTCCTTTCCTGTTATCGTCAATGTTCTATGCCCCCAACTCCATTGATGTGTGGTCGGTGTGTTGTCTAATAAGGTACATGAGTGTTGTAAAGTATGGTATGGTGTGATGCGCTGTGAAGTGGTGTTTTGTTTTGATATGTATATGATATAATGAAATGTCAAGTAATGCAGAGTGCTCTTTGCTTCCATTTTCTTTTAACCTATTGATGAAATCGTTTTTATTAGATACTGGGACACCCAGAACCATTTTATGCTTAAAATATGTAAATCTAGCAACATATCAGCAGCCCTCCAGGTGCACGTTACCACATGGTTCAAGATTCTGGGGAGCTGATGACATGGAAGAACCCCCCTCCCAACCTAAACATGAAGGGCTCTGAAACACATCTTATTGTTGGGCCCAAACCAAATTCTATCATCATTTGGCAAAATGGGATCTCACCCTAATACATTTGGTATTTCTACTACATACCCCAAAATAGACTCAGTACTTGGGCTCCATTTGAAATGATGAAGTAAGCTGTGATGTCCATATTTGGTGAGTGGTTCAGGCCGCCTTCTTTCATCCATGTCTCCTAAAACGGGAGTATTCACAGGCCAACATAATTTTGTGTTGAGAACTATGCAAAAGATCTGTTTGGAGGCTGTCAGAGAATCAGTGAATAGGCATGTGCAAAACACTACAACTCTCATCTCTAACGATAATGTCTCCTACTTGCACTGGCATCCTGTGACAATGAGAAGTATCTTTAGGATGTTAGTTTGACATTTAACTGTCTACATGGATGATCACCAATAAACTACAGGCTAGCATTCCAGTTTGGGCTACCTGAGATCCAGTACTCGCTTCTTCAGTTCTTGAAGTTAAAAAAGTGCAGAGGAGCTGTCAAAAATGCAGCTTTTTAGCTTAAAGATTATGAAAAATGATTTCTCATGAAAGACGATAGATCCCTAATCTTTTATCCTTTCATCGAGGGGTTAAGACAGTTAGTTCTCAGGAATAGTCAACTTCTCCTCTAACTTGACTCACTCCACCAGCTCTGTCTCTTTGTCAGCCTTCTTCTTATACCGAGAGAGAATTTAATTTACAGTGATGTCTTATAAATACATATAGTGGGATATGTTGTGGTGTGATATTGAATGGTGAGGTGTGTTGTCTGATCTAGCATGTGTTTGATCGGATGATGTGTTGGTGCACTGTATGCAAGAAAGTGGCGGGGCACAATGTGATGCTAAGGCAATGTGTTGTGGCGTTGTTGCTGTGAGATGGTTACAGTCCAGCAACTAAAAATCTGTGGGGGTTCGACGTTGACAGCACATCCAGTTTAGGAGTTTTGTAGATTTTAGTACTTGCTCCGTGTGCTCAGGGCTGTTTGATTTTATTTTTAATCCAACAATGACAAGCAGTTTATGTTGATTATCTATTTACTTACTTATATACTATTGCGTGACCTCCTCTGACAAGTCTGTAAAACGCACCTTTTGTCCTGAATTTTTGTCCTGAATTTTGACTTTCTGTCTAGAATTTGTGTCCTGAATTTTGACCCTTTGTCCTGAATTGTTACACTCCAATGTCCTGAATTTGCACCCATGCCAGTTTGTCACACTAGATGCTGTAAAGGACTCACACTTAAATCGATCGAGGCAGGAAGTAACGCTATCGCCATAAAGACCTGCATCCAGCCGCGGCCCATGCAGGTAAGAGCGGTGGAGCCAGGTTGGGGGGGGGGGCATTTTGACAGACGACGAGGGAAAATTAATTATTTGTTGAATTTTCCCTCGTGGTCTCCCGAAACCCCCCCCACCCGGCTCCACCGCTCTTACCTGCACGTGCCGCGGCTGCCTGCATCTACAAAGTTAAAATACATTAAAGAAAAAACACAACTTTAGAGATGGCAGACGCTCAAGCAACTCACATAGTAAAAATGCAAAAAGATCCTAAAAGACAGAAGACATCAAATTTATTTTCAAAATGGTCATATTACTTTAAATAATGCAGACACCCAGACAAATCACATTTTAAAAATGTAAACATAGATGCGCACTTAGACAATTACAAATTTGAAAAATGATAATGAATTATAAAGCCACATCACTTGTCTCACATCTAGCACTACTTTACACACACACACAGACACAACATAACACACTGCATTTCCTAAACAGGCAGCACATCTGTAGGTGATGTCTTAACTCCATAACATCTCTCAGAACAAGAGTAAGAGGGCTGGGCCCAGGGTGGTGGCAGTAATTACGTGCTTCTACTTGTGATGATTGTCAGGAGTGTTTTATTGTTCTTAGGTGAGGGAAATGGCTACAAAAACCATATGGTCATGTTATCCACCAAATATTTACCACTGAGGGCATAATTATGTGCAAAACACTCGTAGTCAGTGGAGTTACTGTTATTTGCACTGGGGTGGTTTTTCTTCTCTTATGATCTCATTGGTCTAAGTGACCCCGTTAGTGCTTTGAAGTAATCTTAAGGTGACGTCAAACTATTTACAAAATAACCAACATAGCATGACTACACCATAGACTGCCTCTGTGCTCCACTCTCCTTTCACATCTCACGCGCTTCTGAAGCACCTTCTATGTGCTTTCCCCAGTCTTGATTTGAAACCAGCGCCTCACCTCAGCTCAACCATGATGCGTTTGGACTTTCGCAAGAGCGCTACATACCTTTGGTCTAAGTGACTTCACAGCCATTGACTGTGGGACCACCATAGACTTTATAGATGGCTACTCCTGAGGTGTCTCTGACTCTGCTGGCAGCCACATCTCATTGTGGCGAGTTAGTAGAAGAAGAGGGTGGGTGATAATGGACCATGGGATAGAGTTGTGGTGTTGGATAGAACCATTATGAGAGAATACCAGCTGTGGGTTGGTTGAGGAAACCTTGAACTCAGAGGTTCTTGTGTCCAGGCCATTTGCTCTGAATGAGGGAAAGGTAGGCAAGGGCAATGACAACGCTTTAGTTTCAGAGCTGGGATGATATCTCTAAGGAGGTAAACAGAATGCCAACAGCTACCATGCCAAGCACGACCTGCAGGTGTGAGTGATGTGACCGTGGATGATAACAGCAGTATGAGTAAGCAATAACAAGATTAAAGATAGCGGAAAAAGTGTCCTTTGTACAGGAGTCTGAAAAACAATTTCAAGAGGAAAACATACAGCACCTGCCTCACATGACCAACTGTGGCTATTTTATAACCCAGGAACCCTCCTACTCCTTTCTGGCCTCTCCCTAGCGAACAGAAACCAGAACTATAATCTGGCCCTCACGCACTGTTTCCCACTCAGGTTAACATCAGGTCTTCGTCTTAATCTTCCCTTCTCTATGGCGCACACGCTCATGGCCTAATTCACAAAGGTAAACTTACACTTTTGTGTAAGCTCACAATTTTTTGCAATTCACAAAGCAATTTTACGAGTACTATATTTATGACTGCGGAGTGTTCACGCTCGTGGCAGAGACTCCGCACATGAAAAGATCGGCAGTGGTAAAGATACTACTCGTAAAATTGCTTTGTGAATTGCAAAAAATCGTAAACTTAGTTTAGTCTGAATCAGATTTTATCTTTTCTTCTTTTTGCAGTTTTATATAGCACAAACTTGACCCGAAGATATTGGAGTGCTTTACATGAGCACCAGTTACATTACACAAGGGCACATTCATTTTTGGTAGGCACGGATAGATTACGTGATTTGCCCAGAATTATAGGATGTTGAGCCGACACCGAGACTCGATCTTGGTTCCCCAGTTCCAAAGTCAGCAGCTCCGGCTGTTAAGCCACATCCCTTCTTCCACTTAATGTTGCCCCTCCCCTCACACAATATCGAGCTCCTTGTGCTCCACTCTCTGCAAAAGTAGAGGGCTAGTCCTTGTGAAAGGATCATTTTGGAGGACGTGCTGCAGGTCACGTGCTCACACCCGCCAGGATCTGGTAGAACATAGAGCATGGTCAGGGAACCATGGGTGGTGAAACCGGGAGATTCCAACAGGGAGAAAGTCAGATTGGAAGAAGAGAACAATTATGTAGGAAGGTAGGATCTGACTGCATGGTTACCCCCACTTTTTTTCTGGTGTTTTACTGGTTATTGACTAGTCTGACTGGGATTCTGCTATCCAGGACCCCAGTCTATTTGCTTTCTCCCTTAAATTGCTAAGTATGTACTTTAGGTACACTCCAGATTGGATACTGGGGTACCATTATCAGTCCCTAGTATATGGTACACCATGTACCCAGGGCATAGGTACCCCAGAGGCCTCCCATGGGCTGAAAAATATGTGTTTAATATTTCAAGACTATACGTTCCCACTGCTTAATAAGCCTTGCTTTATCGCTGCATTCATTTGTTTTAAAATGCACCATTTGCCAATATTTTTTAAATTTCTTTCTCAGGAGAGGGTCTCTCCCTAGACCCCAGGTTTGTCCATTGAACTTGTTCACATCGCTAATTAGTGTTTTCTATTGGAAAGGGTAGAGCCAAAGCAGTCTTGCTTAGTACCCTAGCCCTCTTCAGAAGTCAGACTTGCTTGGCAACCCAGAAATTCTCTGAAATAATGTATGAGTTTTCTTTTATGAATGCCTAGAAGAACTGAATTTTTAGTTCATTTATCACAGAAATAGTGCTGAAAATCGCTCCAAAAAGATGCCAATTTTTTAAAAAATTCTTCACGGGGGAGAACCCCCCCGAACCCCCCTTATTGCCGTCGGGCTCGCTCGCTGCGCTCGCTCGCATACGTTGGTTCATTCTGCCTACGCCTCACCAGTTTCAAAGTCCACCAGCCGCCACTGCAGAGATCCTTTTGTTACTTGCAGTTCATAAGTTACAATTCTAATATAGCAGAGTGAGCTGTCATCAAAGAGCTGCATACAAACTGCATGGTTTAGGTTCAAATTATGTTTTCCCCATCTTTCATTATCCTAATGTTGCTAAAAAGGGCTCATTTGTGAGAGAGGGGCTATGGAGAGATGAGGGGCTCTGTTGGAGGGTGGTAGTGAGGGAACTAGTGGATAAGGATGTCATGGGGGCGTAAAAATGTTTATCGCGCTGGGCACCACAAGCGCTAAAGCCGGCCCTGTGGGAGAGCATAGGAAGGCAGTGCACAAGGTGCAGAGTTCATGATCTATCGTGTGCACAGCAGGAGAGCACCGGAGAGCATAGCATGAGAGAGGCAGGATGGAGGTAGGTATGGGATGGGAGCCAGTGTGTAGCAACAGATCATAGAGAATGAATGCATGGGATGAGGATGGCACAGGACGAGAAACAGCAGAGTGCAGAGTAGGACAAGAAAAGAGAGCATGGAATGGGAGAGAGTATGTATTTGGAGAGTAGAAGATGGGAGAAAGTACATAACAGGATCACAGGGTGGGGAATAACTTAGGATGAGTGTTAGACTGTTAACCACCCACGCCTGTGGAGATCGCTGTGCGGCAGTGGTGCTTAGGGCTGTCAGCCTCTGTGATAGGGATGCTCGCAGGGGAGTGGTGCTATAAGGGATGGAAAAGCAGGGGGGTTGCTGCCAGCTGTAGCATGGAGCTCAGGCAGTATGGTGCAAAGCAAATAAAACTGTTTTTTTTTTAAGAGAGTAGAAAGTGAAGCAAGGATATATATATATATATTTTTTTAATGCCTACCGCAGTGCCCAATTAACTATTTTAGCATCTAGTGGCACGTTATTAGGCCGAAAGTAATTGCATCTGACAGTTAAAAAGCTCACTGCCCCTTAATCTAAACACTGCAGACTGCCTTGCATCCTTAATTTATTATAGAGGAGGCATTGCCCACATTTCGAACTTCCACTGTATTCTTGATGATCTACATCAGGGACCCTCACTGAATCATTACTGGAATCCGGGGACCCCCCTATTGAGTAACTATTGCAAGTCTGGGACCCTGGCCTAAGAACTTTTTATAATTTGAAAATCAAAAGAATACACAAAAATACAAAAACAAGGACACATACAAATGCTCAAATATTTAAATATTTTAATTCACAAATACAGAAAAAGTGTTCACGTTTTCAATTTTGCTTCTATAGTTGTATATACTTTCTTCGTTTTAATTTATTGATTGTATTCTTATTTAATAGGCCTCATGCCCCCTTAGGGGTCTTCGAGCCGCATGTTAAGAACCACTGATCTAAAACATTTAGAGCGTCCTCCTGGGGAGGGTATATGACCAAAATCAAGCATACACAGTTCTCGTGCCTGTATTTGCACCCGCACCCATTACAAGATCATCGTGGCCCATGTATTTTGCGCTCAGCTACCACCAGGCACTGCATTTGGACATTCTATGTACAAAACTGCATTAATATAATAAAGGGAGCAATTCAGAAAAACATGTACGAGTATGCGTAGTAGTACTCCTTTAGTATTACTTACCATACTCATAAATGCAATTCTCAAAGGTACTTGCATAGATCTGTCCCTACCCAGGTCCTATCTATCTAGTATGTATAACTTCGCAAGAGGGAGTGGCTGCAAAATGGCAAATATCTACTCCAAAGTGGGAAGATGAAATAAAATATTTGGGTGGGGATAGGACATGCAAATACAAAAACACACTTACAAAAGGTTAAGTCAGTGGCAAATCACTAGTTACATCCACCTCAACTCCATTATTACTATAGCCCAAACAAACTCAACTCTACTCCAGCCAAGACAAGGGTGTGTGACTTCAAGTCACCTACCCCATATTCCCACTAATAGATACCGTTAGGGTGACCAACCGTCCGTAAATTTCACGGACCGTCCGTCATTTTGGTATCATGTCCGTTGTCCATCGTCATTCCTTTTACGGACGCCTTTTGTCCGTAATTCTGGGCATTTCAGAAACCTGTGCTGTTCCCCTTCGAGGAGCCCCAGGAGTTAAGGCTTCTCACAATCGGGGCCAGCTCGCACTTCTCTTTTTAACTCCACAGGATGCAGCAGCTCCTCCCCGACCTCGCACAGGCTGTGGACAGGCCCATTGTCATTCTGAATGAGGCTGATTATCACATTTAGAATGACAATGGGCCGTCTGCCTTAAACATAACATGTACAGGCAAGTGAGTGCCTTGTAGCCAGTATATTGTAGCAGAGGAGCTTTCCCTTATCTGAATACTGTGGGGAATTTGAGGCCTTGTGTAATTTGCCAATGTTGTTCACTGAGAGCCCTTCAACTACATTAATCCCCGTGGGTGTGGCACCTTCCCTGCTGCCAGTGCCAGGGTCTGTTTTTTCGGCATGCAGCACTCCTTTTCCTTACTACTTTGGAGACACAGAAAGGCCTGTCTCCTTATGAGATGGTTTCTACAGATTTTTAACGATGTAGCAATGATACACCAACTCAACAATGCTCCATAAGTAGTCACCACCAAAGAAAGGTTGGAGTTCACAACAAGCAACAGTGAAAAAAATGTCGTCATGATTTTATTGGAAGATAGTACTCGCTACTTTTCAACAACGCTTTAAGTCCACTTAATGTTAAGTGACGTAATGTTATAATTTTGGAGTAATAGTGATGGATTTAAATCAGGCACGTAAACAAGTAATGGAATTGATAAATCAATTTGAGGGATATCCATGGTAGAGGAGGGACTTTGTTTAATATTATGACTGACCAAGATTTTGCAAGCAGGTTTAGGTTTGTCTGTTGTCATTCCAACAAGCTCGCCTTGGTGCATTGTCTCAGGGCCACCCTGCAAGTTCCTGTACCCTGCTCTGTTATTTGCCCAGCTCTGCATCAACAGAGGGTCATCCTTCCCCGGCCACCACATCTGATGGGGCCTGTCCTTTCATGTTGCTGCGTATTCCTTCTCATATTTCTTTTTACCCTGTTACTATGCCTACCTTGGCAGGCGTGTCACTGTCCCAGAGCTCCCTACGCCATGCAGTATTCCTAGCCACACTGCCCCTCCTTTCCTGTTATCGTCAATGTTCTATGCCCCCAACTCCATTGATGTGTGGTCGGTGTGTTGTCTAATAAGGTACATGAGTGTTGTAAAGTATGGTATGGTGTGATGCGCTGTGAAGTGGTGTTTTGTTTTGATATGTATATGATATAATGAAATATCAAGTAATGCAGAGTGCTCTTTGCTTCCATTTTCTTTTAACCTATTGATGAAATCGTTTTTATTAGATACTGGGACACTCAGAACCATTTTATGCTTAAAATATGTAAATCTAGCAACATATCAGCAGCCCTCCAGGTGCACGTTACCACATGGTTCGAGATTCTGGGGAGCTGATGACATGGAAGAACCCCCCTCCCAACCTAAACATGAAGGGCTCTGAAACACATCTTATTGTTGGGCCCAAACCAAATTCTATCATCATTTGGCAAAATGGGATCTCACCCTAATACATTTGGTATTTCTACTACATACCCCAAAATAGACTCAGTACTTGGGCTCCATTTGAAATGATGAAGTAAGCTGTGATGTCCATATTTGGTGAGTGGTTCAGGCCGCCTTCTTTCATCCATGTCTCCTAAAACGGGAGTATTCACAGGCCAACATAATTTTGTGTTGAGAACTATGCAAAGATCTGTTTGGAGGCTGTCAGAGAATCAGTGAATAGGCATGTGCAAAACACTACAACTCTCATCTCTAACGATAATGTCTCCTAATGCACTGCCATCCTGTGACAATGAGAAGTATCTTTAGGATGTTAGTTTGACATTTAACTGTCTACATGGATGATCACCAATAAACTACAGGCTAGCATTCCAGTTTGGGCTACCTGAGATCCAGTACTCGCTTCTTCAGTTCTTGAAGTTAAAAAAGTGCAGAGGAGCTGTCAAAAATGCAGCTTTTTAGCTTAAAGATTATGAAAAATTATTTCTCATGAAAGCCAATAGATCCCTAATCTTTTATCCTTTCATCGAGGAGTTAAGACAGTTAGGGGCCCATTACGATACCCGGCGTAAATAAATCCGCCAGGCATGGAAGCGGCAAAAATCCGCCCGCACACACCGCCTGAACACCGACCACGCCATTATGAGTACACAAACCGAAAACCGCCATCGGCGGAAAAATCACACAAAATACCGCCCGCCATCGTCCAAGTCGGAGTCAAACCACCCGCCACGGACGGAAACACGCACGACAACACAAAACCGCCCGCCCACACGGCCGACACACCGCACGTGAAATTACGATCGCACCGCCATGAGCGCGGAAAAACAACAAATATACCGCCCGCCAGCGCAAACAACGCCGATGAGAATCGACACGGCAGAAGCCATGGCGCCAACGTACCTGCACAGAAACCATCCGCACACAAAACCAATAGCACACAACATGGCCAACAAGTCCACACAGCAAGGCACACACAAATACACAAGCACAGTACACATCCCGAAAACACCCCCCGGACAAACAAAAAATACAAAGGCCAGAACCCCAGACACAACACACCTGAAAACAACAGACCATGAGGACACACCCACATAGGTGAGTACAAAAGCAGCACTCCCACAGACCACAACCCCTTGCTACATTGCAAACCAGAGAGGAGAGGAGAGGACACAGTGACACAGCAAGGACAGCAGCACACCACAGAAACGCACACATCACAACCACCACCACCACCACCAAACACCGGCACCACAAACCCCCTGCACATTACACAACACACACCGCACCAGCACCACAAACACCATGGCACCACAAAGGATGCCCAAGTTCACGCCCATGGAGCTGACGGTCATGGTCGACGAGATCATCAAGGTGTACCCACAAATCTATGGGAACATGGTCCAGCACACACCACTAGCCACCAGAAACAGAATGTGGAACCGGATCGTAGACCAGGTCAATGCAGTCGGGACCCTGCCCAGGAACAGAGTCGAGATAAACAAACGTTGGAATGACGTAAAGAGCCTGGTCAAGAAGAAGGAGGGCAAAAACAGAGAGCTGGCTGCCGTCACTGGCGGAGGGAATCCCGCGCTCTTTAAGACCTTCAAAGCGTGGGAGGAGAAGGTGCGAGTCGTAATCCATCCGGAGATCCTCGCCGGATTAGCAGGAGGAGTGGAGGCTGGTAAGTACAAACTAATGTATACCAGCACACCGCTATGTACTCACATGCGCAACTACCATGCCACAGCTCCCAGGGACAAACACCCCCATGTCCAGCACACAATACACAACACATCACACACACATGCAACAGACACTACCACACACAGCCCAAACGGAACAACTGTAAGATGCGTGGGGACATGTGTACACTAAGCCAGCCACGTAACCACCAACAGGTCCCCAAATATGCCAGAAGCGCCACAACGAGCACCCACCACACCCATGTGTCCGCCACAGCTGCACTAACCGACAAGTAACAGGTAAGTGGCAGGAACACAAAGTGCAGTGGGTGGGACGGTGGACAGCCCAAGTACAACACACACCAGGCCCCAGTCCCACAGCACAGCAGGGAGGAGCATCCCCCACACCCCACAGCCACGTGTCAGCCACCGCAGTGCACAACGACAGCCGAAAGGCAGACATCACGGTCCACAGCAATCGGTGTCAGTGGGTGTACAGCCACCCCCACGACCCACTACACCCCCCACCCCCACAGACCTGCAACATGGAGCACCCCCCGCTTAGAGCCATGTGGCATCCAGTACAGTGCACGCACGAACAACTTGCAGGTGGGAAACTGGACAGGGCTGGATTACTGGAGGCATGAGGACCATAACACCACCAACACATGGGACATGTCACGTAGCAGACGAACACGCAGCACCGCCCACCGTCACGAACAAGTGAACAATGTGCACACGGACATGAACAACAGACTCACACCCCACATGACCCATCACAGACATAGCAACAACCAAGGAGCCACGTCTGCATGCACAAGCCACACTGAATATAGTCCCACACGGCAGCCACTGTGCAACTCATCACACACAACCGAAACACCATTGAAGTCCTGTCCATGTAGCCCCCACTGCCTGTCAACCCCACACCCCACAACTACGCCTATGTAAGACAAACAACACTAGACGCAACAGAGCGGAACAACATAAATGCACACGAACACCACTGAACCCATCAAACTCACAGACACACCATGCACATACAACATACCATCCATCCCATCCGTCAGCCCCAGTCTCATGAAAGGCATGTCATCCGCACAGCTGCCACACATACAGCAGTCACGCTAAGACACATGCCCATGACCAACCATGTGCCAGAAGTCAATTAAGCGCACGACACACTGTGAGCAACAACACACAACATGGGCCACACCCCCCGAGCACTGCAGTGATGCACATGGCACAGGGCAGCACGCACACCAAGGAGATGGGACAACTGCAATACGTTGGCTGGCACACAACTATCACTCACTCATAACGATGCGTCCAATGCCATGTCCAGTAACCACAACAGACAGCAAATATGCAGGGCATGTCAGGCATGCACACACCTCAGACCATGCACTGTCATGCTGCCACAACACATGTCACGTTCGGCACCCATGGCTCACAGCATGTACCCCAAAAGCATATCCCCTCCCAAATGCGAATCTGGGGCATGGCCCCCATGTTGCCATATGCGTTCCTAAGCGTTCCATTTGAACCCCAAAAGCATATCCCCTCCCAAATGCGAATCTGGGGCATGGCCCCCATGTTGCCATATGCGTTCCTAAGCGTTCCATTTGAACCCCAAAAGCATATCCCCTCCCAAATGCGAATCTGGGGCATGGCCCCCATGTTGCCATATGCGTTCCTAAGCGTTCCATTTGAACCCCAAAAGCATATCCCCTCCCAAATGCGAATCTGGGGCATGGCCCCCATGTTGCCATATGCGTTCCTAAGCGTTCCATATGAACTCCAAAAGCAAAGTACAAACCAGACCCAGGATGGGCCAGGAGCCCGCATACACCAGAGTCACAATGAGTAGGGGCACAGCAACACACCCATCGGCATGGCCAATCCGTCCCATGCCACATGTGCACAGCACACAGTCCCATTGCCTAGCACACACAACTACAGATGCCACAGCCACACACTCGCCTCCGGGAAACCCATGTACGAGATTGCACGAACTGCCAATGTCAGACGACTAATACATACTTCGCCAGGTGCAACACAATAACAAATCTCATTCTCTCCACAGGTGACGAACTGCTGGATGCTGGGGATGGAGACAGCAGCCAGCACAGCCAGCCTACAAGCCCCCAACGAGGACACACGGATCTGGAGGATCTGTCCTCCTCTTCAGACACGGACCACCAAGCTGGCCCATCTGGCGTGGCAGGGCCCAGCCGCTCCCCAGGACCCCTCCTACCCACCAACCCATCATCCAGGGATGCTGAACAGTCCCAGTCCCCTGCTGCCACTGTCGTTGCGGCCACACCCACGGTCATTGCGGCCACTACCACTGCCGCAACCGCCACCATCGCCGCACCGACCACCACCGCCTCCACCACCACCACGTCTTCGCTGGCACCAGCCCCAGCGCAGGTGGTGGCCCGGCCGACTGGATCCACCCTGGGAGCCACAGCGAGGACCGTGGTGTGCAATGTGGCTAGTGGGCAGGCCGGTGGCAGCAGGACTGGTAGGAGGAGCAGGGTCAGGGAAACGCCAGCCTCCCCTGGGAGCCATGCCCTGCCTCAAATGGCCAGAGTCCTTGGGGCCTATGAAGAGGCCCAAGGACAATGGGCCAGGTCTGCTACTGACACGCGGGAGGTGCTGGGGGTGCTGAGGTCCATGGACGCCCATATGGGCCAATTCGTGTCCCGTATGGACCAACTCGTGGACCTCATGGGCCAGCTGGTGGTGGCGGTGGGGTCACAGGCAAGGCCAGCAACACCACCTCCGCCACCACCTGCTAGGGCGCAGGCTCGGGCAGCAGTGTCCACTTCCCCTGCGTCCACAGCCAGTGAGCACACCTCACCCACCACCAGCAGGTCGCCACCACACACCCCCTCCCAAACGTGGAAGGGGCCGTCCGAAGAGGAAACAGATCTCCCGGGAGGACTTCGCACGCTCCAGTCGCAAGTGAGGCAGCCAGCCAGCCTTCCGCCAGCCTTCCTTGACCAGCCACTGCATTGACTTGCTCTACGATCCCACTCCACACAGCCAGCTGGATGGCATGTGTGTGTTGGACTATGGACATAGAACCAGTGGGTACACCCTGATCATCACGCAGCCATGACCGACAGCTCATTGTCACTGCACGCACCACTTTTGTCATCACCTTACACACAATCACATGTCACAGTTTGTAATAAATGCACCTTTTTCACTAACTGCTGTTTGTGCCCTGTGTTTTATTTGTACGGAATACAACGGCCACCTTGGGCGGAAAGGCACCTGATGCGTGGCATGGCAATGGAATCCGGAGGGCCTGTAGGGACCTAGGGGTGGGAGACAGAACAGGAGCACATTCAATGAGTGTGTCACACACCCATCACACAGTACATGTCAACAACTACAAGCAATGTACACACATCGCACAGAGCAATAGGGCACAATGCCACAGTCACCAACAGTGGCATACTACCCTGGCCATGGAGCGTTAACACACTGCACGCAGTGAACATACGGCCACCCTGACACAGCACACACACACCTGCACAGATACAGACACATCATCCGTCGTACATGGACACTCACCGTCAAGTGAAGTAGCGGGCGATGAGCTGCTGGCGCACATTCCCAGCTTCCTCCTCTCCGCTGTCCACCTCACTCGAGCTGTCCTGGTCTGCGGGCTGGGGCCCTGGTTGATCTCCGTCATCCACAATGAGGGGGATCTGCTTCCGAATGGCCAGATTGTGCAGCATGCAGCACGCCACCACTATCTGGCACACCTTCTGTGGGGAGTACGCCAGTGCACCCCCGGTGCGGTCCAGGCACCTGAACCTGGACTTGAGGAGGCCAAAGGTATGCTCGACCACACGTCTGGTCCTCCCATGTGCCTCATTGTATCGATCGTCTGCTGGGGTGCGAGGATTCCTCAATGGACTGAGCAGCCATGCCCCATTCGGATACGCAGAGTCACCTGGGTGTGAGGGACACAGAGAACCGTTGCAATTCCAACTGGACAGGGGACAGCATCGCACAACCAGCACGCTACACCACTCCACATACTCACCGACAATACAGGCACGATCCTGTTGCAGATTGGCCATCAGTCGTGGCAAGATGCTGTTGCGCATTATGTGTGCGTCATGGGCCGAGCCTGGAAACTTGGCACACACGTGGGTGATCACCATGTCCGCAAGGCACACCACTTGCACATTCAGGGAGTGCGTGTGCTTCCTGTTGCGGTACAGGTGCTCAGTGGCCTGTGGTGGAACAAGGCCAACATGAGTGCAGTCAATGGCTCCCACGACGTGTGGGATTCTGCCAAGGGCATAGAATGCACCCTTCACTGCCGCCAATTCACGAGCCCTGGGGAATCTGATGTACCTGTTCCGGTACAGCATCATGGCTGCCAATACATCCCTCAGCACCTTGCTGAACATGGGCTGGGACATCCCTCCTCCACTGCCCACTGTGTGCTGGAATGACCCAGTGGCGAAGAAATGCATGGCGGCCATCACCTTAGCCGTGGGGGTGACAGCAGTCGGATACACCCTGCGGGGACGGAGATGGGGCTCTAACATGGCACACAGTCGATGCAGAGTTGGCCTGTCCAGCCGAAACTTCCTGATTACCTCTGTATCGTCCATGTCCGCCAGCAATTGGTATGGGCGGTCAATGTTCGGTCTCCGCCTGGGTTAAATGGCAGAGGACACATGTCAAAGCAACTCGGCACATAGCAATTTCGCATACACATCACTGACATGACTGAGCAAGCACATGAGCCACAGCCCAGCTGTCAAGCTGGGACGGCACGGCCACAATACACTTACACAGGTCTCCCAACAATGGCAATGGCAAGTGAGACATACCACTGCCATGTGCATGCACATGGGGATCTAGGCCCCAATGACTTGCGGGGCGTGCTGATGGGGACTGACTGCATATTCGTCAAGCGGCAACGCCACGGCAACATGAGTGTCTGCTGAGCATGGAACTGCTTCCGAGGCTGGATGAGTATGGCACACGACGACGACGATGTGGGCACGGGCTGAGCGGCCAATACAAGTGGGACCTGTGGCACGAGGGGATATGAGACAGTAGTAGGTGTCAGCACTGCACCTATGTACAGCACTGTACGGATCACAGCTCCCGAAACATTGACTGGTGTCCACATTGACAGCCCCATGCCAAGACGGCTGTGTGCTTGCAGTCACACGTCACAGGTGAGAGGTTACATTGCACGTGCCAGGTGGCAGACGTACATAGTGGGAGCTGGCATGTGTGTGCATGTGTCTCCTGTTCAGGATCCACCAGATGGGCGCTGACTCTGTACTGACCATTGGACACAGCATGTTCCGTGGAAGGCTTGTGTGTGTGGGATGGTGGCACTGGATGTGCCTCCGTTGGGTGGGGGGCCATGCACAGGGCGGGTACGTCGATGATTGCGCATTGTTGGTCACGGTGGGTGCACCAACTAAGATGTGTTGCCCTGTGTTCAATTCCTATGTCCGCATGATGATGGACTGTGGATGTGGGCCGACTACACATTGGTCGATGTGCTGTCTATATGCATGTGCCTTCACACCAGGCACAGCTACCCCTGCACATGTGACCCCTGCTGGACTCGCTGCTGGGTCTGTGGAGCTGATGCACCTTCTGCGCGTGGGGCGGGCAGCTCTCCTCACTTCCCTCATTGCGCATGTCATGTCTTTGCCGCAGGTGACATGGATCATGGAGGGCCCACATGTACGCGTGGGTAGGCTACACATGATTGTTCACTGGTCGCCACCCCCAGTCAGTGTTTCGAATGGGAAGGTTGTCGTGCTGGTGGTATGTTCGATGTGGCAGATGGGCGGGCCTAGGTGCGGGCTTACATTCCGGACATGGGGGTAGTTGGATTGGCGACTAGTTGCAGTACACACGGGACACGTCTCTTCCTTTCCACATCTGGGTCATCCCTTGTACTAACTGACAGTGATACAGTCATCTTCGCCCCAGCCCTCATGTCCTCCCCTCGCCCCCCAATATGCATGCTCACCTGCGAGGCTAGCGCTTGCACAGGCAGCCCCAAGCTCGCACCAGAGAGGGCAAGGAGTGTATGTGTGGGTCCAGTTGCACGAGTGGGCTGTCTCAGGGTATGATGTGTGGCGGGACGCCGTCCACCTGCGTGGTGCCCCAAATGGAGACCCGGCCTGAATGGACTATGCATCACAGTCTTCGCCTTCCGGATCCGCCACCTGCGACACCCAGTGGCTGTGGCTGCCCTTGCGGCCAGGCCGCGTCCGTCTGTGGCTGTTGGCCCACACATTCACTCTTTGGCCTCTCTGGGGAGGGCTCGGGGGTGGTGGCGCACGCGCTTGCACTTAGTCGCAATGGCATGTGTTGTGGTTGGTATGATGGGCAATGGATGGGATGGTGCGAGCCACCTCCCGTGACGTCAGTGCTGCTCGTGCTGTGGTGCGTCCCCCTACACTTCCATTTGACTTGTGCCATGCTAGACGTTGAGGTTCTATTGCCTGCGTGATATGACCAGGAGGAGCGCAAGGAGACCTCTCACACACCATGCTCCACTGCCATCCCGTGCCCTGTATCGCCTGTGCGGATTGACTATGTTGGGGTTACACCTGGTCGACTGGGGCTGTGTGTGCCTTGTCAAGGGGCATGGCGGGCGCACAACAGGATCCAGCTTGTCCACAGAGGGTGGGCTGAGGTGCGCCTGGTACCGCTTTGTACGTGTGCCCGGCTGCTGTGCACACACGTGTTCACTCCCCCCGACAGGTGTCCTCTCACAATGCCCAGGGAAGCGGTGGTGTACTGTTCATGACCCCTCCCAACACGGCGTGCTCCAACTTGGCATGTGCGCATCTACCCGTCGCACCCACCCACCTGAGCACTGCGTCCATACGACTTCACACGACACATGTGTGTCTTCCACAGTAGTGCTACTCATTTGCGTTGACATCCAATACCAGTGGACTACATGGTCATGTCACGACTGCCGTGTACTTCACATACTCTCATCCTCTCTCATTCGTACTTGTGAAATGAGTCAGCGGAGACAGTTCTGGTTTCAAACATTATATTGAGTCTTCTGTCCTCTGTGATGCAGTATAGTGGACACTACTGGCAGCGGAATACATGTTGAGGATATACTGAGCATGATTACAAATGGGATAGGGTGTGGGGTTACATCTGCTTGGCCAAGGCTGTGCTAATGTACATTTACGTATAGCTGCGGAGCTGCGGACTTTGACACAGACGGTATACATGTAGCCTACCAGACCGCTCGGCATCATGGGCACAGTCCATCTCAGTTCCATGTGACAGGTTTGCTGCGGTTGTTCCTCATGCACGCGTGCATGTGAGATGACATCAGGGCATGTGCTTGCGTGCATGCAGCGGCGTGCCACTTGTTGTTGCACTGTGGTGGTTACTGGACATGTCACAGTCACTGGGGTCGTGTTGTTGTTGTATGCACTTGTCGTCCATGCAAAGGTCCTGGTATGGGATTCCCGGGGCGGGGGTGGGAGGGGTGCAGCACCCACAGACTCCAGGCGACCTATTCATGTCCACTGAGCGGTGTGTGTGTCCATGTGCGCTGGATCCATGTCGTGTCCTGGTTGTTCGTGCAGTTCCGTCCATGTGGGTGCGATGCACAGACCCCATGCCACTGCCTCCCACGATGCATGCGGTGTTCCTGGATGTGATGGGGAACAGTGTGCATGTCCCGGTCATATCCGATGTCATGGCGATGTCGTTGATGGTGTGGTTACAGTTGCCGGTCGTTTGGTATGGCTGTTGTGGTGGTGACTGGCCAGTCCGTGCGGAAGCTGAGCATGGGTGCGGGGTTGGACTTCATAGGTCACTCGGGGAACCTGCGTTGTGGTCCGACGTATTTACAGGTTGTCAGGTATGCGATGCCGTCCAGCAGGGCTTCCATGTCATTGGTGGTGTACATGTTTGCCAGCCAATGAAGCGGATGGTGGCTGTCAAGGTGTTGTTCGTAGGTTGTCCCTTGGAGGACCATGATGGGGCATGCTGGGTGACATTCGATGTAGCTGTTCTCGATGATCCGTCGTGTGGAGGCACAGTGGTTCCATTTCAGTGCGCGTGCGATGTTGGCCACATACGCCATGCCCCCATAGGCAGAGCAGGCCCTGTCGTGTGCGTCCAGAGGGAGGAGTAGTGGTAGCAGGTCCGCCTTCAGACATGCCGGGTTGGAGAGGCATATCTCGACGGGATGCTGGTAGGGACACCTCCGACAGTAGAAGACGGGCATGACGCAGCTGAACAATGTGATGCGGTAAGTCAGTCGGTAACTTACGTTCAGCAGGGACAGGAGATCGCATCCCAATGTATGTATCGTGTTGGTTTGGTACAGCTTGAGCTGTTCGGCGTAGTTGGGTAGGTGTGTTGCGGTTGCCATTTCGCAGCGGTTCGTAGAGGTGGCGTGCTCCGGCTGTGTGTGCAGTCTGCAATGTGCACGCTCCGGGGTTGCTGTGAGCTCTGTGTAGTCGTGGGGAGACAGGACTTGTGTTCTGTTGGCTTGTTTGGAGGACACGGGCCCTCTTCCCACATGCTTCTCAGACAGTTCAAGGTCAGTGCTGTGTGACTCCTTCCAATTAACTTGCATGTGGCCGACATGGGGGAGTGTTTTCTTCTTTCTTCCCCGTCCGTTGTGTGCTTCTGTGATATGCGCTATCTGCCCTGTGGTCGGTCTCCTCGGCATGCCTGTGTTGGTCTATTCTTGGACAATGGCTGTATTCACCGGCTTCTGTCGTAGGGCTGTGGTTTCGGTGTTGGAATGGAAGGTCATTCAGTGCTGTCTGCTCTCCCTTGTGTGGGCGGCAGGCTGCCTTTCCGCTCTGCGTTGGGCCTTGTGTGTGGATGTTATTCTTGGGCCACCTGTTGTCGGTCCCCGGGCTCTTTGGTGTTCCGTTTCATGTGTCTTGTTCATATGTGCAGGGTGGTATGGGTTTTTCAGTGTGGTACTGGCGTTCCTCTTCCCGAAGGGGCCCTGCTTCTCCTAGTTGGTGTTGCCGCCGCTGTGTGCTACGCCATGTTTGTTACACTGGGGTGTGTCCTGCAGTTGCGTGTCTTCACTGACATGTGTGCGTCGTTTGTGTGGCGTTGGGTGTTGTCCGTGAATTGGGCGTTGGGGACATGTCTGTGGCCGGCCTGTCACGTGTCATGTGCGTTCGGGGTGGGGCTGATGTGTGTGCTGCTTGGTTGTGTCCCTGTGTCTGTGTGCGACGCATGCATGGCGCTGCGGTTGGCCTCTGCGTTGTGCGCATGTGTGGCGGCGTCATCGGCGCTTTGGGGCCGTGACGGGGTGGTTGGTTCCTAGTCCCAGGTGGTGTGTACACATGTGTTCTGCGATGTTACGATTTGGCCTGTGTGTCATATGTGGATGCGATGGTGGATGTGTAGTGTACACGCGCTGGTGGGGGTTGTCAGCTTTTTCCGCCCTTGCACTGTGTGCGCTGTTTGCGTGCACTTGTTGTGTGTGTGCCTACCTGCGTCTCCGCGGTACGTTGCGTCCTTGGTGGTGCATCAGCAGAAGCATGGGAAGGGCCTGCAGTGCTGGATTCATGCCCGGGGTGCCGCTTCTTCGTTGTCCGTGCTCTGCGTCCGTGTTTCCGCCTCTCTTTCACGTGCGGTGTCTCTTTGCCGTGGGAGCCGTTTGTTTGCGGCATCGTAATTTATGCGCCGGGCGGGACGTGTTTCGTCGGACGGTGTGTGTCAGTTGTGCTGCGCCGCTACGTGTGCGGGCGCACTTTGATGGCGGACGGTGTTGCTGGCTTGCCGGCGGTGTTTGGCCTGCTTTTCGCATCGTAATTGGGCGGGCGTGTGGACTGCTGCGTGCCGGCGGTAACTGGTGGTTTCTGCATCCGCCAGCACGGCGGTTGTGCTTCCGCCCGCCATCGTAATGGGCCCCTTAGTTCTCAGGAATAGTCAACTTCTCCTCTAACTTGACTCACTCCACCAGCTCTGTCTCTTTGTCAGCCTTCTTCTTATACCGAAAGAGAATTTAATTTACAGTGATGTCTTATAAATACATATAGTGGGATATGTTGTGGTGTGATATTGAATGGTGAGGTGTGTTGTCTGATCTAGCATGTGTTTGATCGGATGATGTGTTGGTGCACTGTAAGCAAGAAAGTGGCGGGGCACAATTTGATGCTAAGGCAATGTGTTGTGGCGTTGTTGCTGTGAGATGGTTACAGTCCAGCAACTAAAAATCTGTGGGGGTTCGACGTTGACAGCACATCCAGTTTAGGAGTTTTGTAGATTTTAGTACTTGCTCCGTGTGCTCAGGGCTGTTTGATTTTATTTTTAATCCAACAATGACGAGCAGTTTATGTTGATTATCTATTTACTTACTTATATACTATTGCGTGACCTCCTCTGACAAGTCTGTAAAACACACCTTTTGTCCTGAAGTTTTGTCCTGAATTTTGACTTTCTGTCCTGAATTTGTGTCCTGAATTTTGACCCTTGGTCCTGAATTGTTACACTCCAATGTCCTGAATTTGCACCCATGCCAGTTGGTCACACTAGATGCTGTAAAGGACTCACACTTAAATCGAACGAGGCAGGAAGTAACGCTATCGCCATAAAGACCTGCATCCAGCCGCTGCCCATGCAGGTAAGAGCGGTGGGGCCAGGTTGGGGGGGGGGAACATTTTGACAGACGACGGAAAATTAATTATTTGTTGAATTTTTCCTCGTGGTCTCCCGAAACCCCCCCACCCGGCTCCACCGCTCTTACCTGCACGTACCGCGGCTGCCTGCATCTACAAAGTTAAAATACATTAAAGAAAAAACACAACTTTAGAGATGGCAGACGCTCAAGCAACTCACATAGTAAAAATGCAAAAAGATCCTAAAAGACAGAAGACATAAAATTTATTTTAAAAATTGTCATATTACTTTAAATAATGCAGTCACCCAGACAAATCACGTTTTAAAAATTTAAACATAGATGCGCACTTAGACAATTACAAATTTGAAAAATGATAATGAATTATAAAGCCACATCACTTGTCTCACATCTAGCACTACTTTACACACACACACACAGACACAACATAACACACTGCATTTCCTAAACAGGCAGCACATCTGTAGGTGATGTCTTAACTACATAACATCTCTCAGAACAAGAGTAAGAGGGCTGGGCCCAGGGTGGTGGCAGTAATTACGTGCTTCTACTTGTGATGATTGTCAGGTGTGTTTTATTGTTCTTAGGTGAGGGGAAATGGCTACAAAAACCATATGGTCATGTTATCCACCAAATATTTACCACTGAGGGCATAATTATGTGCAAAACACTCGTAGTCAGTGGAGTTACTGTTATTTGCACTGGGGTGGTTTTTCTTCTCTTATGATCTCATTGGTCTAAGTGACCCCGTTAGTGCTTTGAAGTAATCTTAAGGTGACGTCAAACTATTTACAAAATAACCAACATAGCATGACTACACCATAGACTGCCTCTGTGCTCCACTCTCCTTTCACATCTCACGCGCTTCTGAAGCACCTTCTATGTGCTTTCCCCAGTCTTGATTTGAAACCAGCGCCTCACCTCAGCTCAACCATGATGCGTTTGGACTTTCGCAAGAGCTCTACATACCTTTGGTCTAAGTGACTTCACAGCCATTGACTGTGGGACCACCATAGACTTTATAGATGGCTACTCCTGAGGTGTCTCTGACTCTGCTGGCAGCCACATCTCATTGTGGCGAGTTAGTAGAAGAAGAGGGTGGGTGAGAATGGACCATGGAATAGAGTTGTGGTGTTGGATAGAACCATTATGAGAGAATACCAGCTGTGGGTTGGTTGAGGAAACCTTGAACTCAGAGGTTCTTGTGTCCAGGCCATTTGCTCTGAATGAGGGAAAGGTAGGCAAGGGCAATGACAACGCTTTAGTTTCAGAGCTGGGATGATATCTCTAAGGAGGTAAACAGAATGCCGACAGCTACCGTGCCAAGCACGACCTGCAGGTGTGAGTGATGTGACCGTGGATGATAACAGAGGTATGAGTAAGCAATAACAAGATTAAAGATAGCGGAAAAAGTGTCCTTTGTACAGGAGTCTGAAAAACAATTTCAAGAGGAAAACATACAGCACCTGCCTCACATGACCAACTGTGGCTATTTTATAACCCAGGAACCCTCCTACTCCTTTCCGGCCTCTCCCTAGCGAACAGAAACCAGAACTATAATCTGGTCCTCACGCACTGTTTCCCACTCAGGTTAACATCAGGTCTTTGTTTTAATCTTCCCTTCTCTATTGCGCACACGCTCATGGCCTAATTCACAAAGGTAAACTTACACTTTTGTGTAAGCTCACAAGTTTTTGCAATTCACAAAGCAATTTTACAAGTACTATATTTATGACTGCGGAGTGTTCACGCTCGTGGCAGAGACTCCGCACATGAAAAGATCGGCAGTCGTAAAGATACTACTCGTAAAATTGCTTTGTGAATTGCAAAAAATCGTAAACTTAGTTTAGTCTGAATCAGAGTTTATCTTTTCTTCTTTTTGCATTTTTATATAGCACGAACTTGACCCGAAGATATTGGAGTGCTTTACATGAGCACCAGTTACATTACACAAGGGCACATTCATTTTTGGTAGGCACGGATTACGTGATTTGCCCAGAATTATAGGATGTTGGGCCGACACCGAGACTCGATCTTGGTTCCCCAGTTCCAAAGTCGGCAGCTCCGGCTGTTAAGCCACATCCCTTCTTCCACTTAATGTTGCCTCTCCCCTCACACAATATCGGATCTTCCTTGTGCTCCACTCTCTGCAAAAGTAGAGGGCTTGTCCATATGAAAGGATCATTTTGGCGGACGTGCTGCAGGTCACGTGCTCACACCTGCCAGGATCTGGTAGAACATAGAGCATGGTCAGGGAACCATGGGTGGTGAAACCGGGAGATTCCAACAGGGAGAAAGTCAGATTGGAAGACGAGAACAATTATGTAGGAAGGTAGGATCTGACTGCATGGTTACCCCCACTTTTTTCTGGTGTTTTGCTGGTTATTGTCTAGTCTGACTGGGATTCTGCTATCCAGGACCCCAGTCTATTTGCTTTCTCCCTTAAATTGCTAAGTATGTACTTTAGGTACACTCCAGATTGGATACTGGGGTACCATTATCAGTCCCTAGTATATGGTACACCATGTACCCAGGGCATAGGTACCCCAGAGGCCTCCCATGGGCTGCAGCATGTATTATGCCACCCATGAGAGGCCATTCAAAATGACACAACAGGTCTGCTACAGCAGCCGGTGTAAGCTGGTGCTTGCACCACTTATTTAGATATAGGTTCACTATATCTATCTAAATCGCTACACTTAAAAACCTATCAGTCACCCCTATGGCAGGCCTTATCAATCCTGAAGGCAGGGTGCTGGGTTTTACGTGAGAGGGTGCCCCTGCATGAGCAGAGCCCCTCTGCAGCCTTCTGAGACCATTCTCTGGGGTTGTCAGTGATGCAGCCAGACATATAGGTTAAGTTGCATTATAACCTCGCGGTAAATGCTAACTTTAAAACGGCTGCTTAGAAACATGTCGTGTTTGGTGTCAAACACCTTGGAATCATACCTCCACACCAGTAACTGGTGTGGGAGGTATGATTCCACCCTTCTGAAACCACTACTGTGGGTCACCGGTCTACCCGGTACCAGCTTTCTCGACCCGGGCAGTACAAAATGGACGCTGCCAGCCATGGACACGATTCTGCTCTCCTGCTGCTGAGCCAAGCTCGAGCAGAGGAAGGCATGACAATAGGCATCCTGTCACAGGGAGGTGTGACCACCCCACAGACAGGGTTTAGTGTATTGGGGCTGGGTGAATGCACTCTGAGAGTGCCAGAAAGTCTGCACTGGGGGCACATTTGTTGTCCCTGTGCATAGTCCAGCTCAAACCAGTTCTGGGAGCCATTGGCTCCTGCTCTGGCGCGGAACTGGACAAAGGACATGGGTGTAGCCACCCCTCTGTCCTGCCCCTCCCCTAGGTGGGTCCCCAGAATCTTTCCAACCCTTTCCCGTGGGTATAAAGTGGGATACCTGGCTACAGGACTTTAGATTTTACCTGGACAAGATTCTGCTAAGAAGAAACCAAGTACTTCGACTGTCTGCACGATGCTGGACGACTGAAGAATCTCCCTTGGAGTAAAGGAGTTACTCCCCTGCAGTAGCAGGCACCTAAGCGCATCTGACCGGCTTGCATCTCCAGAGCTCCTGTGGACTCTGAAGATTTCAGCAACACAGGAGGTGGGTTCCCAAAGGTCCCTGAGGTTGATCTCAGCGATTCTGAGACCAGTATCTCTCGTGGGGCCCGTGCAACCTGAACCCCTGTGCACCGTGTACATTTGCACGAGCATATGCTTGTTGGCAATCCCTGAGCTTGTGCTTTGGACTCCGTGTAGTCCTGACCCCGAGCAGCATTTGCACTGAAGATATCCGGCCTCCACTCACTGAGTGCTCTGTGGGCTGGTGCTTTGTAAATTTGCTTGTGGTCTCCTCACGATCCCTGGTCCGTTGGCCTGTGGGTCCTGGCGAGGGTCACCTTGTTTGTTCTTGGGCTTCCCTGGTTGCTCCAGATGTGCCCTGACTCCCCATTGCTTGGAGAGTCCCCTGGACCTTGCTGGTCCACACTGTAACCTGTTTGTCCTTCCTGCGTGGGGTGCATTTGCCAAGGCTTGTTGGTACTCCAGCCGGACACTGACCCCTCAGCACTCGACATCCTTTGTGGGCAGCTCACCTCTGGGTCCTGGTCATCCTCGACGTCGCCTGGTCCTCATGGCTGCAGAGTCAAGCATCCTTTCTTCACACCTGAAGCACCCGACATCGGTGGGCATTCGTCTACCGAGCCCTTGGTCACCTGAAGTGACCCAGACTCGGTCCCCTCTGCTTTCAGGTTCCTCTCACCTAGAATCCAGGCTTGGATTCCACTGGACACCCTTCGCCTTCCTGGCTGCAGTACTTCTTTGCAACTCTCCATTGAAAACGACGAAAGTTTCCGACACCATTTGACACCTATGCACCCGGCTCCTCTGGGATAGGTAACACGGGTACCTCAGTACTCACTGGTGTGTTGGCTCTAGAACCTCTTATGTTCCAAAGGGTTTGCTCGAAGTCCTCGTAGAAGTGTCCTTAAACTGTAACTTTACAACCGCGACTTTCCCATAGAGTTGCACGGAGCATGCAGTCGTGTTTCCTCACTGCACCCGTCCTCCGTGGGCGCCCTGTGTCACTGCCTTGGGTGGTTTCTTGGGGTCCCAGCGATTCTACATGCTCTATGCCCTGTGTCTAGTCAAGTCGTGATTGTTATACCATTTTTTTAGTATATGGTTC